>CM035419.1:110595756-111195756 GCA_020310875.1 Ceratopteris richardii | reverse complement strand
TGACGACCATAGTAGGTGGACTGTTCTATACTTTATCAAGAGTAAGAATGAAGTGTTTGATTGCTTCAAAAAGTATCTTGCACATGTGGAGACTCATACAGGTAGATCACTAAAGAAGCTCAGATCTGATGGAGGGGGAGAATACTTCTCCAAAGAGTTTGATGAGTTCTTGCAGGAAAAAGGTATCAAAAGGGAAGTGACTACTAGGTACTCTCCTCAACTAAATGGAATTGCAGAGAGGAGAAACAAGACATTGGTTGGATCAGCCCGAACAATGCTTGAAGAGAAGAAGTTGCCACATTATCTATGGGCAGAAGCTATTTCAACTGTTGTGTACCTTGTCAATCGACTACCATCCAAATCACTTCAAGGTATGACTCCTTATGAAGCATGGCATGGAAGAAAACCTAGTCTTGGACATTGCAAGGTTTTTGGTTGTTTAGCTTATGTTCATGTACCATCACAAATAAGAGGTAAGCTAGATGAAAGGGCAACAAAGGCAGTGTTTATTGGATATGATTCAACTCAGATGGGTTACAGGTTCTTCAATCCTTCAACCAAGCAATTCACTACAAGTAGAGATGTTGTGTTTGAAGAACACAGGTCTTGGTATGATGAAGACAAACAAAAGGTGACACTACCATATGATCTTGATTCTAACTCTCATCAATTAGGAAGCAAGCATGATACACAGGTCCAGGATCCATGAAGTGATACAAATGATGACCAAGATGAAAGAGAAAGGGATTACAAGCTATGGAAGTTAAGAGGCAAAGCAAAGATGCAAGAGGTTGGAGAATGCTCCAAACAAGCACCTAGAAGATCAACAAGAGAGAAGAAACAACCAGAAAGGTATGGATATGATTTCACGTTTGTTACAAAGCATTCAATCTACTTGGCAAAAGACTCTATTTCAGAGGAACCCTCAACCTACGAAGAGGCAAAGGGAAACCATAATTGGGAAAAGGCCATGAACGAAGAGATAGATGCATTGAAGGAGATGGACACTTGGGATTTGGTTCCAATGTCACCGAATCAAAAGGTAATTGGTTGCAGATGGGTATATAAAGTTAAAAGAAATTCAGATGGATCAGTTTGCAGGTACAAGGCAAGATTAGTTGCCAAAGGATGCTCACAAACTCATGGTATAGACTATGAGGAAACATTCTCACCAGTTGCAAAGATGACTACAATCAGGACATTGATAAGTGTAGCTGCTGCAAGGAATTGAAGACTCCTCGAACTGGATGTGAAAAATGCATTCTTAAATGGTTGGATAAGTGAAAATGTATACATATCACAATCACTAGGTTTTGAAAACCTTAATCATCCATCTTATTTGCAGACTTAAGAAAGCATTGTATGGATTGAAACAAGCTCCTAGAGCTTGGAATCACAGGTTGGTTACATATCTTCAAGATCAAGGGTTCAAAGCTAGCAGATCAGATCCTTCTCTATTCATCAAAAAGGATCACAATGAGGTTATCTATCTATGTGTATATGTAGATGATATTATTGTGACAGGTGATGATCTAAATGGCATTCAAAGGATCAAGAGACACATGCAAGAGGAGTTCAAAATCAGTGACCTAGGTGAGCTCACATATTTCCTAGGTATGCAGGTGATATACACAGATGAAGGAATGTATTTGACTCAAAGAAGATACATTCAGGATATTCTTCTCAAGTTCAAAATGGAGAACACTAAACCTGTAGGTACACCTTTGGAGATGAATCATAAACTAAGTGTTTATGAAGGTGAGAAAATTGAAGACATTAAAGAGTATCAAAGCTTAGTAGGTAGCTTGATATATGCTACTCATACAAGGGTAGACATCTCATATAGTGTGGGGGTGCTTAGTCAGTTCATGCACTCACCGAGAAGACCACACATGGATGCGGCTAAGAGAGTACTTAAGTATCTCAAAGGTACAATCAACGAAGGTATATTCTATCCTTACTCTTCAGATTTAGATATCAAAATCTACTCAGATGCAAATTGGGTAGGAGCTAAGGATGATAGAAAAAGTACATCTGGTTACTTAGCATTTGCAGGTTCGAAGCTAGTGTCATGGAGTTCCAAGAAGCAACCAACAGTTGCTTTATCTTCAACTGAAGTAGAGTACAGAGGCTTAACCATAGCAACTCAAGAAGCAATATGGTTAAAAGCATTGTATACAGATTTGGGACTTGTGAGTTCCAAACCTCACATATTTGGAGATAATGTAAGTTCCATGCATCTAGCCGCAAATCCTATTTTTCATGCGAGAACCAAGCACATAGAAGTCCATTACCACTTCATCAGGGAGAAGCTCATGGCAAAGGAAATTGACATTTCTTTTGTTCCAACTAAAAAGCAAGTAGCAGATATGATGACGAAGGCACTTGATGGAATAAAGCTTTGTAGATTCAAAGCTATGGCAGGTATTCAACCTATCAGAGAATGAAGACTCAAGCATACTTTAGCTTGAGGGGGAGTTGTTGGAACATCAAGCTTACACTATGCTTGAGGTGGATTTGATCTACATCAAAGGCTATCACGTCGAAAGAATATCCGTTGGAAAGTTCTTTTTTCTTATGCTCATTTATTGTATTTTTTTGAGAGATTTGTGATGGCTCATTTACCGTTGTAAAGGCCTTGAGCTTTACACATGTAAAGGTACAAATATAGCGCCCAAATCCCACGAATTTGTGGTGATTGAAGTTGCATTCAATCAAGCAATCAATCAGCTAAAAGTAGATCAAACTAGATCTTCACTTTTCCTAGATTGTAGGAAAGTGAATTGATTCCCTCCAACAACCATTCCCACCTTCATTTGAATTCAAATTCAACTTGTAAAAGTCGTGGAACACTCCTAGAGGCTATATAAAGATTTGGAATCACTTGTAAAATACATGGAAGCAATATACATACACTTGTGACCATCATTGTCTTGCTCCTTCAATTTTCTGCATCATCTTCTTCGCCAACAGTAATCTTGCAGAGGCTGCTGCTCTCTCTCCAGAGATCCAAATTGAGTGCAAGAGGACTCATTTGAAAGGTATAGATGGCTAGTTTATGCCTGTAAATTTTCAAAGCATTTGGTTCATCAGATTTGGAGAAATATGAGTTTTTCTACCTCGGGGTCAATCTTTGCATATTCCTAAAAAGTAGGAAGTACCACCGGTGAATGTTGCATTGATTCCTATAGCATATTTTGCTTATTCCTTATACTTTTGTGCATTCCATACACTAAACCTTATGTGTATCACTCCCATAAAAGGATTTTTTCTAATTGTAATCACGCTGGTTGCTATGGGCATTTGAAGTTCATTGTCTCTTCCATAGATAGTAAGTTTTTTGAGCTAGTCGACCCGTGAACCTATCTGTTTTGTATCGACTCATTCTCCTTGATGCTCCAAAGTACATAGTGTATTTCTTTGCACTTATTGCATGCCTATAAGGTCTATTTGAGTCTCCATAAGCTCAAGGGCTGGTCTTGTGCCGGTTGGCTTGACCAAACTTTGTCGCTTCGAAACGCACTTTTCTACCTTCGACAAGCTTCTCCAAGTTCTTTCACAGAGAGAGGGCCAATCGCAAGTGGAATAGAAAGTTATCTGAATTAGAAGAAAGCCTAAAAGACACAAAAAAAGAAAAGAAGATATTGAATCTCAAACCCCCTCCCGTGCCAAAGCTCCATCCACACCACCTCATTCCACCCCATCAATCACTGCAAATAAACCACAACCAGGGTCTGTTCTTGTAGATCCAACCCCAGAAGGCTTGGACATGATGTTCAAGGCTTACCAGGCTCGACTTCAAGAAGGTCCAACAGCTACAAACCCAAACAAAAGTTACCCTAGAGCAGACTTAGAGATTGAACGGACAAAAATGTGCATTAAAATGGTAGAGCTAGCTCAGGCTATGCTCAAGACCAATCAATCGTTCAATCAGACAAACTCTATCAAACTAGATTTGCATTTCCAAGGCTTACTAGATAGATTAGAGTAGTTGGTAAACAAGCCATAGGTTTCCTTACCTCCACAGGCCCAACCAATTGTTGAAAGAGAAAACTCTCCACCAATGAAAGCTTATGTTCCTGATTCCATAGATGAGGGAGCACCTCTTTCAATTCAACAGTACTCTCAAGAGTTCTTGCAGGAAATACAAGAGGAGAAATGGGCCAAGGAGAAGGGTAATCCCCCTTCTATTCCTAAAATCGATGATCTTCACGAAAAATTTCCCCAAGACATTCCATCTATTTATGGAGACCAAGTAGAGCAGCAAGAAGATGAGAGATTAGATTTTGAATCTATTTCTTTACAAGAGTTGCCACAATTCACAGGCCCATGGGAATCTGAATCTCTTCAGATCAGAGCTCCCACAATCTTGGTAAGAAATGAAGACTCAATGGTTCCAAGAAACATTGATGTCATGAAGAACACTAAGGTTCAATGTCATCTCACGGTAGAAGAGCTGCTCAAAGTAAAACCTGAGCTATGGAATCATGTGAAGGATCAGGTTCCACAACTTGATTTCAATATGCCAAAAGCAGGGTCTAAGCAAAAAGTTCTAGAGATACCTCTGGACAAGATAGGGGACATGCATGAGGGTGAAGAAGGTAATACCTACCTTCCAATCACCTATCAAGGTTACACAATGAAAGCAATTATAGATTCAGGTGCTAGTGTTGCTATTGCAACCACCTCCTTGTGGAAGCGATGGGGCAAACCCACATTAAGACCAACTAGAATGAAGCTTCAAATGGCAGACGGTCATTTTGAAAGACCTCTAGGATTGCTAGAAGGCATAACTCTAACCACCTGTGGAGTAGAGTTTGAGCACACCTTTGCTATATGTGACTTTGAAAAAAAATAACGTCTATGAGATGATCCTAGGAAGACCCTTCCTACGACAGTTGCAAATAGTACAGGATCGGAGAACCAAATCCTTGTACTTACAACACTTAGGGATCACCACCAAGGTCAATTTGAAGGATTACACCCTAGTGGTGCAGTTCAATTGGCAACTCTAGAAGGTGACATCTTGTCAAATTATATTAGTGGATGTTGAGTCAAGCTATATGAAGAACCTCTTACAGAGGATATGCTAATGAGACTCAACACTGCCAAAAAGTGAAAAGAAGAAGAGTTGGGAGTTAGAGAAGAAGCTGAAAGCACATTAGACAAAATAAGTTAAGGTGACTAGGCCTAGATGTCAACCTAAAAGCCCCAAAATATCACATGGACATGTGCCAAAAATCGGGCATAATTACTTCTCGAATAATCAATCGATGCCCCTTTGTGACCATCGAGGTAGGATGAGGAAAGAGTGTAAGGACTGTGAGTGCATTGGTTGACTCAGGTGCAGCAACTAGTGCAGTTAGACTTTCATACTGCCAAGACCTGCAATTGGACATCAAGCCCATAGAAGCCTATCTCATAGGATTGGGAGGTGTGCAAAGCCCTTGTCTGGGCGAGGTGGGACTTGCCCTCTACCTTCAAGATGTTCCAATGAAAGTCAAAATGTTAGTGTGTCACGATGAAGACCTTACAGAGCCACTTGTCTTGGGTCAAGATTGGATTTACAACCATGCAGTCAACTTGAACCTAAGAAGTCAACTTCTTCAAGTTTGGGTACAAGAACAATGCATCACATTAGAATTAGAGAATTGCATGCTCACCAATCCAGATGTCACACATTCTCTTAGTTCTTCTAGGACTAATCTTAGAAAAAAAGATGTTGTATGTGTCAAAAGCTCTGTGTTCTAGAAGAATTCAATCATGGAAGAAATGACTCAAAGATGAGCGGACTCCTCCTTTCGTGCAAGGAATAATGCTGCAACCACAACTCAACCAAAAAACAAGCAAAATAGTACAGGACAATGGCTATGTCAAATAGACAAAGAGATTTCAAGAAGAAAGTACTTTCGGGCATGATGCAGATCTGGGTACGAAAAGGAGAGCAACCACCAGCCTTGCCAACACAATTCCCACTTAGGAAAGCTAACCATGCGAAGACAAGAAACAAGCAACTAGGACCACCTCAACCAAAATCTCTCCAACAAATTTGGGTGCCTAAGAAATTAGTTGCAGCTCAACAGGGGCGATCACACATGTGGGTTCCCAAAGGACTCTTACATGTGCAAGGGCCTATGCTCTCCACCATGCAAAAGGTCTCAACAAAGAAGCCAAAGAGAGGAAAGGGTAAGAACCGAGCACAAAGACCAAAAGAAGATAAACTCAACCCTTTGTCAAAAGTAAGGAGACAATCATCAAGGATATGGATTTGGAAGCCAAAAACATCAGTCACACCCACAAGAACAAAGAGCCAACCATGAGGGATAAAAAATTCGAGCAACCATCCACAAATGAAGAAGCCTAAGTTGATCTCTACACAGTCAAACACTGTTCTCAAATGGATCCCTAAAGGGAGGAATGGTCAATTGTCATTGAACCATCAACTTATCACATCATTTCAAGATAAACTGGCTACTTCCAACAAAGATTGCATCAACGTCCACCAACAACATTGAAAGCCTCGACGTGCAGCAACCATGTGCCTTTGGCATAACCTTGTCTTTTGCATAATTCAAGTAATGCATTTCCAAAGTGTGCATTAATATAGGGCCACATTACATGGTTGTGCAAGGATTGTCCAAACTCTATAAGGATTTTGATAGTTCTACTAGTCATACTTCGAAAATCTCCACAGAAATAGATGAGATAGCTGAGCAAGTTACCAAGAAGCTGGGAGTCCAAATAGACAAACACAGAGAGTCAGCTCATTGAACCGATGTTATGCCTGCGGAGGGGACCACATGGCTAACGTATGCCCAATGCAAAACCAAAACATTAGAGAAAGGAATGCTCCATATTGCACTATTGAAAGAAAATACACAAACCACACGGCTCAAGATTGTCCCTACAATAGACAGGCTGTTAGACAAACTTATCAGCAACCTTATCAACAAGGGAGGTATCAGAACCAATACCAACAGCCATATTATCGACCACAGCAACAATATCAGACACAATATAGGCCACAACCAGTCTTGGGAAACCAACCACCAGCTCCTACTAACGTGATTCCAGTCAAGTATGCTGTGGGAGAGGAAAATCCAAATAGGGCATTGGTGCCACTAACCCCATTGATACCACATAATGAATCTCATGCTCATAGCTCAGACTACTCCTATGAAGGTAGTCCGCATGCTTATTACACAGAGTCACCTGAACATAGTGAGATTTACCCGTATCAATATGAGGCATCACTTATGGAACAAAATTTGGAGCCAGAATACTCCAATGTCATGTACGCAAATGCTAATCCTAGGCCCCAATTGAGACAAGTAAGACCACAAGCCCCTAGAGGACCATGTTTCAGATGCCAGGGCGACCATTTCCTTCGTGATTGTCCCCACCCACCGAGTCAAGGACAGGCTATCACAATACAAGCTTTTTGTCCTGATTGTGGCAAAGACCATCTCCCAGAGATTGTCCAAGAAACCCCTCTAGTGCGCCCAAGATTACACCCATTAATGTGGTAGGCTTAGTGGCGGATTCAAGTGCCAGTAGCAATAATGTGGCACCTGTACAGGCACTTACTAGGGCACAAGCATTAAAACAAGATAAACCAGCAGAACAATCGGAGTCAAGTGAATCAGGAGAGCCTAGTAAGAGGAAAACAATAACATGGAAAGGTACCAGAGAAAAGGCCAATCGCAAGTGGAATAGAAAGTTATCGGAACTGGAAGAAATCTTGAAAGATGCAAAAACAAAAATAGAAGACATTGCATCTCAAAACCCCTCGCATGCCGAAATTCCATCCACTCCATCTCATCCCACCCCACCACCCATTGTAAATAGGCCGCAACCAGGGTCTGTTCTTGCAGATCCAACCCCAAAAGGCTTGGACATGATGTTCAAGGCCTACCAGGCTCGACTTCAAGAAGGGCCTACGGCTGCAAACCTAGACAAGAGTTACCCTAGAGCGGATTTAGAGATTGAGCGGATGAAAATGTGCATGAAAATGGTAGAACAAGCTCAAGCTATACTTGAGACTAGTCAAAAGTTCAATCAAACAAACTCTATCAATTCGGATTTGCATTTCCAGGGCTTACTAGAAAGATTAGAGAAATTGGTAAACAAACCACAAGTTTCTTTACCTCCACAGGCTCAACCAATTATTGAAAGAGGAAGCTCACCACCAATGGGAGCTTATGTTCCTAATTCCACGGATGCTGGAATACCTCCTTCAATTCAACAGTACTCTCAAGAGTTCTTGCGGGAAATACAAGAAGATAAATGGGCCAAGGAGAAGGGTAATTCCCCTCCTATTCCTGAAATTAATGATCTTCATGATCAATTTCCCCAAGACATTCGATCTATTTACGAAGATGAAGAACAACAAGAAGACAAAAGATTAGATTTTGAATCTAATGCCCTAGAAGAACTGCCTCAATTTCCAGGCCCATGGGAATCTGAATCTCTCCAGATTAGAGCTCCCACAATACTGGTAAGACATGAAGACTCAGTGGTTTCGAGGAACACTGATGTCGTGAAGAACACTAAGGTTCAATGTCATCTCACTGTAGAAGATCTGCTCAAAGCGAAACCTGAGCTATGGAATCATGTGAAGGGTCAGGTTCTAGAACTTGATTCCAATAGGCCAAAAACAGGCTCTAAGCAAAAAGTTCCAGAGATACCTCTCGATAAAATAGGGGACATGTGTGAGGGTGAAGAAGGTAATACTTATCTTCCAATCACCTACCAAGGTTACACAACCAAAGCAATCATAGATTCAGGTGCTGGTGTTGCCATTGTGACCACCTCCTTGTGGAAGCAATGGGGCAAACCCACATTAAGACCAACTAGAATGAAGTTTCAAATGGCCGACGGTCATTTTGAAAGACCTCTAGGATTGCTCGAAGGGATAACTCTAACCACTTGTGGTGTGGAGTTTGAACATACATTTGCTATATGTGACTTTGAGAAAAATAACGTATATGACATGATCCTAGGAAGACCCTTCCTATGACAATTACAAATAGTATAGGATTGGGGAACCAACTCCTTGTACTTACAACACTTAGGGGTCACCACCAAGGTCAATTTGAAGGATTACACCTTCAGAGATGTACCACCCCTACAGTGGAATTCTATCCACAAAGCGAAAGAAGATTCTATCTCTGTGCATTCTGAAAGTTCACCTGATCCATCATGGCTGCATGAAGATACTCATTTGTGGATGTGCAAGGTCACAGAGGAAGAGGAAAAACGTTTAAAGGCAAGAGAAGAAGGAACTTCGCTAGGAGATAGACCAATTAAAGACCCAGCCTATACATCGATGATCTTTCCAGATGAGGAATTTGAGCCTCATGGCTGGCCAGAAATCTTAGCCACCATGGATATTGCTGTCAATGAAGAACAATGGACACCTCATTGTGATGAGGAGGGTTATGATATCTCAGTGTTCATGTGTCAGCCCTTGCTAGAAGAATGTGACCCTAGTGATGTCATAGAAGAAGAAGAGAATGACGATGATCTAGAGTCCATTGTGATGGATAGTTGCTTTAACTCAGAGAAGCACTATTTAGAAGATGTAGGCGTGTTTAACCAGAAAGAAGAAGAACATCTCACAAGCATTAAAACGGTAAATTCCAAGGATGGAAGTGAGAGCAGTCAAAAGAAAAAGAAAAGAAAAGCAGTGAAACACGAAGAGGAGGAATCATTGTTTGAAGTACCAGAAAACTTCAAGAAATATGAAGTTGACGACCGCAAAATTTTGGTACGAATGCCTAAGAGAGAGGCCATCATAGGAGAATCATATGATAATAAAGAAAAGACCAAGAAAATTATAGTGACCATTGAAGAGAATGAAGAGAGATGCACATATATAGGAGATGACCTAAGTGCAAGAGAAATGGAGCTCGTAGCTCTATTAAGGGAATATAGGGATGTGTTTGCGTGGCACTATAGAGACTTGAAAGGGGTAGATCCAAGAATTTGCTCTCATACTATCCCCATGACTGCTGATGCCAAGCCCACCAAACAGAAGCCCTACACATATAATGATACATATGCAGCCAAAATAAAAGAAGAAATTGATAGGCTGATTGAAGCTGGATTCATCTATGAGATTGAGCATACTGAATGGGTGTCCCCCATTGTAGTGGTGCCCAAGAAGAACGGGAAGTTGCGAGTGTGTATTAACCTTATAAAAGTTAATGCCGCTACGATCAGAGATAGTTATCCACTTCCAATCACGGAACACCTATTGGAGCGTGTTGCAGGCAAGGAAGTTTATAGCTTCCTTGATGGATTTTCAGGTTACAATCAAGTAGCCATTGCCCCAGAAGATCAACACAAAACAGCTTTTGCCACAGAGTGGGGGATCTTTGCATTTCGTGTGATGCCATTTGGGCTCACCAATGCACCTGCAACATTCCAAAGGCTCATGTATCATGTCTTCAAAGAGTTCTTGCGAAAGAGCTTAGAAGTATATGTGGACGATTTATGTGCCCATTCCCAAGAAAGAAGATACCACATCCCTGAGCTCAGACAAATCTTCAACAAGTGTAGAGAATATCGAGTGTGTCTGAACCCAGAAAAGTGTGTGTTCATGGTGCGTCAAGGTAAAATCTTAGGTCATATTGTTTCTAAGAATGGAATCTCAACAGATGAAGATAAGGTACGAGCCATAGCGGAGCTGCCAAGGCCAAGGAATGTTAAGGAGGTACAAGCCTTTATGGGCCATTGTGGATATTACCGTAGGTTTATCCACATGTACGCGATCATAGCTAGACCCCTTTATGCCTTGTTGTCTAAATTTGAGTGGAACGACGAATGCGAGAATTCTTTCAATGAAGTGAAGAAACGTTTGTGCACAGCACCAATACTCACCACTCCTGATTGGAATAAACCATTCCATGTCCATGTGGATGCATCCAATCACGCCATAGGATGTGTGCTAGCACAACCCACAAGTGAAGGAAACTTAGATTTGCCCATAGCATATGCTAGTAGACAGCTCACCGCAGCTGAAAGAAATTATACCACAACCGAGCGAGAAGGCTTAGGCATGATATATGCTGTCAAGAAGTTTAGGCACTATTTATTGGCCAATAAATTCAAATTTTTCACTGATCTTCAAGCTTTGTTATATTTGGTCAATAAACCTTGCAATACTGGACGCTTAGTAAGATGGTTCCTCTTACTAATGGAATATGACTTTGAAGTTGTTGTCAGGAAAGGTAGAACCCACCTTCGGGCAGATCACCTTTCTCGCATCACTTCAAGAGAGTCACCGCAAGGAGTGTCTGATGAATTACCCGATGCTTATCTGTTCAATTTAGAAGTTGTTCCTAAATGGGCAAATAAGTTGGTACCAATCCTCACCTTCGGACCCGCAAATAAGAATGGGAAAACCTCACAAGAAGAAATTGTAAAATCACAAAAATATCACATATTGGCAGGAAGCATGTACAAACAAGATACGGAGGGTGTACTCGCTTGTTGTGTCGAGGATGATGAACATACTAGCTGGTTGCAACAAGCCCATGAAGGATTTCTAGGAAATCACTATTCTAAACAATGAACATTGCAGAATCTAAAACATTTAGGAGTGTATTGGCCTAGCATGGACAAAGAAATTCATGAGTGGATTAAGAATTGTCATGTGTTCCAGGAAAAACCCCCAGTGGAGCATGCAACCCTTTATCAAGTGTCATTAATTCCAGATTGGAGTACTCCATTGGTAGAGTTTATGAGGTCGGGAAGATTACACAAATAGGCTAGCCTAGCAAGAAGACGAAGCATGGAGCAAGAGGCTCAAGGCTACACCTTAGTAGGAGACAACCTATACCGAAGAGGCAAAGATGGTTACTTAAGACTGTGCGTTCATGAATCAGACTATTTAAAGGTCTTAGAGACTGCACACAGTGGTGCTGCAGGTGGACATTTTGGTCCTGACCGAGTGATCAAGACCATCCTATTCTCAGGACTTTGGTGGCCCACTCTCCATATGGATGCTCATACCTATGTGAAGAAATGTGACACTTGCCAACGTGCACAATATCCTATCAGAAAAGACGAGATGCCTTTGAGGCCCATGATGGGAGGACGTGCATTCTCAAAGTGGGGAATAGACTTTGTAGGTCCTATTAACCCCCCAGCTAGAAACTCCCATGCAGAGTACATCATTGTAGCCATAGATTACCTTACCAAGTGGGTGGAAGTAAAAGCCACAACAAAGAATGATGCTCTAACAATAGCTAAGTTCTTATTTGAGAATGTGTTCACAAGATATGGACTACCAATAGAGTTAGTGAGCGATAGAGGCACACACTTCCTGAATGAAGTCATTGAAAATCTTCTCCAAGAATTCTTGGTGATACATAAGAAGTATGCCCCCTATCATCCACAAGCTAACGGACAAGCTGAGAGCACAAACAAGATCCTATGTAATGTATTAACAAAACTAGTAAATAATAAACGCTCTGATTGGGACAAACAACTTCATCATGCTGTGTGGGCTTATCGAGTTGCCTATAAAACAGTACTCAATGCCACCACATTTTAGATGGTCTTTGGATAGAATGTTGTGCTACCATTAGATTTCCTAATCCCAGCATTAAAGGTAGCACAAGAGCATGAGTGGAATGGACACGAATTGTCCTCTAGGATCTTTGATCTAGAACGCTTAGGTGAGACGAGGCTACGCGCGGTGGCAAACATCTATGCTGCAAAGAAAAGACAAAAGGCATACTTTGATGCACACATCAAAGATAAAGGATTGAAAGAGGGGGACCTAGTGCTGGTTTATACGCTAAAGCAACATGCCCGTAAGTTGGAAAAAAGAGGATATGGACCCATGATCATTAATAGAATTTCCACTAGCGGTGCAGTTCAGTTGGCCACTTTAGAAGGAGATATCTTGCCAAACTATATTAGTGGATGTAGAGTCAAGTTATACCAAGAACCTCTTACAGAGGATATGCTTACGAGACTCAACACTGCTAAGAAGGGAAAAGAAGAGGAGTTAAGGGTGAGGGAAGAAGCACAGGTAGAGGCCAGAGAGCGTATTAGGCGGAATAAGTTAAGGCGACTAGGCTTAGATATCAACTCAAAAGCCCCAAAATATCACATGGATATGTGCCAAAAATCAGGCATAATTACTTCTCAAGTCATTGACCGACGTCCCTTTGTGGCCATAGAGATAGGACAAGGAAAGGGTGCAAGGGCTGTGAAAGCATTGATTGATTCAGGTGCAACAAGTAGTGCAGTTAGACTATCCTACTGCCAAGACTTGGAGTTGAACATCAATCCCATAGAAGCTTATCTCATAGGATTGGGAGGTGTGGAAACCCCTTGTTTGGGCGAGGTGGAACTTCCCATCTACCTTCAAGATGTTCCAATGAAAGTCAAAGCGCTAGTGTGTCAAGATGAGAACCTTACAGAACCACTTGTCTTGGGTCAAGATTGGATTTATGACCATGCAGTTAACTAAAACCTAAGAAGTCAAATTCTTCAAGTTTGGGTACATGAACAATGCATTACCGTAGAATTAGAGAACTGCATGCTCCTAGATCATGGCACCACACACTCTCTTAGTTCTTCTAAGACTAATCATATGGAAGAAGATGTTGTATGTGTCAAAAGCTCTATAATGCAGAAGGAGTCAATCGTGGAAGAACAGGTTCGAAGGCGGGTGGATCTTTCTTCTTCTCTAAAGAATCAACTTGCCACAGTAGTTCCACAACACAGGCAAACACAACCGTTCACGACAACTGCTACATCAAATAGAAAGACACCATTCAACAAGAAAGCAATTCCGAGCATGAAGTAGATCTGGGTACGCAAAGGAGAGCAACCACCAACCTTGCCCCCACAAATCCCATCCAGGCAAGCCAACCAGGATAGAAGATGAAGGAAAGAGCTTGGACAAGCTCAACCACCAGGTATCCGACAAGTTTGGATGCCTAAGAAATTAGTTGAAGCTCAACACGGACAATTACAAATATGGGTACCCAAGAAGCTACTATATACACAACAACCTATGCTCTCCCACGTGAGAAAAGTCTCAACAAAGAAGCCAAAGGGAGCCAAGGGTCTAAACCCAACACCAAGACCAACAGTAAACCAACTCACCTCTTCAACAAGAGTCAGAAGACAATCATCAAGGATATGGGTTTGGAAGCCAAAAGCATCAGTAGCCCCTACAAGAACAACGCGCCAACCACAAGGGACACAACAGTCAAGAAACCAACCAAGGATAAATATGCCAAAGATGCTCACTACACAGTCGCAGATCATTCTCAAATGGATCCCTGTAAGGCGGAAGGATCAGTTGTCATCTCAAGATCCAATGGATACCTCCACAATAGATGGCATCAACATCCGCAAATAACATCGAAAAGCCTCGACGAGCGACAACCATGTGCTCCTTGCACAACCCAATCTTTTGCACCATTCAGGTTATGCATTTCCAAAGTATGCATTAATATAGGGCCACATTACAGGGCCGTGCATAGACACATTGGAGAGTCCCATGCACAAGAGCACATTGACATATGTCAACATTTTTTCTGATACTAACATCTGTCTTCTTGTTTGGTGACATTGTTCCTCAAAAAAAAAAAAGGGAGAGGAAGCACTTGTTCCCAGGTTTGGCTCATGAAACATGAATGAGTCATGCTTGGTTAAAGGTGGAACTGTTGATTACTGGGCATTTATCAGTTTGGATAGAAGTGTGTCTCAGCTAGCAGATGATATAATTGCTGCCTTATTTGGTAGAGGTCAAGAACTTGGTATGAACATGGCATCCACAACTATGGTTTCCTCTTACTATGGTAGGAGTGAAGAGCTTGAAGGTCCGCAACTTGAAGTGATACTTAACTACTGCATGTAAGAGAGCATCCAGGGAGATATCTGCAAGGGGTAGTTCTGGTACCCTGCAAATCTTTGTATGTATACTGGATGAGAAGACTCCTGCTTATGGTGAACCAAAGTGAATATGTGAAACTAATCTTGGTGTAGTTACCCAATGTCGTTTGTCAAGGAATATAAAGAAATTCAATTCTCAGTACTTGGCCAATGTTGCTTTGACAAGAGGAGACAGGACAAGTCACTCAAAGAATTTCATCAGTGAACCATCCACACAGACATTCATCGACAATGAAAGACTAGCTGACGGTCCATCACAAATGCCGTGAGTCCAACACGAGGAGATAAACATCGATCAATCCTTCACCATGGTAAGTAACTTTACTCTGGAAACACCATGATAGATTAGGAAACCTCTTCGTCGGCATACCCTTGAGCACTTAGCTCAAGACTCCCAATTTTTGCACCATACTTCTTCCAATGCATTTTCCAAGTAAGCATGCATAGGGCTACCTTACAAGGCCATGCACGAGGCACATACTTTCCTCAACCCATGCACGAACTCACTTACCCATCAGTCATTATGGGTACTTGGCATGATTACTATGAACATCATCTTAACAAGATCTAGAGGCCATCAATTGCGACTCACAACGACACAATCATGATGGAATCCAAGGAAGGAGCGCATACCAAGGGACAACAACTTCCAATGGCTTTTAGTTTCAAATGAAGAATCAGACAACCAACCTTGCCACATTTGGAAGGAAGACGGCTCTTGTTCCTACCGAACAGACACTACCTCTCAAAGCACTACATGGAACAACCATTACAACAAGGGTCTGTCTAGGACGACAGACTCGAGAGGGAGGGGAGTGTTGAAGCTGAAGGTCAAGGACAAAGCACAGGAGCACATCAAAGAGGTGGACACACAAGTAGAAGGAGCAAGTAGGGAGCTCCAAGAAGTGTATGTCAAATTTTCATAAGAATCCCCTACAACAATAGTGATTTTCATCACTAAAAACTATTGTAAATACCATTTTCTATTTTTGTAACTCCATTTTGTTCAAGCCAAGGAGTCCTTGAGCTTGAGGAGTATTAGAAGTATCATCCTACCAATTTTCATAATTTTTAGACTTCGTGTGTCCTTCATGATTGATGGTTAAGTGCATTTGTGCATGGGTTGGAGAAAATAGATGCCTTGTGCATGGCCTTGTAATGTAGCCCTATGCATGCATAGTTGGGAAATGCATTGGAAGAATTATGGTGCAAGAAGTTGGGTCTTGAGCGAAGTGCTCAAGGGTATGCCAACGAAGAGGTTTCCTAATCTATCATGGTTATAGTGTTGTTGCAACATACAATTCTTACCATGGTGAAAGGTCCGTCAATTTTCAACTCTTCATGGTGTACTTCCATCATGGTGATTGGTCATTGGCTTGTCATTTTTGTTGATGGATGTCCTTGCTGATGGTTCACTGATGAGCTTCTTCAAGCACGCAGTCTTGTTCCTTTCCTTTCTTTTCTTCTTCTTCTTCTTCTCTTTTTTTTTTTGGAACAATGGTAGAAAACAAGAAGCCAGAGGTTAGTATCAAGAAAATATTTTACATGTGGAAATTGTGCCGCATGTGCCTGGGATCTCTCAATTCCTCACCCAAGTTATCTTCTATGTCAATGCACGTCCGCACACACTCTTCTATGGATCTGGGCTCTTTCAAGTACACATATGATCTTAACTTTGTGCTCAGTAAGCCATCTAAGAACAAAGCCACTTGTTTGGCTGGTGTGGGTAACTCTGGAGTAGGGCATCTTTCTAGGTATTGTCTGAACCTTCTACCTGCTAGTCGTACTGTTTCTTGGGGTGTCTGCTTGAAACTGTGGATCAAAGATGATGTGTTATGCCTGATACCACTCTTGGAAAACTCTACAATGAATCCGTCTAGCAGTTGACCTATATCGTGATAGTTGCGACTACTCAATGGTTGAAACCAAGCTAAGGTAGTGCCCTTAAGAGTCAAACCAAATGCCTCGTATTGGGTGAACAAATCCTCAACTTTTTCAGCTCTTAACACTTGTTTGAACTCAGCCACATGATCATAAGGATCTCCTGTCCCGTCAAAATAATTCTTCATTGCCTTGATCACTTGAGTGGGTCTAAGGGTTCTTGTGTGCTCTCGGGGTCTAGGCAATGGAAAATCCTGTTCATCTCTTTGTTGCCTATGTGCTTGATGTCTCTCTCTTTCCAGTCTTTCATTTTCAAATCCTGATCTATTCTTGCCCACGGTGTGTGTAAAACTTACCTCAGGTCTCTCTCTAGTTCTTTCTCTCTGGGCTTCATGAGCTTGAGATGAACCTACTCCTTGGAGGCCATGGGAAACATTGGATCTTGGTGGAGGGAAAATCAATTTACTCTTCCAAGTATATGCGTGTCTATCATGTTCTGTTACCAAGAACATCTTCTCTGATGTGTTGTCCAGGTAGACAACTTTGCCTGGTATCTCTGGATCCTTGAACTCGTAGATGATGACTATGCCCAATTGGCTAGGTTGATGTGGCTTGAATCTCCAAAAGGCTTCCTCTGTTTCTCTATTCAAGAATAGTTCTATGCTTTTGTTGTCTTGAGGAATCCAGTCTGGAGTGATCACTCTGGTCAAAACTGACTTACCTCTAGGAGTACGGGGTCCTTGTCCTTCATTTCCTTGTTCTAGGTCTCCTATCTCATTCTCAGGAATGACATTTCCAAACTCATCAGTCCTATCTGGTAGGTTGGTGACCACATACATGGTTCCTTCCTTATCAATGTATGAACCCTCGAACTTGACCACCGGGTGTTCAAGTCCAAAGGGTTGATCTGGATTTTTGAGTTGGACCACTGATCGCCTCAGGCCATCCTCATAGATGCGAGCACCTAATCGGTTGGTCCGAATATATTCCAATTGTGTCTTATAGGGGCAGTTCCTGAGCTACTTGTAGGTTTCCCCATGCTAAAAGACATTTCTGAGTCACTTGTGTCTGAGTTTAGTACGTAAGGACCACTTAGTTGTTGTGCCCAAGACTTAGCTGTATGGTTGACACTAGACTGAGAAGATCTAATGCTTTGTCTATCCTTGCCTAGGTTTCTACCAGATCTCAGGTTCATAAGCTTTGGTTAAGAGTCCAAAATTTCCCCTTGGTATGGTTCAAAAATCCTTTGGAGTTCCCTTGGGTTCCTAGTCTCACTTGAGGGTCAACTTCAGATTATCCTATCTAAAAATAAACGCGTTATTCTTATAAAAAATAGTTGAGACCATGTAGGATTCGAAACAAGCTTTCCAACGAGCTATAGAGCTCAAAAAATGGACTTTGGATGAAAAAGTTATGTCAAATCAGGCTCCTGGGGGTCAAAACAGGCAAACAGGACCTTTTGGAAAAAATTGCGATTTTGTGAAATCAAGAGAATCACGATTGTGTGAAATCAGAGAATCATGATTGTGTGAAATCAGAGAATCGCGATTGTGTGAAATCAGAGGATCGCAATTGTGTGAAATCAGAGGATCGCGATTGCGTGAAATCAGAGAATCGCGATTGTGTGAAATGAGAGAATCGCGATTGTGTGAAATCAGAGGATCGCGATTGTGTGAAATCAGAGAATCGCGATTTTGTACCTTGACAATCGTGTTTTCACAAAATCGTGTTTTTGCTGAAAATCGTGATTTGTGAGAATCGCGATTTTGAGTAGAGAATCGTGTTTTCAAAGAATCGTCTTTTCACAGAATCGTGTTTTCATAGAATCGTGTTTTGACAAAATTGTGCTTTTGCTAAAAATCGTGATTTATGAGAATCACGATTTTGAGCAGAGAATCGTGTTGTTGAGAATCGCGATTTTGAGCAGAGAATCGTGTTTTTGAGAATCGCGATTTTGAGCAGAGAATCGTGTTTTCACAGAATCGTGTTTTGAAAATCGCAATTTTGTCTCAGAATCATGGTTTTCAGAAATTTAGAGAATCGCGATTTTGAGCACAACCACAGAATCATGTTTTCTCATAATCGTGTTTTTTTGGCTGAAAATCGTGATTTGTGAGAATCGCGATTTTGAGCACAACCACAGAATCGCGATTCTGAGAATGACCACAGAATCGTGTTCTTTTCAAAAGGCTTTTAGGCGGGAAACAGAGAATCGTAATTTAAAAAAAAAAATTGAATTTTCATAGAATCGCGATTTTCAACACAGAATCGTGTTTTTTTGGCGGGAACTTCAAATTTCTGAGCGCCGAGCAATGACGAGCTCTGTATGTGTAGAAAATCATGAAAAAACTCCTCCTCGCACTTCCTAACTCCTCCTCGCACAATAATGCATGAAAGATGGTATGAAAATGATGAAAATGCACTAAAAAACAAGAAATTTCTATGAAGAAGAAGATGGAGATGGTGATGATGATGAATATGAAGAAGAAAAATCAGAAAATGAACAAAAATGAGAGTTTTTTTACCTTCCAACATCGCAAATCTACGATCTTACCATCACAGCGCTCGTCCTCGAAGCTCTCTCCCCGGCAACCACGCCAAAATTTGGTGTAGCTCAAGCGTAAGCACCACCTCCTTTACTTGTCAATCCGCGGAGACGTGAGGACCGGTATGAAGACCACGAGCAAGTGAAGGCACAAGTGCGTGAGTGAAAGCACACAAACATGCACACACATACACACACACGCGCACAAAGTAAGATCAAAGAGAGGAACAATGGAAAGCTTCGATTGCAAAAGAATTCTCTTACAAAAGCTCTATTCTCTAACAAGCTAACCTCAAAAATGAGCTCTCTAGCTCTTTTTATAGTTTTTTGACTAGTTTTGGCCCTATCCAGACCTAGTGTCCGGCCTAGTTAAAAATTAGGTTCCAGGGCTTATTTGAGGGCTCAAACGAAGTCTAAAAATTATGAAAATTGGTAGGATGATACTTCTAATACTCCTCAAGCTCAAGGACTCCTTGGCTTGAACAAAATGGAGTTACACAAATAGAAGCTGGTACTTACAATGGTTTTTAGTGATGAAAATCACTATTGTTGTAGGGGATTCTTCTGAAAATTTGACATACACTTCTTGGAGCTCCCTACTAGCTCCTTCTACTTGTGTGTCCACCTCTTTGATGTGCTCCTGTGCTTTGTCCTTGACCTTCAGCTTCAACAAGGAGCATTAGAAGTACCTACCTACCAATTTTCATATTTTTTAGACTCTGTTTGAGCCCTCAAATAGGCCCTAGAACCTAATTCTTAACTAGGCTAGACACTAGGTCTGGACAGGGCCAAAGCTAGTAAGAAACTATAAAAAGAGCTAGAGAGCTCATTTTAGGGGCTAGCTTGTTAATGATTTGAGATGGTACATGAGACTTTTTGAGTAATCTAAAGAACTCCATTGTTTCTCTCTTTGTTCTTGCCTTGTGTGCACGTGTGTGTGTGTATGTGTGTGCATGTTTGGGTGCTTCTCACTCACACACTTGTGCCATCACTTGTTCAAGGTCTTCATACCATCCTCTTGTCTTCCCAGATTGACATTAAAGAAGGTGCTACTCATCACTAAGCTACACCATCGTTAGGCGGTCTTGTGCAGTATAAAACTATGTAAGTGTGCCATCAACCACATTCACACAAGCAAGTCACACAATGTTTTGATTTGTGGGGACTTCAACATGGTTGAGTTTCCTGATGACCGATGGAATAACAAGGGGGAAATTATTGACAGTTGGGAGAAAGAGATATGGGATAAAATCAAGCTTCATCTCCACCTGGTCGAGGTGAAAGACATGAAGGGGTTCTCTTGGTCTAATCTCCAATTGGGGGACTCTCTGAGGAAAGCAAGACTTGATAGATGTTACATTGACCAAAACACCATCCTCTAGCGGGGTATTCCTTCAATTTCCCAACACATGGACCTGACTATCTCGGACCACTACCCGATTACTCTTTCTTTCAAACTGATTCCCATGCTCTAAAAAGCTTCTTGGTTTCATCCTTGTCAGATGTCATTTTCCCTCCCTTTTGTCCACCAAGAAATTTTCCCAGTGTGGACGGAGGCCTTTGCCTTCTGTAATGAACCGGCTAAGTGTTGGAGAAGTGCAGTGGAAAGGAATCGACAAATTTTGATCAGGACCCATAAGGCTATAAGAGAAATCCAAAAAAAAAGAAGAGAAACGGTGTACCGGAGGCTCTCACGGCTTGAAGAAGAAGTGAATAAAGGTAACTTGAAATACCGGGCTTCTGAAAATTAGGGGAACACTAAGACTTGAGGAAGAGGTTCAAAGGAAAAATCTGCAAATATTCTTCAAAGATTGGTGGGCGGGGAAGGCCGACAACCCATCGAAAGACATGTGTAACATCCTCAAAAGGAAACAAGCTAGGGAAGCCATCCCCTTCTTGGTCGACAACAATGGGATCGAATGTAGCACGGAAGTGGACAATAGATCTATCATCGTCGAGCACTTTACCCATCTTCTTGGAGTTTCGACTCCTCTTTCTGTGCATAGGCATGACTGCATGGCAACCATCTCAAGGATTGCTCAACCTAGAATCCCACAGAACATGAAGTCACTACTGGATGCTAACATTCTCGAGAACAAAATTATCGAGGTTATTGATGCTCTTCCCAATGGAAAAAGTCTGGGTCCTGATGGCCTCACCAATGAGTTTTTCAAGTCCTTCAAGCACGTGGTGGCCACCCTGCTGCGTCTAGTGTGGCAAGAGGCTCTCTCCTTTGGTGCCCTCCCAGAGCGTCTTAATAATGGTGTCATCAAGTTAATTCACAAAAGGGGAGATAAGAACAAAATTGAAAACTGGCGGCCGATTACCATGCTCCAAACTGGATACAAGATAATTGCCAAAACTATCACCAACAGAATCTCTTGTCATTTAAAGTCATGGCTTTGTGAGGACCAGAAAGGTTTTATCAAAGGTAGATCTATAATTGAAGCAATTGTTGATATTTGGGAAGGCCTTGCATTTGCTAAGGAGTCTGCCCAAGATTTGGTATTCATTAAGATCAACTTTGGCAAAGTGTATGACATTGGAATGGGACTTTATTCTTCAATCACTGAAAGACCTTGGATGCAACAAAAGTTCACGAAGATGGTTTCCACTCTGCTCGGAAATGCTTCAACGAGAATAAATATCAATGGTAAGCTCTCTGAGCCCATACGTTTAAAAAGATTTATCAGGCGAGCTTGGCCACTGGCTCCACTACTCTTCGCTATCGCCTCAGATGGCCTCATTCCCCTATTAAAGCATCACATGGACGCTGGCAATCTCAAGGGTCTTTCCCTACCTCTAGATCATGGCCAAATGATTGCAAGACTCTTTGCCGATGACATGAATTCCTTTGTACTTAACGATATGAACAACATTGAGGTGTTTTGGAGTTGCCTCGACACCTTTTGTGTGGCGTGAGGTTCAAAAATCAACCATGCTAAAACTGGTTTCAAAGCAATCTGTGGACCTCCACCCCAACTATTGTTAGATCAAGGGTGTCAAGTTATCCCTAGAGGTCAAGTCTTCGGTCTACTTGGTATTCCGATTGGCTTCAACATCTCAATGGACCAACGGTGGAACTGGGTGCTATCCAAACTGGATAGAAAACTAAATCATTGGAAAGGTATGCAAGTTAACTTGGTAGGGCATGCAATGGTTGTCAACACATTTATGCTTTCTATGACTATTTACTTTATCTCGTGTTGGAGACCTAAGGAGAAAGATTTGGTCAAAGTGGAAAGAATTTGCAGAAACTTCCTATGGACTGGGGACCCCAATAGGATGGGGATTCCCAAAATCAAATGGGAAACTTGCATTAGCTCGAAAGACTCGAGGGGCTTGGGTATTTTGGATATCGCTGGGCTGGCTGACAAGTTGGTGGCAAAGAGGCTTATCAAGGCTTGGAGCAATAGTGATTCCTTTTGGGCTAAATTGATCTTCAGAAACTTGAAAGACCTTACCTTAGTTGGCCATCCTGTTTGGAAGAACATTGGGATCCTCACGTTGTTGTTCTCCCCCCACCCGGTGTCCCCTAAAGGCTCGAGCCTCGTGTGTTCCTTATGGAAGAGTTGGTACAAGGCCAAACAATTCATCAGAATCAGTGATGAGTGGAAGTGGGCAGCTGGGATAAGATAAAATGACTCTATCTGGTTCTCAATCATCGGCATTAGGGCGGTGGAGTCTTGGAACCTCCATACTGCTAAGCGGCTATGGAACAAGGGGTTCAAATAGTGGAAACAGCTCTAGAAACAAGAGACCAGCCAGTGGATCAGATTAGAAGACTTAGACCCAAGACATAGAGTTACCTTCGAGGAATGGGCTCTTCTTCAAGGTAGGTGTTTAGCGTGGGACCGCTCAACTACCCACCTTCTTTGCGAACATGATCTTCCTTGCCTGGAGGGCCTCAAATGGAGCAATGGTAAGAAGCTATCCAGAATCCCCAACTTCAAAGAGAACTCAGTTGGTCATCACACCCTTAACAAGATGTGGTGCCTTTCTTGGACCAAACTTCGATGGGAACTAAAGTTCATGTCTATTTGGCACCCCCTAATTGAGATAAAAAAGTATGTTCTCATGTGGCAAATCTTGCATAAGGGTATTTGGTCCAATGCAAGGGGTAACAAAATTTGTGATGTGCCTCCATGGTGCAAGCGTTGCCATCGATGCATCGAAGATTTAGTTCACCTTTTCTTCGGTTTCCCCAAGTCCCGTGTCATCTGGCATCACGTGATGTGAGTTTTGAGGCTCACGAACCAAATCAATTGGCAACAGGCACTGTTGGGTGAGGGGGTTGGCTGCTCATCAAGGTTGTGGAATGCCATTAGGGGTGAGACTTTTTGGAAGATTTGGAGGGAGCGATGTGCTGTCAATTTTGGTAAAACCCCAAGGGAATGGTAGATTGAGAAATCCTTGTTTCTTCTAGGTAAAATAATCTCTCGAGACAAGAGTTCTCCACCGTTTAGGCATCACTATATTTATATCGTTGAAGATAACAAGCTGAAACCCCAATGGGTCGCACATGAGGTCGATGATAGATTTTTCAGCCTCATTTGTAATACCCTCTAGCCTACCAAACTTGTCCCGTGCATTGTGGGATTTGAGGGGTCCTATGGGCACTAGTCCCAGTCACTTGCAACTTTTCTTCTTTATTATAATTAAAGTATGAGAGAATAGGCCAAGGCTGAACTTCCTTTAAAAAAAAAAAAATTAAAAAAAAGCAAGCATATTCGACATGTCCCATTTTGGCACTATGTGGACCGTGCTTCTCGTGCCATTGCCCATTGTTGTTGCCCACTATTGTTGGCTTCTATCTGGAGTCTGAACCTCTGAGGAGATGGGTCCGAGCAGGTCAGCGCAGTGCATGTAGCTTGAAGACTTGTGGATGCTTAATCAACAGAGCAGGGCCTCTGCGTAACTGCCACATGCAATCATTAGCTATCAAGTGACGCCTGCAATCATTACATTTTACTTGACGCATTTCATGAAGGGTGTACACTATATTCATCATCGCGGGCTACCTGGACTCTAGGACCGTCACCTGGTGCGCTCATGCAAACGCCTGTCACGCAGAGAAAAACAAGCCACATGCTCTGATTGCTTGTGTATGCATGGTGACAAGCCACATGCCTAGCTATAGTCCATGAGTATTGTAGTAGAGATAATGCTCGGAGGAGAATAACTTCAATGCCCCATGCACCCACCTTGGGGAACTCTGAGGCATCCAACTCTAGGCGGGACTTGAACCCTGGCCATCTGAGCATGATAGTAAGTGAATTCATGGCATTTAGTGAGTTACATAATGTGCCAGCGAGACATAGCAAGAGTGCTATATTGATTCTTATAGATTGACACAATTCAAATTTCTATGCTTCTTCATGAGCATATCTTCTTAGGCATGAGTGTTTCACAAACCTTAAAGCATTACCTATTCCAAATTTTCTAGACACAAGAGATACTCATGTATAGTGCAATTTGGGGAACTCATAAAGCCTAAGACATCTTTCAAACCACTCGCATTACATTGCGGGTGCTTGGCATGGAAGCATTGGGCATGCATAGAACTTTTCTATTTTCTTGCATGGCATAAGCAAAATTATCAAGGGATTGTGGATTTCATGTCCTCCAAGCGTGCCATAATTGCATAACAAAGATTGATACATGGACAATACACTTAATTGAATGATGCATGAGCATATATTTGTGCACGATTGCCTTTTCTGCCATAGTAATGATCATCTACTTGATGCATGTTTTTGGGGTCCAAATAATTCATGTTTGGGTGGATGTGAACCATTGTGTGCTAAAGAAGAATTTGAGCATTTGTTGTATGGGCCACACTTTGGGAAAACATTATTACTAGTTGCAAAAATGGAACAACATTTTGGTATGGGATTTGTATATATAAAAGGGTTTTGGAAAGAAAAAGGGAGAATATGACTCTAATCCATCATTATGGGATTATGCATGCATGCAACCAGGGTTGTTAGATAGATTTATTGAAAGTTATGGGGAATTGCAAGAAAGAATTAAGCACACTATATACATTCTAGATGATGAGTTACCATTGGAATTTAGAGTGTATTTTAGAAAGAATAGAAAACATAATTCATGTATGCATGAACCCATCAAATCCCAAAATAATGGAAAAGATGCCCATGAGGATACATCAGCACATGCACTAAAGGAAGATGATATATTGCGTGTGAATTCCACATCTTGCTCTAATATTGATTCATTGCATGAGAAAGTTGATCCTAAAATTAATCTATTTGATGAGCATACTCATACTATGACATTGATTGGTGATGATATGCATGAAAATATTATGTATTTGGATAATTATGGTATTGCACATAAGAAAGAATGTACACATGATGTGCATACAAATGAATTCTCTACCAGAACCATTATGATGCATGATGATGAGATACACAGTAATCTTGCTCCACATTTTGATGCTCATTATAAAGAAAAAGATGATTCACATTTATCCATTGATTCATTACATGATGATGGAAAAGAAGATACACTTGCTCACATTTTTAGTGAAAATCAAAGCACATATGTTGATACCTTATGTAATCTTGATGCTCCACCAATTTTTTATATCTATGATGATGATTATGATGATATGACCATATTGCTTGATGCAAAGTATGATTCTTTACCTATATTTGATGTATATTATGATGATGATTTGGAATGCATTGATGATGCATATTTATATACTTTCATGGCAGCCACATATAAGCATGATTCCATATTGAATGATAGTATTACACCCATGTTTGATAGATATAAGGGGTGTGATGATGAAGAAGAAAAAACTCATGATATTTTTTCCACCTTTGTGATGCATAGTAATGAAGCGAACGATGGCAAAAGCATTATTTATCTTAGCACACATGTTGGAGAATTGATTAAGGATTATGGAAAACATTATTTGTCATTCATGGATCATTCTAACCACCCAATCCACTTTATGATTCAGTTTTATTTCGCTTGAAGGAAAATTACCTCATAAGGAAAGCATGAGTATGTTTCCAAAGCATATCACACAAAAAGTAGCTTTGAAGTGTGCCACTCTCTATTTGATTTTTGATTGGGTAGATGCATATGGAATGGAGATGATGAATATTACTACATGTTCTCATTCTCTATGTGGGTATTATTTCATTGTTATGATATGGAGATTTATGATTGGTTCATTCTCTCATGTACTAATGATGTTTATGTTTGGTGGAAGTATTTTCTTATTTGTGCATGTGCTAGGTTTCCACAAAGCTATATTGATATGGAGTATTCTCATTGATGATGTTGAGCAATTTCATGTTCAATTCCAATTTTTGAAGCAAAGCATGGAGCATGATGACATGAAGCATGTTGATATGGAGCATATTTAGCATAATAAAGTGAAGATTGAAGATGCTACATTAAGCATATGGATTTTCATTACATTGTTTGACTCACTCTTATGGAGCCAAATTCATATTTATGATGGATCCTGATGTGTCTCAAAATGTATTCACAAATGATGTATTTCACCCTTTGCAAAGAATGTATATGATGATGAGGGATCACCCAACCACTTTTTGCATTCTCATATAGAAGCATATTTTAGAAAGGGTGGCTTGTTATATATATGAAGAGTATATTATATATCTTGGCGTACTCCCAGGCACTATACTTTGCCCCTCATATATGTAATTTGTTCGAAAATATATGGGCATTATTTTACCTTCCATACCATGGATTTGGGCCATGCACTTTGGTTGGTGGATAGTTTTTCATAGAGTAGAAGCATATATAAAGCCTAGGATTGGTATGTCATGTGTGGGTTCGGATCCACCATGCGTGCAAGTGTTAGGAGGCATATGTGCATTGCACTTTATGAGTGGTTTGGGATTGATGGAATAATTTAAATCTCTATGCTAAGGTCGAATTGGAAGGGTGAGAGAGAAGAGGTCTTAAAAGGTGTGACCGTTCCCCTAAAGCATTATATGTATCCACATTTTATTGATGAAAAATCACGCGCATACATTCTCTCTTAAGTTCCTCATGACGCATGCACAAAAGACTCCTCTGTATATTCATATTCAGTTACGTAAAAAGCTTGTGCTGCATGCTATGGCGTCGGTGTCCCTTGCTCAACTTGATATAGCATGAAGTAGAGGGACCACAACCCCTACACAAGTTGAAAGGGAGAGAGAGAAATATATAAAGAGAGAAAAATAGAGAAAGAGAAAAATAAAGAAAGAAAAATTAGAGAGGGATATATAAAAATAAATGGCAGTGAAACAATGTACAAATCTTAAGAGAATATTGAAGAAGATGATGAGATATGAGGATTCAAGTATTCGGGAGTACCATATTAGGAACTCCCAAGAAGATCTTAGTCATAAAAACTTATCATGTTATTTATGTGTCACCAATGGGCCTTTCCACCATGGTCACATTTAAAAACAACTCATTTCTTTTTCTTTGGTCTTTTTGTGTGCATTCTTTGCTCCTTGGATTGTAAAGAAAGACATATATAGAAAGACAATTGAAAGCATAAAAAAAGAACATGGGCAAGATGTGCTTGCGCCATATTGTATGAAAGTTGGAAATATGTATGAAAGTACAATATTTGTAATAACAAATGTCTTCATGCAGGGACTCTATGTTCTTGAGAGGCATTGATGCATCTCCTCCTCATTGCGTGATCCATACTTAGGTTACTTTGTACCACATACTAGAGCTCATCATGCATGTAAGCCCAAATGAGATGGTGCATATATTGATTGACAACATTTTTAGGGTCCTATTGTATTGAAAAAAATGTAGCCAATAGGATGCTTGCATAATAGTGATGTCTAATACCTTTATATATGAAGAAAATGTCCGTGCATTGATGTCTTGTAGTTTTATAGAAAAAAATATTCCAATAAGATCACGCTTAAGAACATGAACACCATTTAATTGCATCTAGAGACAAAACATCCCATGTCAATGTTTTTTTGCATGTGGATTCTAGCTAGTATCTCATCCATCCTTGAGATGTCTAATGAATGTATATGTGGGACAATGTATGATAAAGTGATGAAAGCATGTGCTTAGAGATCTCTTTCATCACCATATACATCTACAAAATTATGAGGCATGAGCATCTTTGTCCATTGTCTTCAAGCATGGAGCTGAGCACTTTGAAATGAAAGCTTTCGCTTCATTCCATCTAAAGGAGTGATGGAAATCAAAGAATAATGACAAAAAATTATAGGAACAAACATGAAACATATACAAGGCAATTGGAGTGAATCTCCTAATCAGGCTAACAAATACTCTCTCAATATATTGCTGAAAATATAGTGCAAGTAATATGAGGCTAATAAAATACCATAAAAAAGATTAAACATTATATTAATGATCTGACCATCCCCTATACAAGAAATATGAGGAAGCTTCCTTGTATCCTCTTGAAGAACAATCACTTTCTAATGTATACACACTTGTAGGTTTTTTAAATATCATATTCTACAATGAAAATAATTAACTTCGTTATGAAAGATGGAGATTCCCAAATCTCTCCAAAAAGTTTTCCAGGTCTTTACTTTGTTTACATCTAGGGAAGTGAGATTTTTTTATTTTTACATCCAGGGAAGTGAGGAATTTCTTGTGTTCACATCTAGGGAGTTGAGGAATTTCTATTGTTTACATCTAGGGAAGTAAGGACTCTCCAAGGAGAAAAGGAGCTAGTAATCAAGAAATTTTAAGGAGCTAGTAAGCTTCCCTGTGTCCTTATGGAGAAAAGAAGCCACTAAGCTTTTTTGTTTCCATATTTAAGGAAGTAAGGATTGTCCATCCAAAATCTATGGAATTTGTCCACATCCCTTGTCAATCCCCGGGTTGTGAAGTATTTCAATGCCAATGCAATCATAGACAAGTTTACCACCAGGTGCACTGTTGCTAATAGTTGTGCAAAACATATCCCATGGTGATGGAAAGGTGCATAAAAACAATACTGCTTTCATTTCATTATCCATATCCATTTTCTGAGCCTGTAACTGGGAGAATACAACATCAAACTCATTTAGATGAGAAGCAAGACTCTCTATGTCCTTCATGCGAAGATCATATAATTTTCTCATCAGATACAATTTATTTGATGCTCTCTCTTTTTCATATGTATTGCATAACTTCTTCCAAAGCTCCTCTGCACTTTCACACTCTAATACTGTAAAGTAAACATTATCTGCCAGGTGCAAGTGAATGGTAGACCTGGCCATTTTATCTAACTCATCCCAATCATCTTCATCCAGGTTAGCAATTATGGAGTGTTAATATCCAAAAGAACAAGTTATCCTTGATGTTAGAGCACCTCTACACACATATACACACATAATGATGCATACACACACATATACATGCATACACACACATACATACACACACACATATATGCATACACACACATATGCATACATAATGCACATGCATACATACACATACATAATGCATACATACACATACATAATGCATACACACACATATGCATACACACATACACACACATATGCATATATACATGCATACACATACAGACATAGACACATACACACACACATACACACACATACACATACACACACATAAACACATACACACTCATAGACACACACACTTACACATAGACACACACACGTACACATAGACACACACACTTACACATAGACACACACACATATACACACAAACATATACATATACACATAATGATGCATACACACATACACATGCATACACACATACACACACACATACACACACATATATGCATACACACACATAGAGAGACATGTACACACATACACATACATGCATACATATGCATACATAATGCATATGCATACATAATGCATATGCATACATAATGCATATGCATACATAATGCATATGCATACATAATGCATATGCATACATAATGCATATGCATACATAATGCATATGCATACATAATGCATATGCATACATAATGCATATGCATATGCATACACACTCATAGACACACACACATACACATAGACACACACACACATACACACACATACACACACATATACACCCACACATACACACATAGACACATACACACATAATGATGCATACACACACATACACATGCATACACACATACACACACATACACACACATACACACACATACACACATACACACATACACACATACACACATACACACATACACACATACACACATACACACATACACACACACATACACACATACACACATACACACATACACACATACACACATACACACATACACACATACACACATACACACATACACACATACACACATACACACATACACACATACACACACATACACACATACACACATACACACATACACACATACACACATACACACATACACACATACACACATACACACATACACACATACACACATACACACATACACACATACACACATACACACATACACACATACACACATACACACATACACACATACACACATACACACACATATATGCATACACACACACACATAGAGAGACATGCACACACATACACATACATGCATACATAATGCATATGCATATGCATGCATACATACTTACATGCATACACACTCATATGCATACATAATGCACATGCATACATACACATACATAATGCATACACACACATATGCATACATAATGCATACACACACATACACACACATATGCATACATACATGCATACACATACACACATAGACACATACACACATACACACACATAAACACATACACACTCATAGAGGCACACACATACACATAGACACACACACACATACACACACATATACACACACATACACACATACACACATAATGATGCATACACACATATACACATGCATACACACATACACACACATACACGCACACACATACACACACATATATGCATACACACTCATAGAGAGATATACACACATATACATACATGCATACATAATGCATATGCATATGCATACATACATACTTACATGCATACGCACACGTATGCATACATAATGCACATGCATACATACACATACTTAATGCATACACACACACATATGCATACATAATACATACACACACATACACACACATACACACACATATGCATACATAATGCACATGCATATGCATACATAATGCACATGCATATGCATACATACATGCATACATACATGCATACACATACACACATAGACACATACACACACATAGACACATACACACACATAAACGCATACACACTCATAGACACATACACACTTACACACACACATCCATACACATACACACACACATACACATGCACACCGACACATATAGATACACACGTATATACACACATAGATACACACACATACACACATACACACACACACACATACACATACACACAAATATACACACACACATAGACACACACACTTACACACACACATCCACACACATTTACACACACACACATACATATGCATACAAACACATATATATAGATATGCACACACATACGCACATACACACATACATGCATATGCATACATAATGCACATGCATATGCATACATACATGCTTACATGCATACATGCACATATACACGCATACACACATACACATACACATACACATATACACATAGACACACACACACATACACACATACACACACACATATATGCGTACACACATACATAGAGAGAGACATACACACACATACACATACATGCATACATATGCATACATAATGCATATACATATGCATACATACATACTTACACACATAGACACATACACACACATATGCATACATATGCATACATAATGCACATGCATACACATACACACACATAGACACATACATACACATAGACACATACACACACATATACACATAGATTTACACACATACACATGCATACACACACACACACATAGACACACACACACACACACACATACACACATGCATGTACACACATACACACATAATGCATATGCATATACATACATAATTACATGTATACACACACACATGCATACATATGCATACACACATACACACGTAGAGAGGCATACACAAACATACACACACATGCATACATATGCATACATAATGCATATGCATATGCATACATACATGCTTACATGCATACACACATACACACATATACACTCACATATGCATACATACATACTTACATGCATATGCAAACATACAAACATATACACACACATACACACATACACACATGCATACATAATGCACATGCATATGCATAGATACATGCTTACATGCATACACATACACACATAGACACATACACACACATGGACACATACACACATATACACATACACACATATACAGATATGCATACATACATACATACTTACATGCATACACACACACATACAAACACATGCATACATTTGCATACATAATACACATGCATATGCATACATACATGTTTACATGCATACACACACTCACATATACACTATACACATATACACACATACATATGTACACGTATATATATATTGATTTCTAACCCATTTTGTTTTATATGTTAGGTATTATGGATCCTAGTAGAGAGAGAAAGGCAAAACTCACTCTCATAAAAAGTCTTATGAGAGCAAGAGTTCCGTCTGATTCTCTAGGGGTCATCACGCATGAGTACTCAGGGATGCCTGATGATGAGCTGGATTATACGATCCAGATGCTTACCCAGCAATCAAAGGAGGGCTCTTCTGCGGCTCCACATGAAGGAAGACAGCTATCTGCTCATAGGTATGTTTTTTTTTCATAAACTTTTTTAATGATATTATAACACATTTTTATTTATTTTTATCTATCTATTTTCAGGACACCTATACCACCTCTAGATCATGGTAGCAGAGTAGAGTTGCCTATGAAGACATGCATAGGCACCTTAGGGCTAGAGTGCGATATAGAGCAAGAGGGGAACATTGTGTACATAGGAAATGGATTGGAGTTCAAGAGAAGAATGCGGGCATTATGCGACTCTTACCTGCGCCTTGTCCACTTATCGTGGAAGTAAGTATAACTTCTACATATAAATTGAAATAAATATCTTATGTTTAATTTACATGATTTTTTAATTTTTGTAGTGAGCATGATGAAAGGGATAAAAAATATGTACTTAGTTCACTTGAGACAGAGTTTGGGACAGGATGGTCGCATAAGTGGTGTCTAAAGGAGATGCGGACACTTATGGCTCATTGTCGCAATAATGCATGGTATGCATTGCTTTTATGTATATATATGTGGATATGAGTATGTGTGTTTATGTATGTATGTATGTATGTATGCATATGAGAGAGAGAGAGAGAGAGAGAGAGAGAGAGAGAGAGAGAGAGAGAGATAAAAGAGTGAGACTAGAGGTACAAATACACGCATACACATGCATGCAGTTACACACATATAATGAATACACATAGACACATACACATACTCACATACACATACACATGCATAATCATATGTACACACACATAGACTCATATAATCATATTTACATGCATATATACATATACACATGCATATACACACACACACACTACACATGCATGCACACATATAGATACACATATATACACCACATGCATACGCATAAATAAATAAACAAATAAATAAATCCTATTTCAAAAATCCTAATTTGAAAACACTAATTTTGATATTACGGTTTTAAAGCACCTAATTTAAAAACTCTAATTCAACCTTTTAGCCATATGATTGAAGTATATGTACACACTACATCTATTCCTCCGACGTCCTACTAGAGAGATGTCTCTCCTCCCAACCTTATGCCTCTATATATAGCTACTCGAATCAATGAGGATCATAATATATATAAAGATATATACACATCATGTAGATACACATACATAAATATAAAATGGAGTAGATATATTATGCATCACACATACATGCCTAAATGCACACATAGATATATATATACATGCATACATATTTACATGTACAAATTTACACATAGACACATATACATATATACATGTACACATCACATATACATGCCTACATGCACACACACACACACACACACACACACATATATATATATATATATATATATATATATATATATATATATATATATATATATATATATATATATATATATATATATATATATATATATATATATATATATATATATACATGCATACATATTTACATGTACACATTTACACATAGACACATATACATATATACATGTACACATCACATATACATGCGTACATGCACAAATGTATACTTATACATGCATATATTACATGAATACATGAATATTTTACATAAATGTATATGCATATATACACATATGCATACTAACACGTATACATATATCACACACATGCACACACATACATATACATGAAATACATATATATGCATACTAATATATGTATACATATAATACACATGAATACACACACATATGCATACATACATGATAAAAATTTGCTCCTCAAAGATAAAGCTATATATAAAATAATTAGGCATACCCCCAAGCTTCATGTTCTAACTTAAAAGAACATGATTTCATCTCTCTAGTAGGATTCATCGTTATTCTAGTTGAATAAAAAATCTATTATCTAATATCCATTCAGAAGCTTCAAGTTATTGATCAATAACTAGAGTAGAATTACTATCTAATCTGCTCATATGTTTTCATTATTTCCATCATTTTGGTAAGACATCAATATAGTCTCATCTTCATTATCCTTATTGATTTCATTTATTTCTTGTCTTGTTAAATCTGTGTTCTCATGAGTCACATCATCTATTGATGGATTAATATCGATTTTTGGTAATTCCTCTTCCTCATCAGTAGAATCAGCATGTAGAGAATGATCCTCTTCATAAAAAATATTAGTATCATTATCATGTATAATGATTCTAATTTCTCTTTCAGATGTTGATGTATCACTATCTGATGTTGAATAATCAAGAGGACTTTCTTCGATCTCTAAACTGTTCAAACAATGACCTACCTCTAGGTTGAACATGAATGACTTGCCACCAAGGGTGAGCATCTGGGTTTTTATAAAAAAATGCTTGTTCAATATGCCTAGGAAGAATATATGGTTCTTTAGTAGATCGCATTACCTTGGAAGATTCAATTGCCCAAAACCCAGATAATTCTTTTCTTAACGTGGAATTACTACCTTTATACTCGGCTCGAAACTAGACAACCTTCAAAATGACCTATCAAAATATATAAAAACAAAAACCCATTATTAGGTGCTTAAAAAAATAACTAACTCTATCATAAAAAATATAAACTTTTTTCTACCTGTTTGAATGTATGAAATGAAATTTTGTAGATACCAACAATAGTTCCTACGTAACCAAGTTCGCCATCTATAAGGTTCGTGTCTTTTGAGCTAGCATGTGATAGTTGCTTGAAAGAAGCAACAAGACTAGAATCCTCTGTTTTACGTAAAGAATCAATGGCTTTGATTCTAATATGCTGTCCAAAAGCCCACATATTAGTGAACATTTGAGCCTACAAAACAAATTCAATTAATAAATAGAAACTAATATACATATATGAAAAAAATAAAATATTATTAAAATAAAATTATCTTTTGTTGACAACCTATCATTAACTCTCTCTGTTCATCTGAGATTTCTTCACTATTTGCGTTGGCGCGTTGCAAACGACTATATAGCCAATCTGTGAAAGAAGATATATCTGTAATCTCATTATTATCGAGATTTAGTCTATATCTTTTGTTTCTTCGCCTTTTACTTTGGAGATTTTGAAGTTCTATTTGTACTTGCTAAGGAATGCTTGCATGCATTCGCTATTATATGCTACAAAAGTAGAAACATCATTTTTTTCTTGAAATGTAAATAAAAATGGAACTCCCTTACCTGATAATACCTCATTTGTTATTTTTGAAGAAGGCTTGTTGGTCCATGCATGTGGAGCTTCTTCATGAACTCTTTCAAGATACTCACTAACGTAATACATGCACTCTTCAAGCATCCAACCCATTGCCATGGATCCTTTTGATTTCGCTCTTTGTCACACATAAAATTTTAATATTCCCATAAATTGCTCGACCCAAAAACATCCATCGAGTGTTGACAACACCTGCAAACTCTATTTCATCTACAAGATGGACTAATAAATGAACCTGAATATCAAAAAATGAATTAAGAAGTTCTTTCTCCATCAAACATAGTAGCTCTTTGCATTCACATTTTTTTTTGTGGGATCGAGTTTTTGTCAATCTCTTTGGATGTAATCCACCTATTCATATCATAAAAAAAATTATAAAGAAGTTAATTAAAAAATAAAAGATATCCAATATTCATACATATTAAATATAAAAGTATCATAATTACCTTATAAGTGATCCAAGATGATAGATCACATCTCGTACTCCTTTCGTTGTACATCCATCGATAACCAAAGGTAAAATATGTTTCAAAAAGTTATGCCAGTCATGGGTCTTTAACCCAGATAAGCTCTTATCATCCATAGTAAACATGTTTTGAAAAGATGCTTCATATCCTGTAGGATTCTTAATCAATTGAATTCTATTGTTGATAGTCTGTATCTCTTTTGTTGTAAGTACCCAAGGAGCAGGTGCATAAGTCGTTTCCTGTCGATGTCTATAAAAAGCTGGCCATAAATTTGGTTTTGATTTTTGACCTCTCAAATCATTCATCGATGCTATGGTATCTTTTAGTCCAAGAAGATGCTGACATAGTGAATAACCATATTCTTGAATATATGCATAGGATCAAGAAGATGACATACTTTTAACTCTTTCCAATACTCCAAAGAATACCATATTGATATGTTCTCTGCGAGTGCCAATTTTCCTTTACCTCTCTTCACATATTATCTTCATCATCACTGAAGATTTCTGATTTTGGATCTATCAGAGGTCCATCTGTCCATTTTTTATACCAATCCATAGGCGTCATAGGTTTTGGACACTCACCTGTTTCAAGCTTTCCATTAAAATGTATCGCTTCTCTTTTAGATCTTAATGGATGATCATCAGGCAAGAATTGTTGATGTCGAAGATAAATATTTTTGTTGAGATTCTTACTATAGATTGATCTCAACCAATCACCACAATATGGACAAGCTTTTTAACCCTTAGTAGATATTCCTGGATCATGAAAATGATAAAAATATAATTAGATTAAATCATATTTTTTTACATGCATATTGAATAAAAAAATTACATCAATACCTGAACAAACACCATATCTTGGAAAGTCGTGAATAGTCCAAGCCACAATACCACGAATCGTAATATGTCTTTCATTGATGCTTTTTGATACATCAATGACATTAATACCTCTCCATAACTCTTGGAGATCGTCAATGAGAGGAGGAAGATATATATTCATATCTTTAACTTGTCTTTTGCGTGGGATTAAAAGTGAAAGCATTAAATGTTCCTTTTTAATGCTAAGATATGGCAGAAGATTGTAGTTTATGACTACCACTGGCCATGTTGACCATTTACTCGATTTCATGGAGAATGGATTAATCCCATGTAATGCAACTCCTAACTTTAGATTATGTGGATTTTGTGCGAATTTAGGCCATGTAGAATCAATATGCTGAAAAGCAACACTATCATGAGGAATTTTTATTATTCCATCAGTACCTTTATGATCATGTCCCCATGTCAAAAGCTTTCATAATTCGGGGCTTTGAAACATATGTGTAATTCGTGGAGCCAATGGAAAATGTCTCAATACCTTTTTTGGGATTTTACCTTCTTCGCCCTTATATCGAGGAGATTGACATTTGGGACTGTTGATATATTTAGGTAGTGATGTGTGTGAACACTCTAGGACCACTGGGGCACTTTTTTCCCTCTTTAGGAGGTTTTTTTCCCCCGGCTTGTATATACGCCTATTGCCCTAATGGGCTACTTATCTTTGTACATTCTCTAGTAATTTAAGTCTTGTATGTTGTGCTCCAAGCTTCTTCTTCTTCCTTGTGTTGTTTGCGTGCTTCCACAGACGTCGAACTCCAACAATTGGTATCAGAGCAGGTCGCCGCTTCATCTAGGGCGTCGTCGACACTCCTCCGGTTGCAGTTTTAGATTCGCACGAAATTTGGTGAGCATACTCAGGGTGTTTCACAGATAAAAACAGCTTTGCTTTGTGGTGCCAAAATTGCGATCTAAGCTCGTTTCGGCCTATAAATGCACTATTGCAACGCTTGTGCAGGCTATTTCGTCTTTTTGTGCCAAAGGTATATACCTGTTTCGATTTGCCAGTATAAGCGTCTCGAAGTCTACTACCGGTTTAGCAGAACTGGTCTAGGCAGTTCCATTCGACTTTTTGAGATACAATCAATTTTCTACATCAAGGTATTTTAGTCATCGGCCATGGCTGAAAGCAGTGATGTATTCCGTATGTTGGCTGTTGAGGATAAGTTGGATGGTATCAACTACCCATTATGGGCTTATATGATGCGACATGTATTGGTTGCAAAAGGACTGTGGAACATTGTGCAGGGTGTTGAAAGACGTCCTATTACACCTGCGACTACAAGTACTGCAAATACAGGTGCTGAAGCTGATGGAGATGGTGTCGAAGATGATATACTGCAGATTCTTGTTCGTGCTACTGTTTATGTTGCACCTACTGCAGAGAAAAATTGTTGGGATGGCAGAGATGCTCAAGCACATGCATTGATAGCTTTGTCTGTCAAACATGCTATTATTCCTCACATTCGCTCTTGCAGAACAACAAAGGATGCTTGGGATACACTTACCACATTGTACCAGGCTAGGAATGAGGCTCGTGTTGCTTACCTCCGAAAACAGTTGGAGAGTGAGCACATGAATGAAGGTGATTCTATGGGCAGTTTTCTAACAAAGATCAAAGACTTGAAGGAATAGTTGATTTCTGCTGATGAGGTTATACCTGATAGCTCACTTGTGTAGACCGTTTTGAATGGTCTTCCTGGTTCATATCAAAGTTTTGCTTCTACTCTCCGATTGATGATGAAAGGCAATCAAAATGCCTTGTGATTTGAGGAGTTAGTCTCTGTTCTGTTACAGGAAGATCAGTCCAGGCAGAATAGGTCCATTATGCGTGTTGCAGATCAAGCTTTCCTGGCTAGTCAGAAGGGCAAAGGAAAATGGAGCTCTTCCACTAGTAAGCAGAAATCTGCAAATGCTGCACATTCGAAGAGCCAGGATAAAGATGAGAAGAAATCAGAAAAGCAGAAATTGTTTTGCAAGTATTGTAAAGGGAATGATCATATCATAAAGAACTGTCCAAAACTGGCTGCAAAAGAGGCAAAGAAAAAGGAGGCTGGAATGGTTGTTGCAGAAGCCTCTACACCAAAAATAGAGTCTGCTAATCTTGTGTTAGAAGAAGAATGGGCATTTACTACTGTTTGTAGTTTTGACCCATCTTCTCATGAGCAGTGCATGACTGCAGTGGACTCAGATGTTTGGTACTTTGATAGTGGGGCGACCAAACATATTACCTCGCAGTGCAGTTTCTTCTCTTCACTCGAGCCTGCCCCTAGAGGGAATACTATCACATGCGCCAACAACTCCTCTTATCCTGTTATGGGAGTTGGTAAGATCATTCTGACTACTGCTGATGGTAGTTCTTTCACCTTGTCAGATGCTTTATTTGTGCCAGGGATCAAGAAGAATTTGTTATGAGTTTTTGCATTAGCCAAGATTGGCTTGGCTGTGAAATTTGTTGATGATAGATGTACAGTTCATGATCTGTCAAATGACGATGTTATTATTGCTTCTGGCATTTTATGTCGTGGGCTGTATAAGCTCATAGACTATGAAAGATCTATGAATGATTCGGCATGTGCAGTTCATGATTCTCGGGCTATGTCAGATGCAAAGCTTTGGCATGCACGCTTTGGTCATCTGAATTTTGCTAGTTTTCTACGCCTGCAGAAATCTGATATGGTGTCTTCTTTGCCCAAGCTTGAGGCACCTGGAAAACATGTATGTGAAGGCTATATTTTGGGCAAAATGCAGCATTCATCCTTTCCAAAAGATGGTTCAGTTTGAGCTACACAAAAATTGCAGCTTGTACATAGTGATGTCTGTGGTCCTATGCAAACACCTTCTTTTGGAAACTATCTTTACTTTGTGACTTTCATTGATGATTTTTCCAAGCATGCATGGGTATATCCATTGAAGGCAAAGTCCGAAGTGTTTTTGTGCTTCAAACAGTTTTTGGTTTTGGCTGAAAATCTGTCAGGATGTAAAAATGGGCACCCTCCGTTCTGATCGAGGGGGGGAATATATATGTTCTGATTTCAATGCAATTCTGGCTGAACGTGGGATAAAACACCAGTGTACAGTGCCGTATACACCTCAAAAAAATGGAGTTGCTTAATAGAAGAATAGGTCACTCATGCAGATGGCGAGGTGTATGGTCAAGAGTCAGGCTTTACCACATAGTTTCTGGCTTGAGGTTGTCATGTGTGCAGCATATGTACTTAACAGGTGTCCCACTAAAGCGCTGCAATCTATTACTCCATATGAGGCTTGGCATGATCGCAAACCATATGTTGCTTATCTACGGGTTTTTGGTTGTTTGGCATATGCACTAGTGCCTGAACAACATCGCATAAAATTGGATGATAAGGCAGTAGAATGTATTTTTGTTGGGTACAGTTCTGAAAGTAAAGACTATCATCTGTATCATCCACAGACTAAACACATTCTGGTTAGCCGTGATGTTGTTTTTGTGGAAGATGCTATTCAGCCATTGCTTTAATGTACTAAGGAGACATCTGTTAGCTCCAAAGAGATGTATGATACTTTGATGCCTCTTTTTACAGGTGGATAGTCTACTACTGGTCTTAATGAGGCAACTTCTCAGCCTTTGCAGGTTTCATGTAATGATGCACATCATCCCATTTCTGATGCAGATTTACATGATGCACTTGTTGATGAGAGAGCTAATATTGAGGAGGCAAAAACTATGCCAAAATGGCTGGTGCAGACTTTGCGTGACAACAAATTAGATGCACCTTTGTCATATCGTACTCGTTCAGGCTCTCATACTGCCTCCTTTGCATCAGATTGCTATGTTGTGGCTACATCTAGTCTCTGGGATGAGAATGAGCTTGTTTCTTTTGATGAAGCACAAAATTCAGAAAATTGGATGGCTGCTATGCAATCTGAATATGATGCTATAATGAAGAATGGTACTTGGTCTTTATGTGACTTGCCTCATGGCAAGAAAGCCATTGGTACTAAGTGGGTATACAAGCTGAAGCGTAAACCTGATGGTACAATTGACATGTATAAGGCTAGGCTTGTTGCAAAGGGTTATGGACAGGAAAGAGGCATTGATTTTGATGAGACCTTTGCACCCACATGTCATATGGCTACTGTTCGGCATCTGTGCACTTGCAGCCCATCATGGTTGGAATGTACATCAGTTGGACATTAAAACTGCATTTTTGAATGGTGACTTGCATGAAGAAGTGCATGTTTTTCAGCCCCGTGGTTTTGTGCAGAAAGGGCATGAAAACCAGGTGTGCAGGTTAAAGAAGGCATTATATGGTTTAAAGCAAGCACCACGTGCTTGGTATGAGAAGATACATGCCTATCTGATTGCACATGGTTTTGTGAACAGTCCAACTGAGAGCACCTTATATGTTAAGCGTGCTAATGATGTGCTTTTGATCATTGTTGTCTATGTTGATGATATGCTGCTCACTGGTCCTATTGAGAAGCATATTGCTGATTTTAAGGCTGATTTGCATGCCTCATTTGAGATGTTTGATTTGGGGCATTTGCATCACTATTTGGGCATTCAGTTTATGCAAGTTGATGGTGGACATATCTTCTTCTATCATATGTTTGTACTAGAGAACGATCACGAGCTGGCAATGGATAATCTCCAGCTGTTTCAGTCTCTAAACCAGGAGGTAGATGATTTCTAGAAACCTCTGTTTGTAAATGATGAACAACAAGTCCATGACGTGTACAAGGTATATTAACATTATCATCATCATCGAGCAAGTATTCCTCTATATCAACAGTAATTTGATTTTGTATATGGTTTTTAAATAAAATAATGACATTAATTCATATAAAAAATACATACCCAAGCATTATCACGTTGACTAGGTGATGGTGCATGCTCAAAAGTACCATACTCCGCCTCATGCTCAATGCATTCCAATCGTGGTCTTTGATACGTGCCATAACAAGAGTTACACCAACATATAATATGCTCTTGATAGTAAAATTCATCATAATTCCTATCGGAAGACACATGTGAAGTTGTTGCATGGGTAGGAGGTGGTGGAGTACCCTCTAATTGATCATAATCTGATTATAATAAGAAACAAAAAAATATATAAGTTATGTATCCAACAAATATATTTAAAATTAAATGTTTGATATACTTATAGTATATAGTCGTTGTAGGATGAGGAGACGGTGGTGGAGCTCCATCTGATTGATCACAATCTACAAATAGTGGTATTTAATATTAATAAGCTGATTATTTACATAGACAAAAAATTCACATATACATATTTACACATACACATATATTCACATATACACATTTACATATACACACACATTCACATATACACAAATACACATTATTGTGGGATAAATGCATGTATTTTGTATGAATGAGTGTATATGCATGCATGTGTGTGTATGTATATATGTGGATATGTATATGTGTGTTTATGTTATAGGTATGTATATGTGTATATGTATACATATATGTATGTGTATATGTTTGCATGTATATGTGTATGTGGGTATGTGTATGTGTATGTGTGTGTATATATGTGTATGTATTCTGATTTTTTTTTCTGTTTGAGATTAAATTAATAGGAGATATTGTATGGTGGAAAAAAATAAGAGGCGACCTAACATGGTAGTTTCTTCGTAGACAGCTACATCTTCAGGAGCCATTTCCTAAATTTTCATACATTTTAGTAATTTTTTACATTTAATTTATGTATTTCTTTTTTCTTAAATAAACAAGCTGCTGCAAAGAAGAGAGTGGAGTCGGGCCACACATCGCACGTAGGCCAAATGGGCCATCATGGTTTTGTAGCTACATTTGTAAGTATATGTGTTATTGTGAGTATATTTTTTATTTTAGTTCAAATGCAAGAAACTAATTTTTTTTATTTGTTTTAATGCATCGAAAGGATTATGGCCGATATCCTACGAAACATGAGATCGAGTATGCTACACATTTTGGATATCGGCGTTTGAGCGAGTATATGCGAGATCATCCGGATGCCTTTGTGAGTATTATTAAATTTTATATAAAATTTTATTTTTATGAATGGTTTAATTATTTTACTTATTTATGTTTGTTATATGTAATATAGGAGTATTATGGAGAGGAAGATATTGGAGAGACAGACATAGGAGGGACGATCTCGATCGACTCCATTGACGTTTTGGTGCTTCATGAAAACCATTTTTCCTTGATCCGTATAAAGTAGTGTAGAAAACTTTTAGAGAGACATGGTTGTTACACTTATGTGTTCCTTGAGTAGCTTTGATGTGAACCTTTTCCCTATACATGGGCACTTTTTACTAGATAGTGTTGGCTAAAGGTTTTTTCCCCATGTTACCACATATAGAATTCACTCATATGTGGTGGTACTTTGTATTTCAAGATATTATTCAGCTCTGAATTTAGCTCAAATCATCATCAATAGAGAGAGCTATTCCAACCATCCATCTTCCCTATGTGTCTTGCTACATTCAGGCTCCTTTTATGTGTTTCTTGTGTGTCTCTCACACTTTTAAACACATCCAACAATGGTATCACAGTAGGTTTAGGTCCTTCTGAAGACTTCCTATGAGATCACTCTTCCTCCATTTGCCTCAGTGATTAACTTGAAAGTTAGCATATTCTCTTACATACACACGTACATACATAAACACATTTCTAAACATACATACACACACATTTCCAACACACACACTTCCATCAAATGCATTAGTTTTGTCTTTATCTCCATGTGTTTTGAATTGTACCTTAATAAGTTCTTTGAAAATTCTCCAAAAGAACGTATATGTGTGCGCACTAAGAAACCCAACCATCTCGACAGACGCGCGTGGAAAAATAATGATAAATAGCTTCATTGATGCAGTGATCGTGACACATTCCTTCACAAGTTCAGCACCACGTACATCAGGATGCGATGGTGTACGTGAAGCGTAATGCACGACACATGCGTCAAACAGCAGAAATCAGCTAATCATGGCTTCCCCCATAGCTGCAGCCTCCTTAAAACCTGGTTCTATTTAGACTTCAAAGATGGATCCATGAAATACAGCTTCTGCCATAGCCACTGACTGCACAAAGCTCGATTCGATATAGGCCGAATTCGATATAGGTGTTCGATTTCGTAGTCTTTGTGGCGTCTATGCATGTGAGAGTAGTAGATTTTTGTCAGTGTGGCTGTCGCGGCAATCTCCTTGCTCTCTCACTCAATGATCTGTTGTGAGAGTTCTGTTGTGATGGTCGCTCAATGATCGTTATGCTCTGTCTCGGCAATCTCCTTGCTCATGGTTGGTCATCGATCTCCTTGCTCATGGTCGCTCATCGATCGTAATGCCCTTGGCTCTATCATGCTCGGTGCCTAGTGAATATGTCCCTCTTTTTCATGTGTGCTCTCAGCTCTATCACACACACTGCCTGGTGAATGTCCCTCATTGCCTCCGTATGTGGCCGAGAAAGACCTTTGTCGCGATAGTTTGGCCTTCTTTTGCTTTGATATCGAGTTGGAGTCTATTTGACTGTAGCGGCATTTGTCCTTTAACACTTAAAAAAAAAAAGAATTTCGACCAAGCTCTAATCACCCTTGCTTGATTGAAAGAACAAAAAACAATCAGAGAGTGAATAGGCATACGGCCTTAGGGATCTCCATATCCCACAAAGCGGGGGTAGCATAACCCGAATGCATAACAATGGTGACAGCTAGGAGTCGGCATGAAACCTATACTATACTATAGAGGGAATTACAAAGAAGAATAACTATCTTTTCATCATCCTCATGGGTAGTCTACTTATTTAAATTGACATCTGATAGAGGGCCACTTTAGGCACCATCTCCTATTAAGGGTGACAAGCAAGATGTAGTGCTTTTTGAAACTTATCGCTTTCTCCAATTTGTTACCACTGATCTATCTTAAGTACCCTTCAGTCTACAAGGGATCATATACAAGAAGGAGGCGGGTCTTTGAGTTCTCCGAAGAATTGATTCTATTCCTGAATATGCACCAATCTTCATAGTCAACACTCCTACTTAAGTCTATGTCTTCAAATGTAATCGAGTGTCTTCTCTCTTGATTCGAGTGATGTTTCCACATACAAATCCCTTTGTTCCATAGATTCTTTGCCTAGTGAAATCCCTCTTTGCCTAGTGAATGCTGCCATATCTCACAAAGAAAGATAACATTGGTGATGCTCAAGAGTTGGCATGAAACCTATATTGTAGAGGGATTCACAGAGAAGGTTAATTATCTTTTCATCATCCTCATGGGCAGTCTACTTATTTAAATTTCCATGTGGTATAGGGCCAATTCAGGAACGATCTTCTATTAAGGGATGCATGCAAGTCATGGTGCTTCTTGAAACTTACCGCCTAATCCAATTTGTTACCGTTCATCCATCTTAATCCTCCGGTCTACAAGGGATCATATATGAGAAGGAAGCAGGTCCTTGAATTTTCCTAACAAATGATTCTATGTCTGAATAGGCACCAATCTTCATAGTGAACACTCCTATGTCTTCGAATCTAACCCAATGTCTTCTCTCTTGATTCGAGTGATGTTTCTACATACAAATCCCTTTGTTCCATAGATTCTTTGCCCTTTGGAGGTTCTCTTCCTTTGATTCCATAATAAAAAACCAAATAGAATCAACAATGTTGATTCCATGTGAAAGATGCAACATTGGGAAGGCAATTCATCAATACGGTGACTACCTCTATACTAGGGTGACTTTCGTCCTTGTTGTGCTAACAAGGCAACTTTCCATACACCTTTTGAGCTCACTACATGTGCTTTGCTCCACCCTCCTTTTTTCCCTCTTCCTTCTGCCTCCTTCGTCAATGCCCCCTCTTAGCCCCTCCCCACTTCCTTCTTTTGTGCCCCATCAAGCTCCTCGCCCCTTGCTCATCCCCACTTGTAGTGCCCAGCACATCCGCTTGGCTCCTACCGGCTTGGAGTGCCGGAGCGTGCCCCTCTCCCCCATCCTCCCCGCTTGGGTGGCCCTCTCCCTCCCCCTCCCCTCCCACCCTTTTCCTCATCATGCCCCCTTGCCTGGATCCCCTACCGCCCCTTCCCCTCTTCTGATTCCTAACCCTTATCCCTCATCTCTCCACCCTCCCCCTTTCCTCCCATGTGGCTCTTGATATTGCATCTCGTTACTCCTTTTTTGGGGAGGCATGGGTGAGTTTGACCCTCATGTAGGTGCACCCTTTCACCATCTTTTTCTCTTTCTCCATTTTCCTTTTCTTCTTTGTGCGGTTGACACGAGTGAAAGTTTGTCCCACACATGGACCCATGTGAAACCCCTCTCCCGATTGCACTTTGTGGCCCATTCGACTCTCCCTTATCGATGAAGATAGAGCGAGCTTGGCTTTAGAAGTGAAATGGCTACAAGTGTCCTCACTTACCTACAAAATCATCAAAATACACCCCAGTAATGGTGAAGTCAAGGACCTTGTTGGCAAGTTACTTGATATCCATACCCTAGGTCACAACTTTTATTAGGTTGAGCTTTGGTCTCCAAAGGCTACCACCCTAGATGATCGCCTTATCGCCCATTATGGTTTCGGGCTGGTTGTGCATATGTTTGCCCATGGACCCATGGTTTTGATCCTTTGGCAACCTCATCTTCTGCTTTCATTCTTAAGGAAGCATGTAGGTTTCATGTGATGGTGTGCTTTCCTAGGGCACAACATGAGTATCTATCCATGTTGCCCTAGATTAGAGGGTCTGTTAGCTTCTTCTTGGAGGTCCTAGAGATTTCAATCTCTATTGTGGACAAGGCAATGGGCCTCCCATTGGTGTAGACTCTCATCTCTGATCCCACATAGTTTTTGTTAGAGATTAATCTTCCATTACTATTAGGTGAGTCATTGATTCAGAGGTCAAGTATTTGGGCCATTAGAATCAATGTTTTTCATGTTGCAAGGTTGGTCACCTTTCAAAGGTGTGCCCCTTGAGGACTAGGTGTCAAACCAAAGAGCATTCTAGCGAGGAGGTTCAATGTCCATGTGTGCACGCATCTCATCCTCCTTTCCCCCCTTTGGCTCTTTCAGACTCCTCAAAACTGGAGGAGTGTGGATTTTATCATAAATTTGATGCCCTGACTACCATGATTGCTTCCTCTTCATTTGGCATGGGTTGGTAGCAACTTGGGTGTTGGTCATAATTTGGACAACATCCCCCTCTAACAGTCTAGGAGAGGTTTGTTCCCACGGGGAATTGTTTGAGCACGCTTTAGGAGAATTATCCTGCGGCCCCTAGCATGGTGCTACAGCATGAGCCCCCATCTGGTGTCCCCTCTACTTTGATGTCCTTTGCTAGGACATCCAACTTGGTCCCCATGCCACCAGTTTCCTTTCTTGGGCCTTCCACCTATCCCTGACCTCCTCAGTAGCTTGGTACTTCCCCTCTTGGTCCTCGAAGGTCCTTGGATAGTGACTTCTTGGTGAGTTGGGTAGGCCATGAGGGTCAATCTCCCCTACATTCCCCTTTCTCATTGGACATGTAACATCTAACTACTATTCAATTGGGATTGGTGAGCTTCAACTACCATTTATGGGGGTAGGGTTTTCACTACAAGAAATAGGGGGGCGTAGTGATGCCCCCAAATTGAAAAAAAAAACGGGATTCGTTGCTTATGCGATGCTAGCATTGCATAAGCGACGGTGCTCTTTTTGGATTTCTTTTTTAAGGAGCCTTCGTCGCATAAGCAATGGTAGCGTCACTTATGTGATAGTAAAAGTAAGCGTCACAAATAGCGTCGCTAACTAGCGACGTTGGCAAACTGACTGCGACATTTTAGCATCACATAAGCGACATCCTGTGCTCTAGAGCATCGCATAAGCAATGGTCAAGGATGTTAAAAAAAAAACCAATTTCTTCTAGCACATTTGTGCCGGGATTTGGACACGAGAGAGCAAGAGAGAGAGAGAGAGAGAGAGAGAGAGAGAGAGAGAGAGAGAGAGAGAGAGAGAGAGAGAGAGAGAGAGAGAGAGAGAGAGAGAGAGAGAGAGAGAGAGAGAGAGAGAGAGAGAGAGAGAGAGAGAGAGAGAGAGAGAGAGAGAGAGAGAGAGAGAGAGAGAGAGAGAGAGAGAGAGAGAGATTGAGAGAGAGAGAGCAAGCATTTGTCGTTGAAGCTAGGTATGCACACACACACACATACACACACATACTTATGCATACACACACATATACACACATAGATACACACATATACACCTACACATACACATACACACACACATACACACACATATAAACACACATATACATACATACACACATAATGTTGCATACACACACATATACATGCATACACACACACACACACGCATACATGCACACACACATATATGCATACATACACATATGCATACATAATGCATACATAATGCACATGCATACATACACATACATAATGCATACACACACATATGCATACATAATGCATACATAATGCATACACACACATACACACACATATGCATATATACATGCATACACATATAGACATAGACACATACACACACAGACACATACACACACATAAACACATACACACTCATAGACACACACACATACACATAGACACACACACACATACACACACATATTCACACACACATATACACACACACATATACACACACATACACACATAGACACATACACACATAATGATGCATACACACACATACACATGCATACACACATACACATACACACACACACACATACGCACACATACACACATACGCACACATACACACATACGCACACATATATGCATACACACACACACACGTAGAGAGAGACATGCACACACATACACATACATGCATACATAATGCATATGCATATGCATATGCATACATACATACTTACATGCATATACACACATATGCATACATAATGCACATGCATACATACACATACATAATGCATACACTCACATATCATACATAATGTACATGCATACATACACGTACATAATGCATATACACACCTATGCATACATAATGCATACACACACATACACACACATATGCATACATACATGCATACACATACACACATAGACACATACACACACATAGACACATACACACACATAAACACATACACACTCATAGACACACACATACACATAGACACACACACATACACACACATATACACACACATACACACATAGACACATACACACATAATGATGCACACACACACATACACATGAATACACACATACACACACATACACAAATACACACACATTTATGCATACACATAGAGAGACATACACACACATACACATACATGCATACATATGCATACATAATGCATATGCATATGCATACATACATACTTACATGCATACATAATGCACATGAATAAATACACATACATAATGCATACACACACATATGCATACATAATGCATACACACACATATGCATACATACATGCATACACATACACACATAGACACATACACACATAGACACATAGACACATAGACACATAGACACATAGACACATAGACACATAGACACATAGACACATAGACACATAGACACATAGACACATAGACACATAGACACATACACACATAAACACATACACACTCATAGATGCACACATATACACATAGACACACACACACACATACACACACACATACACACATAATGATGCATACACACACATACACATGCATACACACATACACACACATACACGCACACACATACACACACACATATATGCATACACACACATATGCATACATACACACACATACACATACATGCATACATATGCATAGATAATGCATATGCATACATACATACTTACATGCATACACACACATGCATACATAATGCACATGCATACATACATGTTGGGAATGATGGATGGACACTCCAAGAGAATGAGTAGGTACTGCCAAATCCTGCTTTGTACCAGCCCTTTGATGCTTCAAAGTTGATAAATGGACCTCCTTAGATTTCCAGTGAAACCATAAAATGGCCTATGTAGTTTGGAAATGATGTGTGTAAAGATTGAATCAAAACAGATAACTTCGGACTTCAAAATCTCAAGAAAACCTTCTATTTTTGTCTTAACACCTGCTGGATCTTTTGGTCAGTATGACCAGCACAGTAGGAATTGGAAAAATTCCTTTTAGGGGTATCTAATTAGCTTAGCAAGCTAACTATTCCAAGTGGAATGATATAAAAAGATTAACTATGCTCAGAGAAATCAATTTAGCAAGTAAACCTTTACCCCCGATTTTTTAGGACTCTTGCAAACTTTGACCAGTGATCACCTCGACGAGCTTTTCTCTAAAATGGCTGAATAGAATCTCTTCAAATTTTGATATTATGTAGAAAACTTTGAGTGGTACCGAAAAACTATAGATCTTTGAATTTGGTGGAGAAGTGACTGAGATATGCTCTCCACAAGTTGATAGACTTTCAAGTACTATGACAGAGAACTTAGAAATGAACAATGTAGATATATGTATTAATGAACACTTTTATACAATGCCATTGGCATGAAGATCATTGCTTAATGGTATAGATAGGTATGGGATAGAGTGTAGGCCTCACACACACTCAAAAATGACAGAGATGAGCTCGGAAAATGAGTCTTCTCTCCGCGACTTTTTGAGTTGACCTTTTATAGTGATTTAGTTCAAAGTTTGAATTTGAATTCAAACTTTGGCTTTCTTTAATCAAGATCCTACATCCTAGGAGATATTCCATCTACTTGATTGATGCTTTACAACTAATAAAGTTCATGAGATTTCCTTGGTAGGTGTTTACAAAGATTCCAAAGTCAAAAATGACTTTTACAAAAGAGTAAAGTAGTAATTAACCACTAGCATTTGTTCCTATGCTTCCCCATATGTGTATGGACTTCAAGGTATCCTTCAAGCTAAATGTGTAGGCTTGTGAGTTGCACCAACAACTCCCCCTCAAGCCAAACATTTTGGCTTGGTCTTCATCTTCAATCTTCATGTATGTTCTGCAATCCAATCATTGCTTTGAACCTGCAAAGTTTGGTTCCATCCAAAGCTTTAGTCAACAAATCTGCACACTGCATGTTGGTTGATACATAGGTTAGTTGAATGTCCTTGCTTAATAACTTCTCTCTCACATAATGGTAATGGACCTCTATATGTTTGGTCCTAGCATGATAGATAGGATTAGCTGCAAGATGAAGTGAGCTTGTATTGTCTCCAAAGATTATTGGTGACCTAGTATATAAACCCAACTCTGTATACAATAGCTTGATCCATATGGCTTCTTGGGTGGCATTTGCCAATCCTCTATACTCTGCCTTTGTAGAAGATAAAGCAACAGTGAGTTGCTTCTTTGAAGACCATGATATTGGTTTATCACCTGCAAATGAAATGTATCCAGAAGTGCTCCTCTTATCATCCTTGCATCTTGCCCAATCTGCATCTGAATAGATCTTGATATCAATGTTTGAAGTGTAAGGGAACTACAAACCATGATGTTGTGTACCCTTGAGATACTTTAATATTCTCTTAGCAGCCTCTAAGTGAGGTACTCTTGGCTTGTGCATAAATTGACTTAGCACACTAACTCCATATGCAATATCTATCCTTGTTAAGGTAGCATAGTTCAAACTTCCAACTATACTTTGGTAACCTGTAACATCATCAATTTCATCACCTTCATGGGCACTTACTTTTAGGTTTACCTCCATTGGAGTACTTGCAACTTTGGCATCCTACAAATGAAACTTCTTCAAGATATCCTGTATGTACTTTTTCTGAGTAATGTATATTCCAGAGTTAGTATAGACTAACTCAAGCCCAAGAAAATACTTTAATAGAATAAGATCATTGATCTTGAACTCCTTCATCATCTGGTTCTTGATTTATCTGATTCCATTGACATCATTACTTGTAAGTATGATATCATCAACATAAACACATAGGTATATTACCTTTGAATTACTTCTCTTGATGAATAGAGAAGTGTCTGCCTTGCTCATGACAAAACCTTGGTCTTGAAGGTAAGTGGTCAACCTCTGATTCCATGCGCTAGGTGCCTGCTTCAATCCATATAAAGCTTTATTCAATTTGCATACACGTGTTACCTTATTAGGATCCTCATAGCCAAGAGGTTGTGACATATATACCTCCTCTGAAATCCATCCATTCAAGAAGGCAATTTTTACATCCAATTGATACATGTTCCAATTTTTAGATGCAGCCACACTCACCAACACTCTGATGGTTGACATCTTGGCCACAGGTGAGAATGTCTCTTCATAGTCAATGCCTTGGGTTCGTGCAAAACCCTTGGGTACTAATCTGGCTTTGTACCTGTTAATTGACCCATCATAATTTCTTTTGAGTTTATAGATCCATCTAGATCTTATTACCTTCAAGGATTCTTTCTCTGGTACTAGTTCCCATGTGTCACTTTCCTTGAGTGCTTCAATCTCCTCATCCATAGCTTCTTTCCATTCTGTCTTGGTTATGGCTTCTTCATATGATCCTGGTTCTTCAATTGACAAATATTTGGCAAGATAAACAGAGTATTTAGTAACAAGAGATGTATCATACCCATATCTGATAGGTTTTTGCTCTCTCTTTGTGATCTTCTGATTGACTAATTTATTCAGGTATGTGTTCAAGCTTCTTCATTTTGACTTTGCCCTTGGACGTCCATGCCTTGAGCTCTTCAAGGTTGATAACATCTTCATCATCTGAAGTAGTGTCTTCATTCTAAATAGGTTCCTCCTTAGCAAGACTTGGAAACTCCTCTTCCAAATCATAGGGTAGTTTAAAATTCCTGCATTCATTCTCATACTAAGAATCATTTTCATCAAAGACAACATCTCTAATAACCATGAATCCCTTACTTGAAGGGTTGTAAAACATGTATCCTTTTATATTCAGATCATATCCAATAAAGATACACTTCTCAGCCTTAGGGTCTAGCTTACCTCTTATCTGAGAAGGAATGTGTACATATGCTACACATCCAAATATCCTGCAATGGTCTGGTGAGGGTCTCTTACCATGCCATGCTTCATAAGGTGTCATCCCATCAAGGGATTTTGATGGTAACCTGTTTATGAGATAAGTGGCAGTAGAAACACTCTCTGCCCATAGATAGTTAGGTAATTTTTTCTCATTCAACATAGACCTAGCTGTTTCAACAATCAACCTGTTTCTTCTCTTAGCTACCCCATTTTGTTCAGGAGTATACCTTGTGGTGGTTTCTCCCTTAATGCCTCTGTCCTGCAAGAATTCTTCAAACTCATTGGAGAAGTACTCACCTCCTCCATCTGACCTTAGTCTCTTCAAATTCTTCCCTCTCCGATTCTCAACAAGTGCAAGATATTTTTTAAAGCAATTAAACACTTCCTCCTCGTGCTTCATGAAGTACAATACAATCCACCTGCTATAATCATCAATAAAAGATACATAGTACCTTGATCCTGAGATTGAGGGGTCTTTGCTTGGTCCCCATACATCTGTGTGGACAAGTTCTAGGTAGTCCTCATGCATATAGCCTTTCCTTGAGAAGGGTGACCTGTGAGACTTCCCAAATTGACAAGCACTACATTTATATATCATGTGTTGTTTGGAAACATTGGGTATTCCAATTACACATTGATCCCTGCATATCTACTTCAAGGTTCTTTCTCCTACATGCCCTAATCTTTTATGCCAAATCTCAAGTTCTGAAAGTGTTTGATCTTTATAACTGTATAATGCAATATTCTTTGTGTCTTCTAGCTCAAACGTAAAAAGTCTACCTGATTTTTCTCCTTTTGCTATTCTCTTGAACCCATGCCTTGGATCCTCCACAAATGCTCCAAATTGGTTGAATCTAACCTGCAAACCTTTCTCCACAATCTGTCCAACACTCATCAAATTTTTGGTAATGGTTGGTACATAGAGTACCCTACTCAACAAGTTCTGATTTCCATCACAAGTCTTAACATTCCCAACTTAACTACTGAGTGCTTGGCGTCATCACCTGTTTGTAATTGATGCCTATCTTTTGGTTCTTCAAGGTCAGAGAGTAAAGCTACATTGCCATCCACAGGATTTGAGCATCCTGAATCAATGTAGAATAGGTGGTCATCATTTATACGTGGTTTTGAAGTCATGTTCATGATCAGAAGAGAATCATCTTGCTCTTCTGTATAGTTGTTGTAGTCCTTTCTGGTTTTGAATCCTCCTTGGTAGTTGCCATTGTAGTTGATGTTGTAATGGTTGTTGTAGTTGTTGGTGTAGCCTTGATGATTGTTGAATCTACCTCCTCACTGTGAGTATCCACCTCTTTGATATCCTCTTCCTCTCTGATTCTTGTAGTTCCGGAAACACTCATCTGTAGTATGATTTGATAAACCACAAATGTTGCATGGTGAGGAGTTATAGGATCTCCCCCTACCTTGTTTACCTCCTCTGCCCCTTCCTCTTGATGGTCTACCTCTCCCTGCATAGTTGACTTGAGAGGTAGTGCCTTCATCTTCTCCTTTCTTGTTCTTGCCTTTATCTTTAGCTTTACCTTTATCAGTGTATAGGGCAGAAGAGCTATTACCTTTGGATGAATCTCCATTCTTGTTGAGCTTGGCTTCATGAGTGAACAATTGTCCCATGAGAGTGGTAAGATCTGGAATCTGCATGTCCATGTAAAGATCCATGGCAGTGGTGAAACTTTCCCATTTGTCATCAGCTTTGATCCCATTGATCACTTGCCTTACAATCTGCTCTTCTTCAATCTCTTCTCCTATGCTTGCTAACTGATCTGCTACATCTTTAATCTTGGTCACAAACTCTGAAATAGCCTGCTTAGGTTGCTTCCTTAGGGTAGTGAATTCAAACCATAATATATTTTTTCTGGCCCTTGTGTTGGAAGAAAAATAGGATGACAAGGTTTCCCAAGTCTCTTGGGATGTCTTATAGTTTCTAATATGTGGCAAAAGAAAATAAGAGATGGAGTTAAGTAAATAAGACCTTGCTAATGCATCCCTAGCACACCACGTGCTGAGCTTTTCATGTTCTTCCTTTGTTGGCAATCCTCTTGTTTTGAATGAGGGCAATTCCTCATCTCCTGGGATGTATCCATAGAGACTCTTTCCTTGATGTCTTCATCCTTAGAGACCATGCTTGATAGTTGTTCCTGTCCAATTTATCAATAAATGAAGGAAAACCATCTCCCATTTTACCTTAACTTGCTCTCATACCACTGTTGGGAATGATGGATGGACACTCCAAGAGAATGAGTAGGTACTGCCAAATCGTGCTTTGTACCAGCCCTTTGATGCTTCAGAGTTGATAAGTGCACCTCCTTAGATTTCCAATGACACCATAAAATGGCCTATGTACTTTGGAAATGATGTGTGTAAAGATTGAATCAAAACAGATAACTTTGGACTTCAAAATCTCAAGAAAACTTTCTATTTTTGTCATGACACCTGCTGGATCTTTTGCTTACTATGACCAACAGAGTAGGAATTGGAAAAATTCCTTTTAGAGGTATCTAATTAACGTAGCAAGCTAACTATTCCAAGTGAAATGATATGAAAAGATTAACTATGCTCAGAGAAATCAATTTAGCAAGTAAACCTTTACCCTCGATTTTTTAGGACTGTTGCAGACTTTGACTAGTGATCACCTCGATGAGCTTTTCTCTACAATGGCTGAAAAGAATCTCCTCAAATTTTGATAGTATGTAGAAAATTTTGAGCTGGTTCCAACAAGCTATAGATCTTTGAATTTGGTGGAGAAATGACTGAGATATGCTCTCCACAAGTTGACAGACTTTCAAGTACTATGACAGAGAACCCAGAAATGAACAAATGTAGATATATGAATAAAAAGTAAACTTTAAACATAAAATTAAATATATATTTTATTAAATGTCGATAGAAAATTTTTATTCTCTCTAGCTAAAAGGTGCTCTTGGAGGTCTACGCCATCAGTAATTCACTAATAGTTCGTCACCTGCATGTAATGGAGTAATAGCATTGACGACTATGTATCTTGATACATCTCTACTAATGTATGGTGATTCATGACTATTTTCACGCTCCTCAAATGTGCAATTAGTCCTTGAACTATTATGTAACCCTCAACTACTATTTATTAAACATGCTATATTTCCATGTGTGTAAGGTCTTCCATCAATATATAATCTTTCATTTTCTGCATGTAAAATCCTTCTACTAGTAAGGGATGCTGCATTCAAGCATATTCCATAAGCACTCATGCTTTGAACATAACGTGAAAGTCGATGCCAATCTCTCCATCCATATATAGGACCACAAAATGACATAAGAGTGACTTGAAAGTTCAGAGGCACATACAACTCCTCTACAATAAATAGACCACGACCAACACTAGTAATAGTGGATGCAGCAATCATATAGGGATTACCCCAAAAGTTGAAAACCTCTCCATCTAAAGGAAGTGGTCCTCTATTCCATCCTCCATATCTTCTTCTATCATATGTTTGTACTAGAGAACGATCACGAGCTAGCAATGGATAATCTCCAGCCGTTTCAGTCTATAAACCAGGAGGTAGAGGATTTCTAGAAACCTCTGCTTGTAATTGATGAACATCAAGTCCATGATGTGTACGAGGTATAGTAACATTATGAGAAAAATTATCATCATCATCATCATCGAGCAAAAATTCTTATATATCAACAGTAATTTGATTTTGTAAATTAGGTTTTTAAATAAAATAATGAAATTAATTTATATAAAAAATACATACCCAAGCATTATCACGTTGACCAGGTGATGGCGTGCACTCAGAAGTACCATACTCTAACTCATGTTCAATACAATTCAATCGTTGTCTTCGATACATGCCATAACAAGAGTTACAACAACATATAATATGCTCTTGATAGTAAAATTCATCATAATTCCTATCGGAGGACACATGTGAAGTCGTTGCATGGGTAGAAGGTGGTGGAGTACCCTCTGATTGATCAGAATCTGATTAGAGTAAAAAACAAAAAAATATATAAGCTATGTATCCATCAAATATATTTAAAATTAAATGTTTGATATACTTACAGTATATAGTCGTTGCACGATGAGGAGACGGTGGTGGAGTTCCATGTGATTGATAAGAATCTACAAATAATGGTATTTCATATTCATAATCTGATTATTTACATACACAAAAACTTCACATATACATATTTACACATACACATATATTCACATATACACATTTATACATACACACATTCACATATACACAAATACACATTATTGTGGGATAAATGCATGTATTTTGTATGAATGAGTGTTTATACATGCATGTGTGTGTGTATATATGTGGATATGTATATGTGTGTTTATGTTATATGTATGTATATGTGTATGCATATATGTATGCATATACGTTTGCATGTATATGTGTATGTGGGTATGTGTATGTGTATGTGTGTGTATATATGTGTATGTATTCTGATTTTTTTTTTGTTTGAGATTAAATTAACAGGAGATATTGTATGGTGGAAAAACATAAGAGGCGACCTAACATACCACCTGAGACATGGCAATTTTTTCATAGACAGCTACGTCTTCATAAGTCATTTCCTCAACAGAAGGTATACAAATTAATAGTTTGTATTTATAATTTTCATATATTTTAGTAATTTTTTACATTTAATTTATGTATTTCTTTTTTCTTAAATAAACGGGCTGCTGCAAAGAAGAGAGTGGAGTTGGGCCACACATCGCACCTAGGCCAAATGGGCCATCATGGTTTTGTAGCTACATTTGTAAGTATATGTGTTATTGTGAGTATATTTTTTATTTTAGTTAAAATGCAAGCAACTAATCTTTTTTATTTGTTTCAATGCAACGAAAGGATTATGGCCGATATCCTACAAAACATGAGATCGAGTACGCTACACATTTTGGATATCGGAGTTTGAGCGAGTATATGCAAGATCATCCTGATGCCTTTGTGAGTATTATTAAATTTTATATAATTATTTTATTTTTATGAATGGTTTAATTGTTTTACTTACTTATGTTTGTTATATGTAATACAAGATTATTATGGAGAGGAAGATATGGATGAGGTGGAGAGACAAACACAAGAGGTACGATCTCGATCGTCACAGAGTGATCATGATGATGAGGATGAGGATGAGGCCGATCAGGATGATCATGATGCTGCTGATAATGATAATCATGATGATGATGATTAGGATTCTAGTTGATTATTACATTGGATTATATGTATTTACATTGATATATATATATATATATATATATATATATATATATATATATATATATATATATATATATATATATATATATATATATATATATATATATATATATATATATATATATATTTCATTTCCGTTATGTTTTGAATTGTGTGTATGGTATTACGTAATGAAGAGTTTTGTTCTATTGATTGTTATTGTTGTTTATATTAAGCATGTGTTTTAATACTTTAATGTCATTCATATGTGTGTATGTAAGTGTATATGTATGTGTGTATATGTGTATGTATGTGCATGTGTATGTGTGTGTATATGTATGTATGTGCATGTGCATGTGTAAGTGTATATGTGTGTATATGAGATTGTGCATGTGCATGTGTATGTCTGTATATGTATGTGCATGTATATGTGTAACTCTATGTGTATATGTGTGTATTTGCATGCATATGTGTATATGTATGTATGTGCATGTGTGTGTGTATGTGTATATGTGTGTGTACGTATGTGCATATAAATGTGTATATATGTGTATAATGTATGTATATGCATGTGTATATGTATGAAACATGCATGTGTATGTGGATGCATTTCCATTTGCATCCATGTGCATGCATGTGGATGTACATATACATGTATTTACGTATATGTTAATGTGTGTATATATATATATATATATATATATATATATATATATATATATATATATATATATATATATATATATATATATATGTATATGTATATATATATATATGTATATGTATATATATATATGTATATGTATATATATATATATATATATATATATATATATATATATATATATATATATATATATATATATATATATATATATATATATATATATATATATATATATATATATATATATATATATATACATATATACACAATAATGCATGCATGTAAGTCTTTTTATGTGGTTGTAGAAATGATGTGCATATGCATGTGTATGTGTGTGTATGTCTAAGTGTATGTGCACATGTATCTGTGTGTATATATGTGTGTGTATGTGCATGTGTATATGTGTATATGTGTATATGTGTATATGTGTGAACGTGCATCTTCATCATGTATAAGTGTATATGTGCATATCGATAAGTGTGAGTATGCTATCTAATGAAAATAACAGAATTCAAATGATATACAAAGAATATAAATTGTACTTACAATAGTTAGCCATACTTTTTGCTCGGTTAGCTTATTGAATAACCTGCAATATAGAGAGAAAGAAGAGAGAGGGAGAGAGAGAGAGAGAGAGAGAGAGAGAGAGAGAGAGAGAGAGAGAGAGAGAGAGAGAGAGAGAGAGAGAGAGAGAGAGAGAGAATTCAAAGAGAGAAAGACGTAGAAAGAGAGAAATAGAGATAGACAAAGACAATAAGAGAGAGCTTAGGCAAAACAACAATTCTACATATACTTGTTTCGGCTCATAAGCGCAGCGCAATTGTGAATGTTAGAGAGCTCTTCGATCAGATGCGTGAAAATGCCGATCGAAGAGCCTCCAATGTTTTAATTTTTTTTCCTCAACGGACATCATGTAAGCGATGAAATGGCATCGTAAAAACCACTAGAATTTGCATCGCATAAGTGATATATTTTTGCATCACTTATGCAATGCAAAAAGCATCGCTTATGCGATGCTTTTTAAATCCATCACATTAGCGACGCTCTATGTGAGCGTTGCACACCCCATCGTGCCATACATCGAAAAAAACATCGTTTTCTTTGTTGTTTAATGGACGGTTCGCACACGATGCTCATTGCGACACATTTTTGCAATTTTATAGCGACAAAATTATGTCGCCTTAACCGTCGCTATGTGCCAGTATTCCTTGTAGTGTTTATTTATGAGTTCTTGAGGTTCTTCCGTGGGCAATAGAACTTGCTCGCTTCACCTGTTAGGATCCATGCTATGGCTCTTGGATCTGGTACCCAGACTGCCTTGGAGTCGGTAGTTGCTTTCTTGTTTCCTTTATGCAAAGCCATGCCATCAAACTGGTCTCTTGGGGAGGCATTGCACTTTATTGGTGCTCATGTCATTGATTTTTTCCACCACCTTGGGGAGCTCAATCTCACTAATAATTTCATCAAGGCTTGGGATACAACTCACTTTTCGTCTATTCCTCGTATTGAGGAGAGTCAGCTTATTCTATATGTCACTAGGGATACTCAGACTACACCCCATTATATGTATATACCTGAGGAGGAGATTGACTAGGAGAAGGTATGGGCGTTAAGTGCATCTACTTGGCTCAATCTATGTAGCATTTTATTGGAGCAGTTGGCTTCATATCGGGGATGTTTGGACTCAAATTAGTCTCTATCCAAACTAGCCTCAAAGATGGACTGCTTCACTATTGTAGCAACATCTTGGTTGGCCTCAATCTCCATGAGGGTTCTCTCATGGAATGCTTAGGGATTGGACCGGCCTCAATGGTTGTGCTATAGATATGGTCGTTGATAGGAGCTATGCCAGTGCTTGGTTGGAAACTCCATTGATGTTTTGATGCTTCATGAAAACCATTTTTCCTTGACCCGTATAAAGTAGTGTAGACAAATTTTGCAGAGACATGGTTGTTACACTTATGTGTTCCTTGAGTAGCTTTGATGTGAACCTTTTCCCTATACATGGGCACTTTTTACTAGATAGTGTTGGATAAAGGTTCTTTCCCCATGTTACCACATATAGAATTCGCTCATATGTGGTGGTCCTTTGTACTTCGAGATATTATTTAGCTCTTAATTTAGCTCAAATCATCATCAATAGAGAGAGCTATTCCAACCATCCATGTTCCCTGTGTGTCTTGCTACATTCATGCTCCTTTTGTGTGTTTCTTGTCTGTCTCTCACACTTTTAAACACACCCAACAATGGTATCACAATAGCTTTAGGTCCTTCTCAAAACTTGATTTGTTGTATCATGGTGCATGTGCACTTTTAACAGCGAAAATCGACTTCGGAGCATACAACAATGATTTTCAATAGCCAAGAAGCATCGCTAACACTTGCACACTGCATTGGATTTTTACCCCCATTTTGAACCCATTTTGTGTCGTTAGTATCACCATCAGAGTGAGAGATTGTGAAATGAAATTTCAACGTTCAGTTCAACTTTCATTGAAGTAAAGATATTGTCACATTCCATTAGGGAAAAGTGAGCCCTACATGGGTCTTGTAAGGATCCCTAATTTTTAGGGATTAAAAAGCTTAATACATGAGTTTAAAGAGGGACATGAAACCACCATGGTTTTGTAGAATAAAAAAAGGATATAAGAAATTTTGAATCTCTGTCAAATCTCCTATCTCAGGCGTGAGGATTTTTGGCCTTTGGATCATTCAAATCAAAGGCTAATTTTAAATCTCATATGAGGCTAGAGAGAAAAGATGTGGGAATCTGTCAGAGTGGAGCCCAAGCTTATGCGCACTCTCTGTAGATATGTCACCCTTTAGATCTTTGACGATTGGACAGACGCCCGTGTTTGGCGCTAATCAAAATTCGCAGATGTCTTATAGCCGTTAGATCTCAGAGATGATCCAATGGACAACTTTAAAAGGCACCTTTTTATTGTGCTGGAGCAAGATCAACCATTCGATATTGGTTACATCCAATGGTCAAGAATACAAGTGTCGAAACTCTCACGAAATTTGATATTGGGCATTCGATCTGGAAGCACATCCAATGGCCTAGGAAAAAAGACGCAGTTGTTATGATTGCTTTAATATGAACCATTTGATCTAAAGCCAATCCAAGGGTTCAAATTCAAGGATACCTTGACTTTTTCCATTTGTTCTTAGCCTTTAGATCTTTGAGCAATCCAAGGGCTCTAAATGATTTTGGAGCCTCTCAAAACAACTCTCTAAAGAAAACCACTAATTCTAAATGGTTTTTGGAGCTTTGACCTCTACCCTATGTGATTAGGAGACTAGACTGTGGCCACCACCCTCTTGTCATTGGTCCATCTCTAATCACTCCTTAATCTAAAAGGCCGATGCAGGGTTCATTTTTTCCCCTAATGCTTATTCTTGAGTGAAATGGTGGGTAGCAATGACTTGTTTGGCATGCGTCAAGTTGAAAAGCTTGATAGGATTAATTATCCAATGTTTTCTTACATGATGAAACATGTTCATGTTTCAAAACAACTATGGAACATAGTGTTAGATGCAAAATATGTCTGAAAATGAGCATGACGTTTAGCCCACGTATGATATACATGTGTGCAAAGTGTCGTAATTAGCTAGAGTTAACTCAAGTAGATGCTTCTAGAAGGCTCTAGGGCTCTTGGGGCAAAACACTCTCCCATTACTCTCAATGAGTTGAACCCAAGACCTGTTCCTTCACATCCATATGACTTAACCACTAGGCCAAGCACCTTTTACTTGTCTAGAGATCATAAGCACCTTCACTTAAGTCTACTCGCGAGACTTTTCCCTACACTTGAATGACTAAATGATATCTGATATCAGATCCATGTGAACCTATTGGACCCTTATGTCACCAACTTAATTTATAACAATCTTCATAAATGCGGACAAATTTGTCTATACACATGCCACTTAGAATCATTAAATTCTTGCATTAACTTCAATTGGTCCTCCTTTTTGCACAATACTTTTGAGGTAGGTCTTTGATCTCTTTCATATGACCTTGATGTAAGAAAAACTTATATGATTGCTTCCTAATCCTTTTGAATTCTTGATCATTCCAACCATATTTCCTAGTCACGGTTTGCAACTTTCTTCCAATAGATAAAAATTCACCATCATAATCATTGTTAATTAAAACATAAAAAACATACGCTTCACGAGCATGCGTAGTATGATTTCCATATGAAAAAGCATAAAAATCAGATCTAAAATCATCATCTTGAGAACTCATTGAAGCAGCATCATCATAATAGCATAAGGAACCATATTGTATGCCACATAAATTCTCCTTGCAATGTGCACAAAAAGATTTAAGAAAATCTATCCACCTAGGCGAGGTGATATTTGTAGAATAACAATTGGAAATCATCCCTACCAATGGAAATTTTTTTTTTGTCAATTGAACACTCTTGGTCACTTTTGAAAATTATGAGGATACCCCATAGTTCATCCTTGATCTATGGATAGATTTGTTGACACATGTTGAATATTGAGCTCTAAATTACGATGCTATGTATACTTGAAGGAACCCATAACTTTAGAGTAATGTGTGGGAATTTGTACGGACATTGAAGATAACTTAGGTGATGAGTTAGAACTCTCCAAGGTCTACAAGGACATAGATAGTTCTACTCATTTGTCCTCAAAACATCCTAGTTCTATAGAAGACCTAGCTGAGAAGGTAGCCTAGAAGCTAGGAGTCTCAAGCAAATAGGTAACCAAAATAACTTCAGTCAAACCTTGTTACACTTGTGGTGGTGATCATATGTCAAATGCTTGTTGGAATTTGACACAAGCTCAAGGTAATGCTAGTACCCAATACTGCACAATAGAAAGGCGGTACAGTAATCACACGGCACAAGATTGCCCATACAACAAGCAAGTGGTTATATAGAACTATCCTCAGGCATACCAACAACCCAATAGATATCCAAGCCAATACAACACTCAACCTCATTACTATTGGCCCAACATATTATGTGTGTATATGTATACGTGTATATTCATGTGTATGCATGTGTGTATTTATCTATACTAAATATCCTTTTTTATATATATATTAAAGACCTATTTTTATATATTTAATTATGTACATATGTGAGTGTGTGTGTGTATATGTATGTGAGTGTGTATGAATATCTGTGTGTATGTATATGCACATGTCTTTGTAATATGTTAAAATCCTAAAGTCCTATTTTTTATATATATCAAAAATCCTAAAGACCTATTTTCTATTAGACGTGCTCTCTGTCGAACAAAGCCTTTTAATGTCTTCATAAAGCACTCTAACAAGAACATCCATCAACTATGGATAATTCTTGCTATTGCAACTTCATCTACCACATGAACCAGTAAATGAAGCTAAATAGTGAGAATACTTGTGGGAAAGTATTTCTCTACCATAGAAAGAACCTCGATAGCATTGAGTTTTGCACTCTCTATGCTATCTCTATTGATCTGTTTAGAAGAGATCCACATACTGAGAAACTAATTTTATAAATGGTTCTCGGTACATCCTCCGAAAGACAATCTTTTAAGGCTATAGAAAGCACAAACTATAAAAACATGTGCCAATCATGAGACTTGAGCCCTCCAAGATCGTCGTTTCATGTGAAAGTAGTCTTTAGACGCCTCATGCATCTAGTAGGTGTCCGAAACTCTGAAAATTTTTTCTTCACTTAATGCTCTTCCATCCTGCGAAGCACCCAAGGAGCTCTTGGTAACAATACTGTTCTGTTGCGCTTAGTAATTACCCACAACTCTCGCATATGACCTCGCTCTTCTAAGTCCTCCCTTTATGCTTTCCTTTCTTTCTTTTCGGCAAAGTCTTCAAAAGAATCTCTCCCACATTCTTAAAAATATGCATCGTGATTGATCAATAATTCACTCCAATAAGGGAGTTCATGAAAAATGGACAACCGTTTCATGCCATGGATTGGAGTTTCTAAACCCCACAGTGGTTTCCAATCGCTAGCTTTCATTTGGCATTGCGCTTGTCGATCAATTTGTCCTTCACGTAAAACATGTTCATCAGCAAAATATCTATGGTGTCCTTCATAGACAGTTTTACGCATTGCTTTGGAATAGCGTGCTTCGAGTCGTGGTCTGCATAAGGGACAAGCATGGTAACCTGAAATCGATAAACTTGAACATTCACCATAACCAGGCCAATCATGCATCGTGCACATAAGTATGCCTTGCACTCACACGTCTCGTCTTCTTATAGGTTGAGACATGTCACGCAAAGTAATCCAATCCCATAAACTGTGTAGTTCTTCCACAAGTGATGCAAGATATACATCCATGTTTTTTACCTTATACTTACCTAGTACAATAAGAGCTAATAATAAATGACCTTTCTTTGTGGCCCACCATGGTGGGATGCTATAATTGACCAAACATACAGGCCATGTGCTCCATGAAGAGCTGCGTAAACCAAATAGATTTACTCCATCCATAGCTAGGCTTACACGTATGGACCGAGGCTCACTAGCAAACTCTGGCCACTTACTATCTATGTGCTTCCAAGCATTAGAGTTAGCAGGCACTCGCATTACACCATCTGTAGACCTGCTCTTTGCATGCCATGATATTAACTCAGCTAAATATTTGCATCTAAACATGTTCTTAATTCGTGGAATAATAGGTAAGTGACGAAGAACATTTGCGGGGATTGCTTTGCCTACAAGATCTTCTCTAAATCTATTTGCTCCACACTTTGGACACACGTGAAGATGCTCATACTCATTTTGAAAGAGGATGCAATCATTCAAACAAGCATAAATTTTAGTGTAATCCATTCCAGTGGACTGTAAAAGTTTTTTTGCATCTCCACGTGTTGGAGGCATGTCATTGCCCTCTGGAAACAATTGATCTTTAAGAAGCTTGCAATAAGCAATTAGAACGATATTAGTAAATAAAGTTATTTTGATACAACAATAAACGTTTATTTCAAATCCACTTACCTGAACAATTTAGTGACACTACTATCTGACCATCCATAAATGGATTGCAGATTGAGCATCACGAGTGACGCACATAGTATAGATATCTTTGCTCCATTGTAAAGTGGTAAACGACCTAATCTCCACATGTTTCCATATTCTTCATCGACTTCTTATCATGGAAATTCTGTTGTGTCCATGAAACTATCGACATCTTCTCCACCATCATGATCTTCCTCCATCTCATAAAATGCCTCGATCATTTCTTCCATATGTTATTCCGTGTAATGTTATTAGTACTTGCTTGTACTTCTAACTCTTTTTTTGTTCTCTTTTGTCGACGAGAGGTCATTGGTGCAATGCTGTTTGGGTCCATCTACTCACCTAGGGGACCATGCGAATGGTAGCATAGTTTTCTAGTCGACTTTTATCAAAGGATCCATACTCTCTAACATGTGCAGTACAAATCCATCATTTTCGATAAATTTGATACTTGCACTCAGTGCAAGGACATACCATTCTCTCCTTCGGATCCAAACTAACGATCCGATACAATATGGATACTTTAGAACATTTGATTTTTTTTAAAAAAAATCTAAAAATCGTACTCTTAAAGACTTAAACATGAAATACTAAAACCTAAATACTTAAACACTTAAGAAAACCTAAAACCCTAATCCTAAAACCCTAATCCTAAAACCCTAATACCAAAGACTTATATATGTGTATATGTATTATATGTATTATATATATGTCTATTGCTTATATAATTAAAATCCTATATTTATATATTTAACTATGTATAATTAATTTATTTTTTTAAAGCACTACCTCTTTTCATATTTATTTATCTATATAATTATCCTATTTAATATATTTATTTATTTACATATTCAGATTTTTTCTTAAATAATCCTATTTTTATATATTTAATTATATATATTTAATTATATATATTAATTAATTTATTTAAAACACTATTTATTTTTATATTTAGTTATCTATATAATTATCCTATTTTATATACATATTTACTTATATATTCAGATTTTTTTCTTAATTTTCTTCTATATATGTCTCTTTATATAAATTTAATTGAATTATATGTATGCCTAAACCCTAAAACCCTAATCTTAAAAATCTAGACCTATAATATGTATATTTTTGTATGCATGTGTATATACATGTATATATGTATTATATGTGTATGTGTATGTGTGTATATATGTTATGCATGTGTAAAAACCCTAATCGGAAAGACCTAGACCTAAAACATATATATAAATATATGTATGCATGTGTATATGTATGTGTATGTGTATATATATGTGTATATAGATATGTGTATAAGTATATGTGTGTATATGTATGTGTATATATATTTACTCTGATTAAAATCCTTAAAATTAAACCTATTTTTATATATTTAATTTATGTACTTAAAACACTAGTTCTTTTCATATTTGTTTATCTATAAAATTATCGTATTTTATAAATATATTTATTTATATATTAAGATTTTTTTCTTAATTTTTTTCTATATTTTCTCTTTATATAAATTTAATTGAATTATATGTATGCCTAAACCCTAAAACCCAAATCTTAAAGATCTAGACCTAAAATATGTATATTTCTGTATGCATGTGTATATACATGTATATATGTATTATATGTGTATGTGTATGTGTGTATATATGTTATGCAGGTGTTAAAACCCTAGAACCCTAATAAAAAAGACCTAGACCTAAAACATGTATATATGTGTATGCATGTGTATATAGATATGTGTATAAGTATATGTGTGTATGTGTATTTGTATATATATTTACTCTGATTAAAATCCTTAAAAATAAACGTATTTTATATATTTGATTATATATATTTAATTTATTTATTTAAGACACTAGTTCTTTTCATATTTATTTATCTATATAATTATCCTACTTTATATATATATATATTTATATATTCAGATTTTTTTCTTATTTTTTTCTATATTTTCTCTTATATAAATGTAATTGAATTATATGTATGCCTAAACCCTAAAACCCTAATCTTAAAGATCTAAACCTAAAATATGTATATTTTTGTACGCATGTGTATATACATGTATATATGTATGATATGTGTATGTGTATGTGTGTATATAGGTTATGCATGTGTATATATATGTGTATAAGTGTATGTGTATGTATGTGTAAATAGCCTAAAAACCCTAATCCTATTTTTATATATTTGATGTAAAAAAAAGCTTTAAAATCGTAATTTTATATATTTAATTAAAACAATAGCTTATGTGTGTGTATATGTGTGCATGTGTGTATGTATGTGTGTGTGTGAATGTATGCATGTGTGTATATGTGTATGCGTGTCTATGTATGCATGTGTGAGTACATGTGTATGTGTGTGTATGTATGCATGTGTGTGTATGCATCCATGTGTGTGTGCATGCATATGTGTATGTATATGTGTGTGGATGCATGCGGGTGTGTATATGTGTGTGTATGTATGCATGTGTGTACATATGTGTGTGTATGTATGCATGTGTGTATGTGTGTGTGTATGTATGCATGTGTCTATATGTGTATTGTGTGTATGTATCCATGCATGGGTGTATATGTGTGTATGTATGTGTGTGTGTATGCATGTGTGTATATATGTGTGTGTATGAATGTGTGTATCTATGTGTGTGTTTGTGTACGTGTGTGTATGCATATGTGTATATGTGTGTGTATATGTATGTGTGTATGCATGTGTGTATATGTGTATATGAGTGTATGCATGCATGTGTGTATATGTGTGTGTATGTATGCATGCATGTGTGTATATGTGTGTATGTATGTGTGTATATGTGTGTGTATGTATGCATGCATGTGTGTATATGTGTGTCTGTATGCATGTGTGTACATGTATGTGTGTATGTATGCATGTGTAGATGTGTAGATGTGTGTGTGTATGTATGCTCTATCTTCTTCTCTTTCATCTCTCTCTATCTCTCTCACTCTCTCTCTCTATCTTTATATCTCTATCTCTCTATCTCTCTTTCTCTCTCATCTGTCTCTCTATCTATCTATCAATCTATCTATCTCTCTCTCTCTCTCTCTTCTCTCTCTTTCTCTCTCTATCTCTCTCTCATCTCTCTCTCTATCTCTATCAATAGAGAATGAAAGAATCACTTACAAGTATGTCCTCGTAATGTATGTCATCTATCGTCGAATTCCAAAGAATCTATGCCAAAGAACTTCTGCAAAATCAAAGAGAAGAGAAATTATAAGACCTAAAGAATAGAGAAAGACAAAGGCTAAGAGTATGCGCACCACTTACCGAGATGTAAGATCTAAATAGAGTGTGTGTGTGTGTAGAGAAAGAGATCTGTGTGTGTGTGTGTGTGCACAAGACAATGCAAGTCACAATTCGGTTCACGCACCCAAGTTCCACATAACACAACCAGTACTCAAAACAATGCAAATTGTTGAGTTTTGCTCTCGAGTTCCCGGTATGTTTAAAACATAGCCTCAGTATATTCGACAATATACGCAATGGTATGAGCATCAGTAATTTCTAGTAAATTAATACTGACGCTTATACCGATGAATATACTAGCACTCATACAGATGCACATACCGGCGGTCGTGGGACATCCGGACGATCCATCTTAAAGAGTCATACTGACGGTGACTTGACCGTTGGCATCTTTAAGTGGACTTTTCCAATGTTTATATCGATGCCAGGAGTGACCGTCGGTATAGGTAGCGTCGGTATGCCCCTCATATGTTGTAGTGCACCTTCATACTCGTTCACGATCTTCACATCATCTTACCTCTTCCATGGATTGAAAATTAAGGAGGCGGAACTTCTTGATGTGGTGCCTACCCTTTTCTGGAACAACACCAAATTTGTGATCATTGCTAGGAACAAGCCTTAGGACAAATGTGTGATGGTAAGAGTATTGTGAGAATTGGAATTGAAAGGTAATTAAGTTCATTTTTATTGTTATTTTTGTTGTTTTTATCTTCTTTCATCTCAAAAAATTCCAAAAATTCACCATATCCACCTTCTCTCCTCATTTTTCTCATTTTAAAGAGTGAGTGAGAGAGAGAGAGAGTTTTTGAGCAAGAGCATGTGCATATGTTTTTGAGTTTTTCTTGTAGGAAAGTGCTCCAGTACCAGAATACACCTCTAAAAAGGTAAAATTTCCAATTTTATGCCATATCTACCGAATGTCTCAGACCATCACGATGGTCGAAGAAGCTCATAATTTTGAGATTGCATCATCAGCATGGTGTAGAACATACTTGCACATAGAGGAATCCACAAGTGGATCTCAAAAATTTGCATTTTGGTGAACTATCATGATGATGCATCACCATCATGCCGAGGCATCACCATCACAATTGGCTCATGCCATCATGATGAGACAAAACCATCACAACAGGCTCCTACCATCGCAACGGTTCTTGATCATCAAGACGGGCCAAGGTCATCGCGATCACTCGGATACATCATCACGACGATCATCCTAACCTACACCATTGTGATTGGTTCATACCATTACAAAACTTTAAGACCATCATGATTTGGACCATCGTGATTGGCTCACGCCATCACGAGGACCCGCCTGACCATTGACCATCGCGATTGGCTGATGCCATCGCAACGACCTCATACCATCACACCTTGACCATCGCATCGTATTCACTATAGACCATCACGATGACACTCATATTGTCGACCATCATGATAATCATCCATGCCATCATGATTGGCTTGTGCCATTACGACGAGATTACACCATTCCATCGTGATCATTAGTACACAGCATCACGATAGTTTGAGACCATCACGGCGACCCCTAAGTTACAAACCATTGCAATGATACACTGAGCCATCATGATTGTGTCACACCATCGCGATTGGATAAGCCCATCATGATGGCTCATCACCATCGTGATTTTGTTAGAGCATGGCGATGGTCCGACTGAAATGCAAATTTAGGGTTTGATTTTTTTAGCAAATTTAAGGCCAATTTGGGTAATTTTTAAGGAAATTGTGCATTATGAAAAACCCTAGCATATATTTGAAGAAGTCCCAATTTCTCATCAACAAAAGTTCTATCTAAAACTTGATTTCTTCCACATGTTTTTAAGAGCATCTAGGGCAAGACAAAGTGCAAGGCAAGCAAGCTTAGAAAGCATGTCTTTTGAGACATAAGAGGAATCAACGAGGCATCGGACTTGAGGTTGGAAGAACTCTCATCACCCTCAGTCAATTGCTAGTTCAAGCTAAGTGCGAGTGGTGTTATTGATTGAATTAAGGCCACGATATGAACGATTCACGTACATGAAATGTTAATCACTCAAGTTCAAGCTCGAATTGTGACACCTAGATGATAAACCTAAAGGAAAAGGATTTAAATTTAATGTGTGATAACTTAAACACGAAATGAGAGAACGAATTTGACATAGATAATTGGACAAGACAAGAGATTGAAAAAAGTAAAAAACAAACCAAGTGATTGAGAACAAAGAATTTGGGTGATGACTAAGCACATGAGTGCATGAGGTAAATGAATTCATGAACCTCAGATCAGGGAAGCACATAGGAAACACTGATCCACATAGTGTTAGGTCATCTGAAACGAGTGTCAGAACCAGACCATGATCTTGGGATCAACAACTTAGTGGTTACCCTTAAGAACTGAGCTCAGAGACAAGCGAGTCAGAGATGTCTTATAACATGGAGAGATGAGAGGGTGGTTTAGGATTATCCTACCTAGAAGAAACTCAACGGAGCTTACAAAACTCAGTTAGAATATGTATGAACCAACCACTTAGGTGCTCACATCTATGAGGATGGCTTGAGGAGATCAATTGTTCAATTGAGAAACCCTGACCAACCCATTGGATTGGAACATCGAGTGGTTAAATTTGAGAGGGATGCATACATCAACAAGAAGGGAACAAAGTCCATTATTTCCACACAACCTAACTACACTAATGAATTTGGGGTAGTCGTTCTCGAGATGAAAGTAGGGAACAAAGAACAAGAACCATTAGATGGTGAACCTAGGACACCCAGAGGTAAATTAGTGTTCATCACCAGAATGGATCCCTCAAGATAGAAAAAGCATTGAGATATTTCTAAATAGGGATATGGATGAGGCATTGTGGAGATATGAATTTGAGTAGTCAAGCAAAATAGGAACAATCATGATCCATGAATTCAAGGACCGTGAGATACCTAGAAAAGTAGCGTATTTAGACAACACATCAAATGGAGTGTTCATAATGTCCGAACATGGGATACATGCCTATGCATGGAAGGGTGAATTGGTCTTTCCCCCACTTCAAGCTAATGTGGCCTTTGAACACGAAGGAGTAGGAACATCCATGTCTCATGGTTCCCAAAGAGAAAAAGGCAAGGAGAGGCTTGAAGTGAGTTTCACTCACACCCTAGGAAGAGAACGATCAACTAATGAAACTAATAGGATGGAGAGACCAAGAAAACCAAGACCACAAGGTGGTAGAGATGACTTTCCTCTACGTAGACCCTGAGAGCATCCAAGAATATTGAGACCCATGCAGTTAGTGGAATCAATGAAAAATTATTTCAATGTGATACGAAATCCCTATGACCACGTGGCCATGTTTAATAAGAGCCAAACAAGTGGACGACATGTTCACTCAGTACAATGCATTTGGACTCGTGTTGAAAAATAGACCTTAACCTGGTTCCAACCTTTACAGCAAAGGCAATCTAGGTACCTTCATCACTTGTTAGAATCATTCATCACTGAATTCTCTAAAAGTGGAATCATGCACAACACTTCTTCTTTAATCCATAGCTTTAAACACACCCCCCAAGACACTGTCAGATTAGCAAGACATAGATTTAGATAGTACACTCAGAGATGCCCAATGCCAGATTTACCCACTCAAACCAAGAAAGTATCCTTGTTTTTGGATGGGCTATTGACCTCTAAACTACGATGCTATGTATACTTGAAGGAACCCATAACTTTAGAGTAATGTGTGGGAATTTGTACGGACATTGAAGACAACTTAGGTGATGGGTTAGAACTCTCCAAGGTCTACAAGGACATAGATAATTCTACTCATTTGTCCTCAAAACATCCTAGTTCTATAGAAGACCTAGCTGAGAAGGTAGCCTAAAAGCTAGGAGTCTCAAGCAAATAGGTAACCAAAATAACTTCAGTCAAACCTTGTTACACTTGTGGTGGTGATAATATGTCAAATGCTTGTTGGAATTTGACACAAGCTCAAGGTAATCCTAGTACCCAATACTGCACAATAGAAAGGCGATACAGTAATCCCACGGCACAAGATTGCCCATACAACAAGCAAGTGGTTATATAGAACTATCATCAGGCATACCAACAACCCAATAGATATCCAAGCCAATACAACACTCAACCTCATTACTATCGGCCCAACATCTCCTGATTTTTAGTAGAATCAAGTATTCATATTTACTTATCTTCATATGTATAAATTGCGAATAGGCGATCTTTAGACCTAAATACATGTATAGGAACTCAGATATGTACAAGAATCCATGCGCATAAAGGAGCAAACATTCTAAAACCATATACATATATATATATATATATATATATATATATATATATATATATATATATATATATATATATATATATATATATATATATATATATATATATATCTGTGTGTGTATTAATATATGTGTGTGTACGTGTGTGTGTGGGGCACGGAATTCCCTAGTTTAGCTCAATAGTATGATCATATCAATAGATATCATACATATTCATAGATCTATTAGGAAAACACAACAATCCTTAGTGCACACTTATCAATGTGATCACATCTTGATTAGAAATTGAAAACCATAAAACATGATGCATATACGGAAGTTTAGTGAAGCACACAAAACGATTCATAAAGCAATTGTTTATTAAACTCCCCTATGATGATTTTGTTGTCCATAGGAAGTGAGGGCAATGTTTATGAGTGTTTATAAAGAGAAGGCGCATATGCCCCATGGATGGATATGTGTGTACGTAAGTGAATGTGTCTGTATGCATGTATGCATGAATGTTTGTATGAACCTATTCTATTTGTATACAATTATGCAGAAACTAGATGAATAAATAGGGGGGGGGGGTTATTAAAGAATGTATGTATGAATGTATGCGTGTGTGTATGTATGTATGTATGCATGTATGTATTTGCAAGATCTGAGATCAAACTAATGGTTGGATGCCTTCGTTTATCCGGAAATCTTACAATGTGCTCATATTCGAACATATTGAAATCATTCGGATTCTCAGCAACAACTTTAAAAGGTTGAGTTCGTACATTATGAAAATTTGATTTTGCTTTCTAAAAACGAAAACTATGTATGAATGTATGCATGATTGTCCATACATTTGTATGTATGAATGTATGCATGATTGTCCATACATTTGTCCTAGCGCCTGATGGATCCCGTGTGTTGTCTAATCGTTCACAATGGCATTTTTAACTTTGCCATACACCTCCTTGTATTAATTCTAATCGTTCACAATGGCATATATTAAATGCAACGCACCTATTATGACGGTACAAAACACAAGTTTTTAATAGATCCTTGCCGTGGATAATATGAAGTATCGCACAATCAGCACACCCATGGAGAAATAGCAAATATAAGTTCTTAATCCCATGTACACACCATCTAAAAAGGCTCAAAAGAAAATAATGGACTTGGAACGAACATAGGCTAATCTCCTTAACACATCAGAAAGCACCATGATAAGCTCTGTTTACAAGGAACTACCATATCGGTACACTATGATTAGAACGAGAATGAATTACATACTACATATGATTAAAATTCACAATTTACAAATTTTAGTTAGCCTTCTGTTAACTGTACTAATGATCTAAGAGAGATTTTAAAGTCTAGGCTATCAAGATGCTTTGTTGCAGAGAATTTGTTGCATTTTGTCAAGTTTCTTTGTTTTTTTTAGAGCACAATGAATTGAAAACACAGTCACACACCCAACCTCGTAAGGTAGAGGCACCCATCTATGAGAAACTCATAGATACATGTCCAGCCAAGACTTGAACTCAGGACTTCCTCCTGGAGACTCAAGGCATCAAATCACTTGGCTACGCAGGCTTGGACGCAATTCGTCAAGTTTCGCCATCACCATCCATCAAGTTTTTACGGCATTGACGAAAGCGGGATTTGAAACCCTCCTATCCTGATGCTTTGTTGGGGATAATGAATTGGTTGCAACCGATCAAAATTCGATGTTTCTTTGGAGTTCGACACTGCACATGACATGTAAATTTGTCCTTGCATTGGTTGGGCAAATGTTCTTAAGTCTCCTTCGCAGATGATTTGTCGGGAATGGTAACTTGGTTCTAGTCTATCGAAATACGACATTGGCTGGGAGCCTGATATTAAGCGTGGCATGTTAAGCTCTGTAAAAGAGGTTGGCTGGAGAGGAATTTCAAAGTCTCCTACGATGATGCTTTGTTGATGATGGCGAGCTGATTGCCATCTATCGAAACATGGCGTTGGTTGGAAACTTGATACTGGAGATGGCATGTGAAATTCTCCTGGATTTGGCTGAGAAAAAGCTCCAAAGTATCCTTCGCACATGCTCTGTTGGAGATGGCAACTAGGTTCTGGTCTTCCAAAACATGCCGTTGGCTGAACACCCGTGATTGGAAATGGCATGTGAATCAAATGACAGGGTATAAGAGGTGGAGCTACCTCTCCTACTGGCTGCAGAAAATCTCCAAAGTCCCCTATGCAGGTGCTCTGTTGGGGCTGGCAATATGGTCCCAATCCGTTAAAGTATGGCATTGGTGGAAAACCTGAATATGTTGAAGATGGTGTGTAAACTTGCTTGGGCATTAGTGCTCCTAATATGTGGCGTTGCTGCATTGGCTCTGATATTGAAGGTAATGTGTAAACTTCTCCAGGCATTATGTTTTCTGAAGGGCTGAATTGATAGGATACAGGAGGAGGAGGAGGTACACAACCACCACTTGGGCAATCTACAAAAGGGAGCATTCCGTAGTGAGGCCTATCTATGGCAGCTGTTTTCTGTGCAAACATGTTTTCTAGCTGTGCATGGCGGATTTCCTTGGGTTGGGCTACAGCAACATATATAGGTCTTCCAAATAATATGCATTTATGCTCAGAAAGAGCACTTTGAGCTTCTTGAGGTGAAGAGAAGCACACAAAGCCAAACCCTTTACTAAGTCCTTTTTCATCAAGCATCACCTTGGCTGAGATTATGTTACCATGACTTGAGAAGTGCTCACAAAGGGCTTTGTCATCAACGAGGTCAGCTAAGTTCTTCACGTAGAGGTTACATTCTTTATACTTCTGAGTTCGCTCTTCGAACTGACGTTGCAGCATCCTCTCTCGTTCAGCCTTCTTTTGAGCTTGTGCAACATATAAAGCCTTGGAGCCTAAAATTTTTCCATTCATTGCTTTCAATGCATTCTCTGCGCTATCTTTAGTCTTGAAGCTCACAAATCCAAATCCTTTAGAATTACCATCTGCATCTTTCATGATGATGAGGCTTGTGATTTCACCATATCCACGGAATTCCTCCTTCAAAGCCTCTTCTGTGATTTCAAGGTCAATGTTCTTGATGTAGAGATTTGTCTCAGCCTCCATATACCTTTTCGGATCAAATTTTGCAACACATAGTATTTTTCCCTTAATTTCAGCTCCGTCCATTTTCAGAATACTTAGATTTGCTACCTCTTCGCTCTCAAATTGCACAAAACCATATCCATTGCTTTTGCCATCGTTCAGCGACACTTCGCAAGAAGCCACCTTCCCAATTGGTGAGAATACAGCACGTAGTTCTGTGTCACCAATGGATTCATGAAGCCCCTTGACAAAAACCTTGCCTATACAACTTCCCTCGGATGGATTTGCGTTTGAGTCACATATTAAAATTCTGATGGGCGTTCCATTGACCAGTGTGTTCTCTAGAGATCGAGAAGCTTGAACAATGGAATTTCTATCCACAGAGGGTTGGAAATGAACAATCGCGTTGCAAACGGAGTTCGTCGAAGAAACTGATGGGCGAATAATGTGAATAGAAGCAACTGGACCGAACCCAGAAAACATGCCGTGAAGATGGGCTTCCTCTGTGCTAGAATCGAGACCGCTGATATGTAAGAGGATGGTTTGAGAACTCACTTCATTGGCCATCGTCTTCGTCTTTCGATGTTTCCGGATGCGAGAGCAATGCTATACTCGGACAATGTTTGACACAGAGAATTCTGCGCCAACAGAACACAACAACAGTTCGTGTTGATTCAGCTCGTGCTCCTGAATAACAACCCCGTGCTCGAGTTATATAACCACCGCCGCACTTGACAGTCCAGAGGTAATGCTGGCGGAGTCGAGACTCAGCTTGCTTATTTATTGACGATCCTCGTTGCTTTTCGTCTATGGAAAAGCAGGTGCGTTTGCTTTCGCGAAGTTGCTTATCAAAAAGCACCTGCGTTTGGTTTCAAAACAAGGTAAGATTGACTATATTCAGACTCTTGAAAAACGTTTCTAATTGATCGTCACTTGAACATGTTTGATTTTCATACGCTTTTGGAATTATATGATTTTCATACACTTTTGGAATTATATGTTTGATGATGTATGGATGCATTCTACGCAATCAATGTGTCCAACGCCTCATATTCTATGTTCGCCAGCCCTTCATATTTCAGATTATTTCTCTCTTGCCTGTTTTACGTCCAGATAAAGTGGGAAATAAGATCACTCTTCCTCCATTTGCCTCACTGATGAGAAATATGACGTTTCATCCGTTATACAAAACATATTTCTTAATTCCACCTATGAGATCACTCTTCCTCCATTTGCCTCACTGATTAACTTGAAGGTTAACATATTCTCTTACATACACACATTTCTAACAACATACATACACACACATTTCCATGCCTTAGGGATCTCCCATATCCCACAAAGCAGGGGTAGCATAACCCGAATGCATAACAGTGGTGACAGCTAGGAGTCGGCATGAAACCTATATTGTAGAGGAATTTACAAAGAAGAATAACTATCTTTTCATCATCCTCATGGGCACTCTACTTATTTAAATTGGCATCTGGTATAGGGCGATTTTAGGCACCATCTCCTATTAAGGGAGACATGAAAGTTGTAGTGCTTCTTGAAACTGATCGCTTTCTCCAATTTGTTATACTGATCCATCTTAAGTACCCTTCAGTCTACAGGGGATCATATACAAGAAGGAGGTGGGTCTTTGAGTTCTCCTAAGAATTGATTCTATTCCTGAATAGGCACCAATCTTCATAGTCAACACTCCTACTTGAGTCTATGTATTCAAATCTAATACAGTGTCTTCTCTCTTGATTCGAGTGATGTTTCCACATACAAATCCCTTTTTTCCATAGATTCTAATTTGCCTAGTGAATGTCCCTCTTTGCCTAGTGAATGCTCTCATATCCCACAAAGCAAGATAACATTGGTGATGGTGAGGAGTTGGCATGAAACCTATATTGTAGAGGGATTTATGGAGAACGTTAACTATCTTTTCATCATCCTCATGGGAAGTTTACTTATTTAAATTTCCATGTATTAAATGCAACGCACCTATTACGACGGTACAAAACACAAGCTTTTAATAGATCTTTGCCGTGGATAATATGAAGTATCGCACCATCAGCACACCCATGGAGTAATAGCAAATATAAGTTCTTAATCCATGTACACACCATCTAAAAAGGCTGAAAAGAAAATAATGGACTTGGAACGAACATAGGCTAATCTCCTTAACACATCAGAAAGGACCATGATAAGCTCTGTTCTGTTTACAGGGAACTACCATATCGGTACACTATGATTAGAACGAGAATGAATTACATACTACATATGATTAAAATTCACAATTTACAAATTTTAGTTAGCCTTGTGTTAACTGTACTAATGATCTAAGAGAGACTTTAAAGTCTAGGCTATCAAGATGCTTTGTTGTGGAAAATTTATTGCAATTCGTCAAGTTTTTTTTTTTAGAGCACAATGAATGGAAAACACACTCACACACCCAACCTCGTAAGGTAGAGGCACCCATCTATGAGAAACTCATAGATACATGTCCAGCCAAGACTTGAACTCAGGACTTCCTCCTGGAGACTCAAGGCATCAAACCACTTGGCTATGCACGCTTGGACGCAATTCGTCAAGTTTCACCATCACCATCCATCAAGTTTTTATGGCATTGACAAAAGCGGGATTTGAAACCCTCCTATCTTGATGCTTTGTTGTGGATAATGAATTCGTTGCAACCCATCAAAATTCGATGTTTCTTTGAAGTTTGACACTGCACATGACATGTAAATTTGTCCTTGCATTGGTTGGGCAAATGTTCTTAAGTCTCCTTCGCAAATGATTTGTCGGGAATGGTAACTTGGTTCTGGTGTATTGAAATACGACATTTGTTGGGAGCATGATATTAAGCGTGGCATGTTAAGCTCTATAAAAGAGTTTGGCTGGAGAGGAATTTCAAAGTTTCCTACGATGATGCTTTGTTGATGATGGCGAGCTGATTGCCATCTATCAAAACATGGCGTTGGTTGGAAACTTGATACATGGGGACCACACGAATGGTAGAATAGGTTTTGTAGTCAACTTTTATCAAGGGATCCATATTCTCTAACATGTGCAGTACAAATCCATCGTTTTTGATAAAAATTTGATAGTTGCAATGAGTGGAAGGACATGCCACTCTCTCCTTCGGATCCAAACTAGCCATCTTATACAATATGGACATTTTAGAACATTTAATTTTTCTTATTAAACCTAAAAACCATATTACTAAAGACTTAAACCTAAAATATATATAGATTTAATTATATATTCTAATTTTTTTCTTATGAAATGTATATATTTAATTACATATATTTAACTGAAACACTAGCTATTTTCATATTTATTTATCTATACTAAAATCCTATTTTTTATATATATTTAATTTAATTAAAAAAACATAAATCCTTATTTTTATATACTTGATTGTATATATTTAATTTTATATATATTTATTTATTTGTACTAAAAACCTAAAAGAATCTAAAATCCTAACCCTAAAGACCTAAACATAAAACATGTATATGTGTGTATGCATGTGTATATGTATGTGTATGTGTACATATATTATCTGTATATATGTGTATATGTGTGTATGCATATGTAAGCAGCCTAGAAACGCTAATCCTATTTTTATATATTTAGTTTGATAAAAAACCCTAAAATTCTAATTATATATATTTAATTGAAACACTAGCTATTCTCATATTTAATTATCGATACTAAAATCCTATTTTTTTATATAGATTTAATGTGTACATATATTATGTGTGTATACATGTACATGTGTGTATGCATATGTAAACAACCTAAAAAACGTAATCCTGCTTTTATATATTTAATCTGATAAAAACCCCTAAAATCCTATATATATATATATATATATATATATATATATATATATATATATATATATATATATATATATATATATATATATATATATATATATATATATATATATATATATATATATATATATATATATATATACATATGTGTATGTGTAGATATTATGTGTGTATATGTGTATATGTGTGTATTCATGTGTATGCATGTGTGTATGCATGTGTGTATTTATCTATACCAAAGATCTTTTTTTATATATATATTAAAGACCTATTTTTTATAAATTTAATTATGTACATATGTGAGTGTGTGTGTATATGTATGTGAGTGTGTATGAATATGTGTGTGTATGTATATGCACATGTCTTTGTAACATGTTAAAATCCTAAAGTCCTATTTTTTATATATATCAAAAATCCTAAAGACCTATTTTCTTTTAGACGTGCTCTCTGTCGAACAAAGCCTTTTAATGTCTTCATAAAGCACTCTAACAAGAACATCCATCAACTATGGACAATTCTTGCTATTGCAACTTCATCTACCACATGAACCAGTAAATGAAGCTAAATAGTGAGAATACTTGTGGGAAAGTATTTCTCTACCATAGAAAGAACCTAGATAGCATTGCGTTTTGCACTCTCTATGCTATCTCTATTGATCTCTTTAGAAGAGATCCACGTACTAAGAAACTAATTTTATAAATGGTTCTTCGTACATCCTCTGAAAGACAATCTTTTAAGGCTATAGAAAGCACAAACTATAAAAATGTGTGCTAATCATGAGACTTGAGCCCTCCAAGATCGTCGTTTCATGTGAAAGCAGTCTTTAGACGCCTCATGCATCCAGTAAGTGTTCGAAACTCTAAAAATTTTTTCTTCACTTCTTGCTCTTCCATCCTGCGAAGCACCCAAGGAGCTCTTGGTAACGATACTGTTCTGTTTCACTTAGTAATTGCCCACAACTCTCGCATACAACCTCGCTCTTCTAAGCCCTCCCACATTGATCAATAATTCTTAAAAGCTCTTAAAAAGAATCTCTCCCACATTCTTAAAAATAGGCATCGTTTCTACCAAATGATTGATCAATAATTCACTCCAATAAGGGAGTTCATGAAAAACGGACAATCGTTTCATGCCACGGACTGGAGTTTCTAAATCCTTTAGTGGTTTCCAATCGCTAGCTTTCATTTGGCATTGCGCTTGTCGATCAATTTGTCCTTCACATAAAACATGTTCATCAGGCAAATATCTATGGTGTTCTTCATAGACAGTTTTACGCATTGCTTTGGAATAGCGTGCTTCGAGTCGTGGTCCGCATAAAAAACAAGCATGGTAACCAGAAATGGATAAACTTGAACATTCACCATAACCAGGCCAATCATGCATCGTGCACATAAGTATGCCTTGCACTCGCACGTCTCGTCTTCTTATAGGTTGAGACATGTCACGCAAAGTAATCCAATCCCATAAACTGTGTAGTTCTTCCACAAGTGATGGAAGATATACATCCATGTTTTTTACCTTATACTTACCTAGTACAATAAGAGCTAATAATAAATGATCTTTCTTTGTGGCCCGCCATGGTGGGATGTTATAATTGACCAAACATAGAGGCCATGTGCTCCATGAAGAGCTGCGTAAACCAAATAGATTTACTCCATCCATAGCTAGGCCTACACGTATGGACCGAGGCTCACTAGCAAACTCTGGCCACTTACTATCTATGTGCTTTCAAGCATTAGAGTTAGCAGGCACTCGCATTACACCATCTTTAGACCTGCTCTTTGCATGCCATGACATTAACTCAGCTAAATATTTGCATCTAAACATGTTCCTTATTTGTGGAATAATAGGAAAGTGACAAAGAACCTTTGCGGGGATTGCTTTGCCTACAGGATCTTCTCTAAATCTATTTGCTCCACACTTTGGACACACGTGAAGATGCTCATACTCATTCCGAAAGAGGATGCAATCATTCAAACAAGCATGAATTTTAGTGTAATCCATTCCAGTGGACTGTAAAAGTTTTTTTGCATCTCCACGTGTTGGAGGCATGTCGTTGCCCTCTGGAAACAATTGATCTTTAAAAAGCCTGCAATAAGCGATTAGAACGATATTAGTAAATAAAGTTATTTTGATACAACAATGAACGTTTATTTCAAATCCAGTTACCTGAACAATTTAGTGACACTACTATCTGACCATCCATAAATGGATTGCAGATTGAGCATCGCGAGTGATTCACGTAGTATAGATATCTTTGCTCCATTGTAAAGTGGTAAAGGATCTAATCTCCACATGTTTCCATATTCTTCATCGACTTCTTATCATGGAAATTCTGTTGTGTCCATGAAACTATCGACATCTTCTCCACCATCATGATCTTCCTCCATCTCATAAAATGCTTCGATCATTTCTTCCATATGTTCATTCTGTGTAATGTTATTAGTACTTGCTTGTACTTCTAACTCCTTTTTTGTTCTCTTTTGTCCACGAGAGGTCAGTGGTGCAATGTTGTTTGGGTCCATCTACTCACCTAGGGGACCATGCGAATGGTAGCATAGTTTTCTAGTCGACTTTTATCAAAGGATCCATACTCTCTAACATGTGCAGTACAAATCCATCATTTTCGATAAATTTGATACTTGCACTCAGTGCAAGGACATACCATTCTCTCCTTCGGATCCAAACTAGCGATCTGATACAATATGGATACTTTAGAAGATTTGATTTTTTTTTTAAAATCTAAAAATCGTACTCTTAAAGACTTAAACCTGAAATAGTAAAACCTAAACACTTAAACACTTAAAGAAACCTAAAACCCTAATCCTAAAACCCTAATACCAAAGACTTATATATGTGTATATGTATTATATGTATGTCTATTGCTTATATAATTAAAATCCTATATTTATATATTTAACTATGTATAATTAATTTATTTTTTTAAAGCACTACCTCTTTTCATATTTATTTATCTATATAATTATCCTATTTAATATATTTATTTATTTATGTGTTCAGATTTTGTACTAATTAATCCTATTTTTATATATTTAATTATATATAGTTAATTATATATATTTCATTAATTTATTTAGAACAGTGGTTCTTTTTATATTTATTTATCTATATAATTATCCTATTTTATATATATATTTATTTATATATTCAGATTTTTTTCTTAATTTTCTTCTATATATTTCCCTTTATATAAATTTAAATGAATTATATGTATGCCTAAATCCTAAAACCCTAATCTTAAAAATCTAGACCTAAAATATGTATATTTTTGTATGCATGTGTATATACATGTATATATGTATTATATGTGTATATGTATGTATGTATATATGTTATGCATGTGTAGAAACCGTAATCAGAAAGACCTAGACCTAAAACATGTATATATATGTATGCATGTGTATATATATGTGTATATAGATATGTGTATAAGTATATGTGTGTATATATATGTGTATATATATATGTGTATATATATTTACTTTGATTAAAATCCTTAAAATTAAACCTATTTTTATATATTTAATTTAGTTACTTAAAACACTAGTTCTTTTCATATTTATTTATCTACAAACTTATCGTATTTTATAAATATATTTATTTATATATTCAAATTTTTTTCTTAATTTTTTCTATATTTTCTCTATATATAAATTTAATCGAATTATATGTATGCCTAAACCCTAATACCCAAATCTTAAAGATCTAAACCTAAAATATGTATATTTCTGTATGCATGTGTATATACATGTATATATGTATTATATGTGTATGTGTATGTGTGTATATATGTTATGCAGGTGTTAAAACCCTAAAACCCTAATAAAAAAGACCTAGACCTAAAACATGTATATATGTGTATGCATGTGTATATATATGTGTATATATATGTGTATATAGATATGTGTATATAGATATGTGTATATAGATATGTGTATATAGATATGTGTATATAGATATGTGTATAAGTATATGTGTGTATGTGTATGTGTATATATATTTACTCTGATTAAAATCCTTAAAACTAAACCTATTTTTATATATTTGATTATATATATTTAATATATTTATTTAAGACACTAGTTCTTTTCATATTTATTTATCTATATAATTATCCTATTTTATATATATATTTATTTATATATTCAGATTTTTTTCTTATTTTTTTCTATATTTTCTCTTAATATAAATGTAATTGAATTATATGTATGCCTAAACCCTAAAACCCTAATCTTAAAGATCTAAACCTAAAATATGTATATTTCTGTATGCATGTGTATATACATGTATATATGTATTATATGTGTATGTGTATGTGTATATAGGTTATGCATGTGTATATATATATATATATATGTAAATAGCCTAAAAATCCTAATCCTATTTTCATATATTTGATGTAAAAAAAAGCTTTAAAATCGTAATTTTATATATTCAATTAAAACAATAGCTTATGTGTGTGTATATGTGTGCATGTGTGTATGTATGTGTGTGTGTGAATGTATGCATGTGTGTATATGTGTATGCGTGTCTATGTATGCATGTGTGAGTATGTGTGTATGTGTGTGTATGTATGCATGTGTGTGTATGCATCCATGTGTGTGTGCATGCATGTGTGTGTATGCATGTGTGTGTTTATGCACGCGTGTGTGTATATGTGTGTGTATGTATGCATGCATGTGTGTATATGTGTGTATGCATGCATGTGTGTATGTGTGTGTGTGTATGTATGCATGTGTCTATATGTGTATGTGTGTGTATGTATCCATGCATGCGTGTATATGTGTGTATGTATGTGTGTGTGTATGCATGCGTGTATATATGTGTGTGTATGAATGTGTGTATCTATGTGTGTGTTTGTGTACGTGTGTCTATGCATATGTGTATATGTGTGTGTATATGTATGTGTGTATGCATGTGTGTATATGTGTATTTGTGTGTATGCATGCATGTGTGTATATGTGTGTGTATGTATGCATGCATGTGTGTATATGTGTGTATGTATGTGTGTGTGTATGTATGTGTGTATATGTGTGTGTGTATGTATGTGTGTGCATGTGTGTGTATGTGTATGTATGCATATGTGTATATGTGTGTATGCATGTGTGTGTATGTATGCATGTGTGTATATGTGTAAGTGTGTGTATGCATGCATGTGTATATGTGTGTGTATGTATGCATGCATGTGTGTATATGTGTGTCTGTATGCATGTGTGTCTGTATGCATGTGTGTCTGTATGCATGTGTGTCTGTATGCATGTGTGTCTGTATGCATGTGTGTCTGTATGCATGTGTGTACATGTATGTGTGTATGTATGCATGTGTAGATGTGTAGATGTGTGTGTGTATGTATGCTCTATCTTCCTATCTTTATCTCCTTCTCTTTCATCCCTCTTTATCTCTCACTCTCTCTCTCTATCTTTATATCTCTATCTCTCTGTCTCTCTTTCTCTCTCATCTCTCTCTCTCTCTATCTCTCTCTCTCTCTTCTCTCTCTCTTTCTCTCTCTATCTCTCTCTCTATCTCTCTCTCTCATCTCTCTCTCTCTCTATCTCTATCAATAGAGAATAAAAGAATCAGTTACAAGTATGTCCTCGTAATGTATGTCATCTATCGTCGAATTTGAAAGAATCGATGCCAAAGAACTTCTGCAAAATCAAAGAGAAGAGAAATTATAAGACCTAAAGCATAGAGAAAGAGAAAGGCTAAGAGTATGTGCACCACTTACCGAGATATAAGATCTAAATAGAGTGTGTGCGTGTGTGTGTGTGTAGAGAAAGAGATCTGTGTGTGTGTGTGCACAAGACAATGCACGTCACAATTCGGTTCACGCACCCAATTTCCACATAACACAACCAATACTCAAACATGTGCAAATTGTTCAGTTTTGCTCTCGAGTTCCCGGTATGTTTAAAACAGGACCTCAGTATATTCGTCAGTATACGCAATGGTATGAGCATCAGTAATTTCTAGTAAATGATGCTTATACCGATGAATATACTAGCACTCATACAAATGCACATACCGGCGGTCGTGGGACATCCAGACGATCCGTCTTAAAGAGTCATACCGACGGTCACTTGACCGTTGGCATCTTTAAGTGGACTTTTCCAATGTTTATACCGATGCCAGGAGTGACCGTCGGTATAGGCAGCGTCGGTATGCCCCTCATATGTTGTAGTGCACCTTCATACTCCTTCACGATCTTCACATCATCCTACCTCTTCCATGGATTGAAAATTAAGGAGGTGGAACTTCTTGATGTGGTGCCTACCCTTGTCTGGAAAAACACCAAATTTGTCATCATTGGTAGGAACAAGCCTTAGGAAAAATGTGTGATGGTAAGAGTATTGTGAGAATTGGAATTGAAAGGTAATTATTTCATTTTTATTGTTAGTTTTGTTGTTTTTATCTTCTTTCATCTCAACAAATTCCAAAAATTCACCATATCCACCTTCTCTCATCATTTTCCTCATTTTAAAGAGTGAGAGAGAGAGAGAGTTTGTGAGCAAGAGCATGTGCATACGTTTTTGAGCTTTTCTTGTAGGAAAGTGCTCCAGTACGAGAATACACCTCTAAAAAGGTAAACTTTCCAATTTTATGCCATATCTACCGAATGTCTCAGACCATCATGATGGTCGAAGAAGCTCATAATTTTGAGATTGCATCATCAGCATGGTGTAGAACATACTTGCACATAGAGGAATCCACAAGTGGATCTCAAAATTCTGCATTCATGATGATGCATCACCATCATGCCGAGGCATCACCATCACAATTGGCTCATGCCATCATGATGAGACCAAACCATCACAACAGGCTCCTACCATCGCAACAGTTCTTGATCATCAAAGACGGGCCAAGGTCATTGTGATCACTCGGATACACCATCACGACGATCATCCTAACCTACACCATTGTGATTGGTTCACACCATTACAAAACTTTAAGACCATCATGTATTTGGACCATCGTGATTGGCTCACGCCATCACGAGGACTCGCCTGACCATTGACCATCGCGATTGGCTGATGCCATCACAACGACCTCAAACCATCACACCTTGACCATTGCATCGTGTTCACTATAGACCATCACGATGACACTCATATTGTAGACCATCATGATAATCATCCATGCCATCATGATTGGCTTGTGCCATTACGACGAGATTACACCATTGCATCGTGATCTTTAGTACACAGCATCACGATAGTTTGAGACCATCACGGGGACCCCTAAGTTACAAACCATTGCAATGATACACTGAGCCATCATGATTGTGTCACGCCATCGCGATTGGATAAGCCCATCATGATGGCTCATCACCGTCGTGATTTTGTTAGAACATGGCGATGGTCCGACTGAAATGCAAATTTGGGGTTTGATTTTTTTAGAAAATTTAAGGCCAATTTGGGTGATTTTTAAGGAAATTGTGCATTATGAAAAACCCTAGCATATATTTGAAGAAGTCCCATTTTCTCATCAACAAAAGTTCTATCTAAAACTTGATTTTTTTCACATGTTTTTAAGAGCATCTAGGGCAAGACAAAGTGCAAGGCAAGGCAAGCTTAGAAAGCATGTCTTTTGAGACATAAGAGGAATCAACGAGGCATCGGACTTGAGGTTGGAAGAACTCTCATCACCCTCAGTGAATTGCTAGTTCAGGCTAAGTGCGAGTGGTGTTATTGATAGAATTAAGGCCATGATATGAACGATTCACGTACAAGAAATGTTAATCACTCAAGTTCAAGCTCAAATTGAGACACCTAGATGATAACCCTAAAGGAAAAGGATTTAAATTTAATGGGTGATAGCTTAAACACGAAATGAAAGAACGAATTTGACATAGATAACTGGACAAGACAAGAGATTGAAAAAAGTAAAAAACAAACCAAGTGATTGAGAACAAAGAATTTGGGTGATGACTAAGCACATGAGTGCATGAGGTAAATGAATTCATGAACCTCAGATCAGGGAAGCACATAGGAAAGGCTGATCCACATAGTGTTAGGTCATCTGAAGCGAGTGTCAAAACCACAACATGATCTTGGGATCAACAACTTAGTGGTTACCCTTATGAACTGAGCTTAGAGACAAGCAAGTCAGAGATGTCTTATAACATGGAGAGATGAGAGGGTGGTTTAGGATTATCCTACCTAGAAGAAACTCAACGGACCTTACAGAACTCAGTTAGAATATGTCTGAACCAACCACTTAGGTGCTCACATCTATGAGGATGGCTTGAGGAGATCGGTTGTTCAATTAGAAACCCTGACCAACCCATTGGATTGGAACATCGAGTGGTTAAATTTGAGAGGGTTGCATACATCAACAAGAATGGAACAAAGTCCATTATTTCCACTCAACCTAACTACACTAATGAATTTGGGGTAGTCGTTCTGGAGATGAAAGTAGGGAACAAAGAACAAGAACCATTAGATGGTGAACCTAGGACACCCAGAGGTAAATTAGTGTTCACACGAATGCTTAAACCAGAATGGATACCTCAAGATAAAAAAGGCATTGAGATATTTCTAAATAGGGATATGAATGAGGCATTGTGGAGATACGAATTTGAGCAGTCAAGCAAAATAGGAACAATCATGATCCATGAATTCAAGGACCGTGAGATACTTGGAAAAGTAGCATATTTAGACAACACATCAAATGGAGTGTTCATAATGTCCGAACATGGGATACATGCCTATGCATGGAAGGGTGAATTGTTCTTTCCCCCACTTCAAGCTAATGTGGCCTTTGAACACGAAGGAGTAGGAACATCCATGTCTCATGGTTCCCAAAGAGAAAAAGGCAAGGAGAGGCTTGAAGTGAGCTTCACTCACACCTTAGGAAGAGAACGATCAACTAATGAAACTGATAGGATGGAGAGACCAAGAAAAGCAAGACCACAAGGTGGTAGAGATGACTTTCCTCTACGTAGACCTTGAGAGCATCCAAGAATATTGAGACCCATGCAGTTAGTGAAATCAATGAAAAATTATTTCAATGGGATACGAGATCCTTATGACCACGTGGCCATGTTTAATAAGAGCCAAACAAGTGGACGACATGTTCATTCAGTACAATGCATTTGGACTCGTTTTGAAAAACAGACCTTAACCTGGTTCCAACCTTTACAGCAAAGGCAATCTAGGTACCTTCATCACTTGTTAGAATCATTCATCACTGAATTCTCTAAAAGTGGAATCATGCACAACACTTCTTCTTTAATCCATAGCTTTAAACAGACCCCCCAAGACACTGTCAGATTAGCAGGACATAGATTTAGATAGTACACTCAGAGATGCCCAAAGCCAGATTTACCCACTCAAACCAAGAAAGTATCCTTGTTTTTGGATGGGCTATTGACCTCTAAACTACGATGCTATGTATACTTGAAGGAACCCATAACTTTAGAGTAATGTGTGGGAATTTGTACGGACATTGAAACCTATACTATTTGTATACAATTATACATAAACTAGATGAATAAATAGGGGGGGGGGGCGGTATTAAAGAATGTATGTATGAATGTATGCGTGTATGTGTATGTATGTATATATGCATGTATGTATTTGCAAGATCTGAGATCATACTAATGGTTGGATGCCTTCGTTTATCCGTAAAATCTTACAATGTGCTCATATTCGAACATATTGAAATCATTCGGATTCTCAAAAAGAACTTTAAAAAGTTGAGTTCGTACATTATGAAAATTTGATTTTGCTTTCTAAAAACGAAAACTATGTATGAATGTATGCATGATTGTCCATACATTTGTATGTATGAATGTATGCATGATTGTCCATACATTTGTCCTAGCGCCTGATGATCCCGTGTGGTGTCTAATCGTTCACAATGGCATTTTTAACTTTGCCATACACCTCCTTGTATTAATTCTAATCGTTCACAATGGCATATATTAAATGCAACGCACCTATTATGACGGTACAAAACACAAGTTTTTAATAGATCCTTGCCGTGGATAATATGAAGTATCGCACAATCAGCACACCCATGGAGAAATAGCAAATATAAGTTCTTAATCCCATGTACACAGCATCTAAAAAGGCTCAAAAGAAAATAATGGACTTGGAACGAACATAGGCTAATCTCCTTAACACATCAGAAAGCACCATGATAAGCTCTGTTTACAAGGAACTACCATATCGGTACACTATGATTAGAACGAGAATGAATTACATACTACATATGATTAAAATTCACAATTTACAAATTTTAGTTAGCCTTCTGTTAACTGTACTAATGATCTAAGAGAGATTTTAAAGTCTAGGCTATCAAGATGCTTTGTTGCAGAGAATTTGTTGCATTTTGTCAAGTTTCTTTGTTTTTTTTAGAGCACAATGAATTGAAAACACATTCACACACCCAACCTCGTAAGGTAGAGGCACCCATCTATGAGAAACTCATAGATACATGTCCAGCCAAGACTTTAACTCAGGACTTCCTCCTGGACACTCAAGGCATCAAATCACTTGGCTACGCAGGCTTGGACGCAATTCGTCAAGTTTCGCCATCACCATCCATCAAGTTTTTACGGCATTGACGAAAGCGGGATTTGAAACCCTCCTATCCTGATGCTTTGTTGGGGATAATGAATTGGTTGCAACCGATCAAAATTCGATGTTTCTTTGGAGTTCGACACTGCACATGACATGTAAAATTGTCCTTGCATTGGTTGGGCAAATGTTCTTAAGTCTCCTTCGCAGATGATTTGTCGGGAATGGTAACTTGGTTCTAGTCTATCGAAATACGACATTGGCTGGGAGCCTGATATTAAGCGTGGCATGTTAAGCTCTGTAAAAAAGGTTGGCTGGAGAGGAATTTCAAAGTCTCCTACGATGATGCTTTGTTGATGATGGCGAGCTGATTGCCATCTATCGAAACATGGCGTTGGTTGGAAACTTGATACTGGAGATGGCATGTGAAATTCTCCTGGATTTGGCTGAGAAAAAGCTCCAAAGTATCCTTCGCACATGCTCTGTTGGAGATGGCAACTAGGTTCTGGTCTTCCAAAACATGCCGTTGGCTGAACACCCGTGATTGGAAATGGCATGTGAATCAAATGACAGGGTATAAGAGGTGGAGCTATCCTCTCCTACTGGCTGCAGAAAATCTCCAAAGTCCCCTATGCAGGTGCTCTGTTGGGGCTGGCAATATGGTCCCAATCCGTTAAAGTATGGCATTGGTGGAAAACCTGAATATGTTGAAGATGGTGTGTAAACTTGCTTGGGCATTAGTGCTCCTAATATGTGGCGTTGCTGCATTGGCTCTGATATTGAAGGTAATGTGTAAACTTCTCCAGGCATTATGTTTTCTGAAGGGCTGAATTGATAGGATACAGGAGGAGGAGGAGGTACACAACCACCACTTGGGCAATCTACAAAAGGGAGCATTCCGTAGTGAGGCCTATCTATGGCAGCTGTTTTCTGTGCAAACATGTTTTCTAGCTGTGCATGGCGGATTTCCTTGGGTTGGGCTACAGCAACATATATAGGTCTTCCAAATAATATGCATTTATGCTCAGAAAGAGCACTTTGAGCTTCTTGAGGTGAAGAGAAGCACACAAAGCCAAACCCTTTACTAAGTCCTTTTTCATCAAGCATCACCTTGGCTGAGATTATGTTACCATGACTTGAGAAGTGCTCACAAAGGGCTTTGTCATCAACGAGGTCAGCTAAGTTCTTCACGTAGAGGTTACATTCTTTATACTTCTGAGTTCGCTCTTCGAACTGACGTTGCAGCATCCTCTCTCGTTCAGCCTTCTTTTGAGCTTGTGCAACATATAAAGCCTTGGAGCCTAAAATTTTTCCATTCATTGCTTTCAATGCATTCTCTGCGCTATCTTTAGTCTTGAAGCTCACAAATCCAAATCCTTTAGAATTACCATCTGCATCTTTCATGATGATGAGGCTTGTGATTTCACCATATCCACGGAATTCCTCCTTCAAAGCCTCTTCTGTGATTTCAAGGCCAATGTTCTTGATGTAGAGATTTGTCTCAGCCTCCATATACCTTTTCGGATCAAATTTTGCAACACATAGTATTTTTCCCTTAATTTCAGCTCCGTCCATTTTCAGAATACTTAGATTTGCTACCTCTTCGCTCTCAAATTGCACAAAACCATATCCATTGCTTTTGCCATCGTTCAGCGACACTTCGCAAGAAGCCACCTTCCCAATTGGTGAGAATACAGCACGTAGTTCTGTGTCACCAATGGATTCATGAAGCCCCTTGACAAAAACCTTGCCTATACAACTTCCCTCGGATGGATTTGCGTTTGAGTCACATATTAAAATTCTGATGGGCGTTCCATTGACCAGTGTGTTCTCTAGAGATCGAGAAGCTTGAACAATGGAATTTCTATCCACAGAGGGTTGGAAATGAACAATCGCGTTGCAAACGGAGTTCGTCGAAGAAACTGATGGGCGAATAGTGTGAATAGAAGCAACTGGACCGAACCCAGAAAACATGCCGTGAAGATGGGCTTCCTCTGTGCTAGAATCGAGACCGCTGATATGTAAGAGGATGGTTTGAGAACTCACTTCATTGGCCATCGTCTTCGTCTTTCGATGTTTCCGGATGCGAGAGCAATGCTATACTCGGACAATGTTTGACACAGAGAATTCTGCGCCAACAGAACACAACAACAGTTCGTGTTGATTCAGCTCGTGCTCCTGAATAACAACCCCGTGCTCGAGTTATATAACCACCGCCGCACTTGACAGTCCAGAGGTAATGCTGGCGGAGTCGAGACTCAGCTTGCGTATTTATTGACGATCCTCGTTGCTTTTCGTCCATGGAAAAGCAGGTGCCTTTGCTTTCGCGAAGTTGCTTATCAAAAAGCACCTGCGTTTGGTTTCAAAACAAGGTAAGATTGACTATATTCAGACTCTTGAAAAACGTTTCTAATTGATCGTCACTTGAACATGTTTGATTTTCATACGCTTTTGGAATTATATGATTTTCATACACTTTTGGAATTATATGTTTGATGATGTATGGATGCATTCTACGCAATCAATGTGTCCAACGCCTCATATTCTATGTTCGCCAGCCCTTCATATTTCAGATTATTTCTCTCTTGCCTGTTTTACGTCCAGATAAAGTGGGAAATAAGATCACTCTTCCTCCATTTGCCTCACTGATGAGAAATATGACGTTTCATCCGTTATACAAAACATATTTCTTAATTCCACCTATGAGATCACTCTTCCTCCATTTGCCTCACTGATTAACTTGAAGGTTAACATATTCTCTTACATACACACATTTCTAACAACATACATACACACACATTTCCATGCCTTAGGGATCTCCCATATCCCACAAAGCAGGGGTAGCATAACCCGAATGCATAACAGTGGTGACAGCTAGGAGTCGGCATGAAACCTATATTGTAGAGGAATTTACAAAGAAGAATAACTATCTTTTCATCATCCTCATGGGCACTCTACTTATTTAAATTGGCATCTGGTATAGGGCGATTTTAGGCACCATCTCCTATTAAGGGAGACATGCAAGTTGTAGTGCTTCTTGAAACTGATCGCTTTCTCCAATTTGTTACCACTGATCCATCTTAAGTACCCTTCAGTCTACAGGGGATCATATACAAGAAGGAGGTGGGTCCTTGAGTTCTCCTAAGAATTGATTCTATTCCTGAATAGGCACCAATCTTCATAGTCAACACTCCTACTTGAGTCTATGTATTCAAATCTAATACAGTGTCTTCTCTCTTGATTCGAGTGATGTTTCCACATACAAATCCCTTTTTTCCATAGATTCTAATTTGCCTAGTGAATGTCCCTCTTTGCCTAGTGAATGCTCTCATATCCCACAAAGCAAGATAACATTGGTGATGGTGAGGAGTTGGCATGAAACCTATATTGTAGAGGGATTTATGGAGAACGTTAATTATCTTTTCATCATCCTCATGGGAAGTTTACTTATTTAAATTTCCATGTATTAAATGCAACGCACCTATTACGACGGTACAAAACACAAGCTTTTAATAGATCTTTGCCGTGGATAATATGAAGTATCGCACCATCAGCACACCCATGGAGTAATAGCAAATATAAGTTCTTAATCCATGTACACACCATCTAAAAAAGGCTCAAAAGAAAATAATGGACTTGGAACGAACATAGGCGAATCTCCTTAACACATCAGAAAGGACCATGATAAGCTCTGTTCTGCTTACAGGGAACTACCATATCGGTACACTATTATTAGAACGAGAATGAATTACATACTACATATGATTAAAATTCACAATTTACAAATTTTAGTTAGCCTTGTGTTAACTGTACTAATGATCTAAGAGAGACTTTAAAGTCTAGGCTATCAAGATGCTTTGTTGTGGAAAATTTATTGCAATTCGTCAAGTTTTTTTTTTTAGAGCACAATGAATTGAAAACACACTCACACACCCAACCTCGTAAGGTAGAGGCACCCATCTATGAGAAACTCATAGATACATGTCCAACCAAGACTTGAACTCAGGACTTCCTCCTGGAGACTCAAGGCATCAAACCACTTGGCTATGCACGCTTGGACGCAATTCGTCAAGTTTCACCATCACCATCCATCAAGTTTCTACGGCATTGACAAAAGCGGGATTTGAAACCCTCCTATCCTGATGCTTTGTTGTGGATAATGAATTGGTTGCAACCCATCAAAATTCGATGTTTCTTTGGAGTTTGACACTGCACATGATATGTAAATTTGTCCTTGCATTGGTTGGGCAAATGTTCTTAAGTCTCCTTCGCAAATGATTTGTCGGGAATGGTAACTTGGTTCTGGTGTATTGAAATACGACATTTGTTGGGAGCATGATATTAAGTGTGGCATGTTAAGCTCTATAAAAGAGTTTGGCTGGAGAGGAATTTCAAAGTCTTCTACGATGATGCTTTGTTGATGATGGCGAGGTGATTGCCATCTATCAAAACATGGCGTTGGTTGGAAACTTGATACATGGGGACCACACGAATGGTAGAATAGGTTTTGTGGTCAACTTTTATCAAGGGATCCATATTCTCTAACATGTGCAGTACAAATCCATCGTTTTTGATAAAAATTTGATAGTTGCAATGAGTGGAAGGACATGCCACTCTCTCCTTCGGATCCAAACTAGCCATCTTATACAATATGGACATTTTAGAACATTTAAGTTTTCTTATTAAACCTAAAAACCATAATCCTAAAGACTTAAACCTAATATATATATAGATTTAATTATATATTCTAATTTTTTTCTTATGAAATGTATATATTTAATTACATATATTTAACTGAAACACTAGCTATTTTCATATTTATTTATCTATACTAAAATCCTATTTTTTATATATATTTAATTTAATTAAAAAAACATAAATCCTTATTTTTATATACTTGATTGTATATATTTAATTATATATATATTTATTTATTTGTACTAAAAACCTAAAAGAATCTAAAATCCTAACCCTAAAGACCTAAACATAAAACATGTATATGTGTGTATGCATGTGTATATGTATGTGTATGTGTACATATATTATCTGTATATATGTGTATATGTGTGTATGCATATGTAAGCAGCCTAGAAACGCTAATCCTATTTTTATCTATTTAGTTTGATCAAAAACCGTAAAATTCTAATTATATATATTTAATTGAAACACTAGCTATTCTCATATTTAATTATCGATCCTAAAATCCTATTTTTTTATATAGATTTAATGTGTACATATATTATGTGTGTATACATGTACATGTGTGTATGCACATGTAAACAACCTAAAAAACATAATCCTGCTTTTATATATTTAATATGATAAAAACCCCTAGAATCCTATATATATATATATATATATATATATATATATATATATATATATATATATATATATATATATATATATATATATATATATATATATATATATATATATATATATATATATATGTGTGTGTAGATATTATGTGTGTATATGTGTATATGTGTGTATTCATGTGTATGCATGTGTGTATGCATGTGTGTATTTATCTATACCAAAGATCTTTCTTTATATATATATTAAAGACCTATTTTTTATAAATTTAATTATGTACATATGTGAGTGTGTGTGTATATGTATGTGAGTGTGTATGAATATGTGTGTGTATGTATATGCACATGTCTTTGTAACATGTTAAAATCCTAAAGTCCTATTTTTTATATATATCAAAAATCCTAAAGACCTATTTTCTTTTAGACGTGCTCTCTGTCGAACAAAGCCTTTTAATGTCTTCATAAAGCACTCTAACAAGAACATCCATCAACTATGGACAATTCTTGCTATTGCAACTTCATCTACCACATGAACCAGTAAATGAAGCTAAATAGTGAGAATACTTGTGGGAAAGTATTTCTCTACCATAGAAAGAACCTAGATAGCATTGCGTTTTGCACTCTCTATGCTATCTCTATTGATCTCTTTAGAAGAGATCCACGTACTAAGAAACTAATTTTATAAATGGTTCTTCGTACATCCTCCGAAAGACAATCTTTTAAGGCTATAGAAAGCACAAACTATAAAAATGTGTGCTAATCATGAGACTTGAGCCCTCCAAGATCGTCGTTTCATGTGAAAGCAGTCTTTAGATGCCTCATGCATCTAGTAAGTGTTCGAAACTCTAGAAATTTTTTCTTCACTTGTTGCTCTTCCATCCTCCGAAGCACCCAAGGAGCTCTTGGTAACGATACTGTTCTGTTTCACTTAGTAATTGCCCACAACTCTCGCATACAACCTCGCTCTTCTAAGCCCTCCCTTTGTGCTTTGCTTTCTTTCTTTTCGACAAAGTCTTCCAAAGAATCTCTCCCACATTCTTAAAAATATGCATCATTTCTACCAAATGATTGATCAATAATTCACTCCAATAAGGGAGTTCATGAAAAATGGACAATCGTTTCATGCCATGGACTGGAGTTTCTAAATCCTTTAGTGGTTTCCAATCGCTAGCTTTCATTTGGCATTGCGCTTGTCAATCAATTTGTCCTTCACATAAAACATGTTCATCAGGCAAATATCTATGGTGTTCTTCATAGACAGTTTTACGCATTGCTTTGGAATAGCATGCTTCGAGTCGTGGTCCGCATAAAAAACAAGCATGGTAACCAGAAATGGATAAACTTGAACATTCACCATAACCAGGCCAATCATGCATCGTGCACATAAGTATGCCTTGCACTCGCACGTCTCGTCTTCTTATAGGTTGAGACATGTCACGCTAAGTAATCCAATCCCATAAACTGTGTAGTTCTTCCACAAGTGATGCAAGATATACATCCATGTTTTTTACCTTATACTTACCTAGTACAATAAGAGCTAATAATAAATGACCTTTCTTTGTGGCCCGCCATGGTGGGATGTTATAATTGACCAAACATAGAGGCCATGTGCTCCATGAAGAGCTGCGTAAACCAAATAGATTTACTCCATCCATAGCTAGGCCTACACGTATGGACCGAGGCTCACTAGCAAACTCTATGAGCTGCGTAAACCAAATAGATTTACTCCATCCATAGCTAGGCCTACACGTATGGACCGAGGCTCACTAGCTAATAATAAATGACCTTTCTTTGTGGCCCGCCATGGTGGGATGTTATAATTGACCAAACATAGAGGCCATGTGCTCCATGAAGAGCTGTGTAAACCAAATAGATTTACTCCATCCATAGCTAGGCCTACACGTATGGACCGAGGCTCACGAGCAAACTCTGGCCACTTACTATCTATGTGCTTCCAAGCATTAGAGTTAGCACGCACTCACATTATACCATCTTTAGACCTGCTCTTTGCATGCCATGACATTAACTCAGCTAAATATTTGCATCTAAACATGTTCCTTATTTGTGGAATAATAGGAAAGTGACAAAGAACCTTTGCGGGGATTGCTTTGCCTACAGGATCTTCTCTAAATCTATTTGCTCCACACTTTGGACACACCTGAAGATGCTCATACTCATTCCGAAAGAGGATGCAATCATTCAAACAAGCATGAATTTTAGTGTAATCCATTCCACTGGACTGTAAAAGTTTTTTTGCATCTCCACGTGTTGGAGGCATGTCGTTGCCCTCTGGAAACAATTGATCTTTAAAAAGCCTGCAATAAGCGATTAGAACGATATTAGTAAATAAAGTTATTTTGATACAACAATGAACGTTTATTTCAAATCCAGTTACCTGAACAATTTAGTGACACTACTATCTGACCATCCATAAATGGATTGTAGATTGAGCATCGCGAGTGATTCACGTAGTATAGATATCTTTGCTCCATTGTAAAGTGGTAAACGATCTAATCTCCACATGTTTCCATATCCTTCATCGACTTCTTATCATGGAAATTCTGTTGTGTCCATGAAACTATCGACATCTTCTCCACCATCATGATCTTCCTCCATCTCATAAAATGCTTCGATCATTTCTTCCATATGTTCACTCTGTGTAATGTTATTAGTACTTGCTTGTACTTCTAACTCCTTTTTTGTTCTCTTTTGTCCACGAGAGGTCAGTGGTGCAATGTTGTTTGGGTCCATCTACTCACCTAGGGGACCATGCGAATGGTAGCATAGTTTTCTAGTCGACTTTTATCAAAGGATCCATACTCTCTAACATGTGCAGTACAAATCCATCATTTTCGATAAATTTGATACTTGCACTCAGTGCAAGGACATACCATTCTCTCCTTCGGATCCAAACTAGGGATCTGATACAATATGGATACTTTAGAAGATTTGATTTTTTTTTTTAAATCTAAAAATCGTACTCTTAAAGACTTAAACCTGAAATAGTAAAACCTAAATACTTAAACACTTAAAGAAACCTAAAACCCTAATCCTAAAACCCTAATACCAAAGACTTATATATGTGTATATGTATTATATGTATGTCTATTGGTTATATAATTAAAATCCTATATTTATATATTTAACTATGTATAATTAATTTATTTTTTTAAAGCACTACCTCTTTTCATATTTATTTATCTATATAATTATCCTATTTAATATATTTATTTATTTATGTGTTCAGATTTTTTACTAATTAATCCTATTTTTATATATTTAATTATATATAGTTAATTATATATATTTCATTAATTTATTTAGAACACTGGTTCTTTTTATATTTATTTATCTATATAATTATCCTATTTTATATATATATGTATTTATATATTCAGATTTTTTTCTTAATTTTCTTCTATATATGTCCCTTTATATAAATTTAAATGAATTATATGTATGCCTAAACCCTAAAACCCTAATCTTAAAAATCTAGACCTAAAATATGTATATTTTTGTATGCATGTGTATATACATGTATATATGTATTATATGTGTATATGTATGTATGTATATATGTTATGCATGTGTAAAAACCCTAATCGGAAAGACCTAGACCTAAAACATGTATATATATGTATGCATGTGTATATATATGTGTATATAGATATGTGTATAAGTATATGTGTGTATATATATGTGTATATATATATGTGTATATATATTTACTTTGATTAAAATCCTTAAAATAAAACCTATTTTTATATATTTAATTTAGTTACTTAAAACACTAGTTCTTTTCATATTTATTTATCTACAAACTTATCGTATTTTATAAATATATTTCTTTATATATTCAAATTTTTTGCTTAACTTTTTCTATATTTTCTCTATATATAAATTTAATCGAATTATATGTATGCCTAAACCCTAAAACCCAAATCTTAAAGATCTAAACCTAAAATATGTATATTTCTGTATGCATGTGTATATACATGTATATATGTATTATATGTGTATGTGTATGTGTGTATATATGTTATTCAGGTGTTAAAACCCTAAAACCCTAATAAAAAAGACCTAGACCTAAAACATGTATATATGTGTATGCATGTGTATATATATGTGTATATAGATATGTGTATATAGATATGTGTATATAGATATGTGTATATAGATATGTGTATAAGTATATGTGTGTAGGTGTATGTGTATATATATTTACTCTGATTAAAATCCTTAAAACTAAACCTATTTTTATATATTTGATTATATATATTTAATATATTTATTTAAGACACTAGGTCTTTTCATATTTATTTATCTATATAATTATCCTATTTTATATATATATTTATTTATATATTCAGATTTTTTTCTTATTTTTTTCTATATTTTCTCTTAATATAAATGTAATTGAATTATATGTATGCCTAAACCCTAAAACCCTAATCTTAAAGATCTAAACCTAAAATATGTATATTTCTGTACGCATGTGTATATACATGTATATATGTATTATATGTGTATGTGTATGTGTATATAGGTTATGCATGTGTATATATATGTATATATGTGTAAAAAGCCTAAAAACCCTAATCCTATTTTCATATATTTGATGTAAAAAAAAGCTTTAAAATCGTAATTTTATATATTTAATTAAAACAATAGCTTATGTGTGTGTATATGTGTGCATGTGTGTATGTATGTGTGTGTGTGAATGTCTGCATGTGTGTATATGTGTATGCGTGTCTATGTATGCATGTGTGAGTATATGTGTATGTGTGTGTATGTATGCATGTGTGTGTATGCATCCATGTGTGTGTGCATGCATGTGTGTGTATGCATGTGTGTGTTTATGCACGCGTGTGTGTATATGTGTGTGTATGTATGCATGCATGTGTGTATATGTGTGTATGTATGCATGTGTGTATGTGTGTGTGTGTATGTATGCAGGTGTTTATATGTGTATGTGTGTGTATGTATCCATGCATGCGTGTATATGTGTTTATGTATGTGTGTGTGTATGCATGCGTGTATATATGTGTGTGTATGAATGTGTGTATCTATGTGTGTGTTTGTGTACGTGTGTCTATGCATATGTGTATATGTGTGTGTATATGTATGTGTGTATATGTGTATTTGTGTGTATGCATGCATGTGTGTATATGTGTGTGTATGTATGCATGCATGTGTGTATATGTGTGTATGTATGTGTGTGTGTATGTATGTGTGTATATATGTGTGTGTATGTATGTGTGTGCATGTGTGTGTATGTGTATGTATGCATATGTGTATATGTGTGTATGCATGTGTGTGTATGTATGCATGTGTGTATATGTGTAAGTGTGTGTATGCATGCATGTGTATATGTGTGTGTATGTATGCATGCATGTGTGTATATGTGTGTCTGTATGCATGTGTGTCTGTATGCATGTGTGTCTGTATGCATGTGTGTACATGTATGTGTGTATGTATGCATGTGTAGATGTGTAGATGTGTGTGTGTATGTATGCTCTATCTTCCTATCTTTATCTTCTTCTGTTTCATCTCTCTTTATCTCTCACTCTCTCTCTCTATCTTTATATCTCTATCTCTCTATCTCTCTTTCTCTCTCATCTCTCTCTCTCTATCTCTCTCTCTCTCTCTCTTCTCTCTCTCTATTTCTCTCTCTATCTCTCTCTCTCTCTCTCTCTCTCGATCTCTCTCTCATCTCTCTCTCTCTCTCTATCTCTATCAATAGAGAATAAAAGAATCAGTTAAAAGTATGTCCTCGTAATGTACGTCATCTATCGTCGAATTTGAAAGAATCGATGCCAAAGAACTTCTGCAAAATCAAAGAGAAGAGAAATTATAAGACCTAAAGCATAGACAAAGACAAAGGCTAAGAGTATGTGCACCACTTACCGAGATGTAAGATCTAAATAGAGTGTGTGCGTGTGTGTGTGTAGAGAAAGAGATCTGTGTGTGTGTGCACAAGACAATGCACGTCACAATTCGGTTCACGCACCCAATTTCCACATAACACAACCAATACTCAAACATGTGCAAATTGTTCAGTTTTGCTCTCGAGTTCCCGGTATGTTTAAAACAGGACCTCAGTATATTCGTCAGTATACGCAATGGTATGAGCATCAGTAATTTCTAGTAAATGATGCTTATACCGATGAATATACTAGCACTCATACAAATGCACATACCGGCGGTCGTGGGACATCCAGACGATCCGTCTTAAAGAGTCATACCGACGGTCACTTGACCGTTGGCATCTTTAAGTGGACTTTTCCAATGTTTATACCGATGCCAGGAGTGACCGTCGGTATAGGCAGCGTCGGTATGCCCCTCATATGTTGTAGTGCACCTTCATACTCCTTCACGATCTTCACATCATCCTACCTCTTCCATGGATTGAAAATTAAGGAGGTGGAACTTCTTGATGTGGTGCCTACCCTTGTCTGGAGAAACACCAAATTTGTCATCATTGGTAGGAACAAGCCTTAGGACAAATGTGTGATGGTAAGAGTATTGTGAGAATTGGAATTGAAAGGTAATTATTTCATTTTTATTGTTAGTTTTGTTGTTTTTATCTTCTTTCATCTCAACAAATTCCAAAAATTCACCATATCCACCTTCTCTCATCATTTTCCTCATTTTAAAGAGTGAGAGAGAGAGAGAGTTTGTGAGCAAGAGCATGTGCATATGTTTTTGAGCTTTTCTTGTAGGAAAGTGCTCCAGTACGAGAATACACCTCTAAAAAGGTAAAATTTCCAATTTTATGCCATATCTACCGAATGTCTCAGACCATCATGATGGTCGAAGAAGCTCATAATTTTGAGATTGCATCATCAGCATGGTGTAGAACATACTTGCACATAGAGGAATCCACAAGTGGATCTCAAAAATTTGCATTCATGATGATGCATCACCATCATGCCGAGGCATCACCATCACAATTGGCTCATGCCATCATGATGAGACCAAACCATCACAACAGGCTCCTACCATCGCAACGGTTCTTGATCATCAAAGACGGGCCAAGGTCATTGTGATCACTCGGATACACCATCACGACGATCATCCTAACCTACACCATTGTGATTGGTTCACACCATTACAAAACTTTAAGACCATCATGTATTTGGACCATCGTGATTGGCTCACGCCATCACGAGGACTTGCCTGACCATTGACCATCGCGATTGGCTGATGCCATCACAACGACCTCAAACCATCACACCTTGACCATTGCATCGTGTTCACTATAGACCATCACGATGACACTCATATTGTAGACCATCATGATAATCATCCATGCCATCATGATTGGCTTGTGCCATTACGACGCGATTACACCATTGCATCGTGATCTTTAGTACACAGCATCACGATAGTTTGAGACCATCACGGGGACCCCTAAGTTACAAACCATTGCAATGATACACTGAGCCATCATGATTGTGTCACGCCATCGCGATTGGATAAGCCCATCATGATGGCTCATCACCGTCGTGATTTTGTTAGAACATGGCGATGGTCCGACTGAAATGCAAATTTGGGGTTTGATTTTTTTAGAAAATTTAAGGCCAATTTGGGTGATTTTTAAGGAAATTGTGCATTATGAAAAACCCTAGCATATACTTGAAGAAGTCCCATTTTCTCATCAACAAAAGTTCTATCTAAAACTTGATTTTTTTCACATGTTTTTAAGAGCATCTAGGGCAAGACAAAGTGCAAGGCAAGGCAAGCTTAGAAAGCATGTCTTTTGAGACATAAGAGGAATCAACGAGGCATCGGACTTGAGGTTGGAAGAACTCTCATCACCCTCAGTGAATTGCTAGTTCAGGCTAAGTGCGAGTGGTGTTATTGATAGAATTAAGGCCATGATATGAACGATTCACGTACAAGAAATGTTAATCACTCAAGTTCAAGCTCAAATTGAGACACCTAGATGATAACCCTAAAGGAAAAGGATTTAAATTTAATGGGTGATAGCTTAAACACGAAATGAAAGAACGAATTTGACATAGATAATTGGACAAGACAAGAGATTGAAGAAAGTAAAAAACAAACCAAGTGATTGAGAACAAAGAATTTGGGTGATGACTAAGCACATGAGTGCATGAGGTAAATGAATTCATGAACCTCAGATCAGGGAAGCACATAGGAAAGGCTGATCCACATAGTGTTAGGTCATCTGAAGCGAGTGTCAGAACCACAACATGATCTTGGGATCAACAACTTAGTGGTTACCCTTATGAACTGAGCTCAGAGACAAGCAAGTCAGAGATGTCTTATAACATGGAGAGATGAGAGGGTGGTTTAGGATTATCCTACCTAGAAGAAACTCAACGGACCTTACAGAACTCAGTTAGAATATGTCTGAACCAACCACTTAGGTGCTCACATCTATGAGGATGGCTTGAGGAGATCGGTTGTTCAATTTAGAAACCCTGACCAACCCATTGGATTGGAACATCGAGTGGTTAAATTTGAGAGGGTTGCATACATCAACAAGAATGGAACAAAGTCCATTATTTCCACTCAACCTAACTACACTAATGAATTTGGGGTAGTCGTTCTGGAGATGAAAGTAGGGAACAAAGAACAAGAACCATTAGATGGTGAACCTAGGACACCCAGAGGTAAATTAGTGTTCACATGAATGCTTAAACCAGAATGGATACCTCAAGATAAAAAAGGCATTGAGATATTTCTAAATAGGGATATGAATGAGGCATTGTGGAGATACGAATTTGAGCAGTCAAGCAAAATAGGAACAATCATGATCCATGAATTCAAGGACCGTGAGATACTTGGAAAAGTAGCGTATTTAGACAACACATCAAATGGAGTGTTCATAATGTCCGAACATGGGATACATGCCTATGCATGTAAGGGTGAATTGTTCTTTCCCCCACTTCAAGCTAATGTGGCCTTTGAACACGAAGGAGTAGGAACATCCATGTCTCATGGTTCCCAAAGAGAAAAAGGCAAGGAGAGGCTTGAAGTGAGCTTCACTCACACCTTAGGAAGAGAACGATCAACTAATGAAACTGATAGGATGGAGAGACCAAGAAAAGCAAGACCACAAGGTGGTAGAGATGACTTTCCTCTACGTAGACCTTGAGAGCATCCAAGAATATTGAGACCCATGCAGTTAGTGAAATCAATGAAAAATTATTTCAATGGGATACGAGATCCTTATGACCACGTGGCCATGTTTAATAAGAGCCAAACAAGTGGACGACATGTTCATTCAGTACAATGCATTTGGACTCGTTTTGAAAAACAGACCTTAACCTGGTTCCAACCTTTACAGCAAAGGCAATCTAGGTACCTTCATCACTTGTTAGAATCATTCATCACTGAATTCTTTAAAAGTGGAATCATGCACAACACTTCTTCTTTAATCCATAGCTTTAAACAGACCCCCCAAGACACTGTCAGATTAGCAGGACATAGATTTAGATAGTACACTCAGAGATGCCCAAAGCCAGATTTACCCACTCAAACCAAGAAAGTATCCTTGTTTTTGGATGGGCTATTGACCTCTAAACTACGATGCTATGTATACTTGTAGGAACCCATAACTTTAGAGTAATGTGTGGGAATTTGTACGGACATTGAAACCTATACTATTTGTATACAATTATACATAAACTAGATGAATAAATAGGGGGGGGCGGTATTAAAGAATGTATGTATGAATGTATGCGTGTATGTGTATGTATGTATATATGCATGTATGTATTTGCAAGATCTGAGATCAAACTAATGGTTGGATGCCTTCGTTTATCCGTAAAATCTTACAATGTGCTCATATTCGAACATATTGAAATCATTCGGATTCTCAGCAACAACTTTAAAAAGTTGAGTTCGTACATTATGAAAATTTGATTTTGCTTTCGAAAAACGAAAAGTATGTATGAATGTATGCATGATTGTCCATACATTTGTATGTATGAATGTATGCATGATTGTCCATACATTTGTCCTAGCGCCTGATGGATCCCGTGTGGTGTCTAATCGTTCACAATGGCATTTTTAACTTTGCCATACACCTCCTTGTATTAATTCTAATCGTTCACAATGGCATATATTAAATGCAACGCACCTATTATGACGGTACAAAACACAAGTTTTTAATAGATCCTTGCCGTGGATAATATGAAGTATCGCACAATCAGCACACCCATGGAGAAATAGCAAATATAAGTTCTTAATCCCATGTACACACCATCTAAAAAGGCTCAAAAGAAAATAATGGACTTGGAACGAACATAGGCTAATCTCCTTAACACATCAGAAAGCACCATGATAAGCTCTGTTTACAAGGAACTACCATATCGGTACACTATGTTTAGAACGAGAATGAATTACATACTACATATGATTAAAATTCACAAAAATTTACAAATTTTAGTTAGCCTTCTGTTAACTGTACTAATGATCTAAGAGAGATTTTAAAGTCTAGGCTATCAAGATGTTTTGTTGCGGAAAATTTGTTGCATTTCGTCAAGTTTCTTTGTTTTTTTTAGAGCACAATGAATTGAAAACACACTCACACACCCAACCTCGTAAGGAAGAGGCACCCATCTATGAGAAACTCATAGATACATGTCCAGCCAAGACTTGAACTCAAGACTTTCTCCTGGAGATTCAAGGCATCAAATCACTTGGCTACGCAGGCTTGGACGCAATTCGTCAAGTTTCGCCATCACCATCCATCAAGTTTTTATGGCATTGACGAAAGCGGGATTTGAAACCCTCCTATCCTGATGCTTTGTTGGGGATAATGAATTGGTTGCAACCCATCAAAATTCGATGTTTCTTTGGAGTTCGACACTGCACATGACATGTAGATTTGTCCTTGCATTGGTTGGGCAAATGTTCTTAAGTCTCCTTCGCAGATGATTTGTCGGGAATGGTAACTTGGTTCTAGTCTATCGAAATACGACATTGGCTGGGAGCCTGATATTAAGCGTGGCATGTTAAGCTCTGTAAAAGAGGTTGGCTGGAGAGGAATTTCAAAGTCTCCTACGATGATGCTTTGTTGATGATGGCGAGCTGATTGCCATCTATCGAAACATGGCGTTGGTTGGAAACTTGATACTGGAGATGGCATGTGAAATTCTCCTGGATTTGGCTGAGAAAAAGCTCCAAAGTATCCTTCGCACATGCTCTGTTGGAGATGGCAACTAGGTTCTGGTCTTCCAAAACATGCCGTTGGCTGAACACCCGTGATTGGAAATGGCATGTGAATCAAATGAGAGGGTATAAGAGGTGGAACTACCTCTCCTACTGGCTGCAGAAAATCTCCAAAGTCCCCTATGCAGGTGCTCTGTTGGGGCTGGCAATATGGTCCCAATCCGTAAAAGTATGGCATTGGTGGAAAACCTGAATATGTTGACGATGGTGTGTAAACTTGCTTGGGCATTGGTGCTATGTGGCATTGTGGCATTGGCTCTGATATTGAAGGTAATGTGTAAACTTCTCGAGGCATTATAAATTCTGAAGGGCTGAATTGATAGGATACAGGAGGAGGAGGAGGTACACAACCACCACTTGGGCAATCTACAAAAGGGAGCATTCCGTAGTGAGGCCTATCTATGGCAGCTGTTTTCTGTGCAAACATGTTTTCTAGCTGTGCATGGCGGATTTCCTTGGGTTGGGCTACAGCAACATATATAGGTCTTCCAAATAATATGCATTTATGCTCAGAAAGAGCACTTTGAGCTTCTTGAGGTGAAGAGAAGCACACAAAGCCAAACCCTTTACTAAGTCCTTTTTCATCAAGCATCACCTTGGCTGAGATTATGTTACCATGACTTGAGAAGTGCTCACAAAGGGCTTTGTCATCAACGAGGTCAGCTAAGTTCTTCACGTAGAGGTTACATTCTTTATACTTCTGAGTTCGCTCTTCGAACTGACGTTGCAGCATCCTCTCTCGTTCAGCCTTCTTTTGAGCTTGTGCAACATATAAAGCCTTGAAGCCTAAAATTTTTCCATTCATTGCTTTCAATGCATTCTCTGCGCTATCTTTAGTCTTGAAGCTCACAAATCCAAATCCTTTAGAATTACCATCTGCATCTTTCATGATGATGAGGCTTGTGATTTCACCATATCCACGCAATTCCTCCTTCAAAGCCTCTTCTGTGATTTCAAGGCCAATGTTCTTGATGTAGAGATTTGTCTCAGCCTCCATATACCTTTTCGGATCAAATTTTGCAACACATAGTATTTTTCCCTTAATTTCAGCTCCGTCCATTTTCAGAATACTTAGATTTGCTACCTCTTCGCTCTCAAATTGCACAAAACCATATCCATTCCTTTTGCCATCGTTCAGCGACACTTCGCAAGAAGCCACCTTCCCAATTGGTGAGAATACAGCACGTAGTTCTGTGTCACCAATGGATTCATGAAGCCCCTTGACAAAAACCTTGCCTATACAACTTCCCTCGGATGGATTTGCGTTTGAGTCACATATTAAAATTCTGATGGGCGTTCCATTGACCAGTGTGTTCTCTAGAGATCGAGAAGCTTGAACAATGGAATTTCTATCCACAGAGGGTTGGAAATGAACAATCGCGTTGCAAACGGAGTTCGTCGAAGAAACTGATGGGCGAATAATGTGAATAGAAGCAACTGGACCGAACCCAGAAAACATGCCGTGAAGATGGGCTTCCTCTGTGCTAGAATCGAGACCGCTGATATGTAAGAGGATGGTTTGAGAACTCACTTCATTGGCCATCGTCTTCGTCTTTCGATGTTTCCGGATGCGAGAGCAATGCTATACTCGGACAATGTTTGACACAGAGAATTCTGCGCCAACAGAACACAACAACAGTTCGTGTTGATTCAGCTCGTGCTCCTGAATAACAACCCCGTGCTCGAGTTATATAACCACCGCCGCACTTGACAGTCCAGAGGTAATGCTGGCGGAGTCGAGACTCAGCTTGCGTATTTATTGACGATCCTCGTTGCTTTTCGTCTATGGAAAAGCAGGTGCCTTTGCTTTCGCGAAGTTGCTTATCAAAAAGCACCTGCGTTTGGTTTCAAAACAAGGTAAGATTGACTATATTCAGACTCTTGAAAAACGTTTCTAATTGATCGTCACTTGAACATGTTTGATTTTCATACGCTTTTGGAATTATATGATTTTCATACACTTTTGGAATTATATGTTTGATGATGTATGGATGCATTCTACGCAATCAATGTGTCCAACGCCTCATATTCTATGTTCGCCAGCCCTTCATATTTCAGATTATTTCTCTCTTGCCTGTTTTACGTCCCGATAAAGTGGGAAATAAGATCACTCTTCCTCCATTTGCCTCACTGATGAGAAATATGACGTTTCATCCGTTATACAAAACATATTTCTTAATTCCACCTATGAGATCACTCTTCCTCCATTTGCCTCACTGATTAACTTGAAGGTTAACATATTCTCTTACATACACACATTTCTAACAACATACATACACACACATTTCCATGCCTTAGGGATCTCCCATATCCCACAAAGCAGGGGTAGCATAACTCGAATGCATAACAGTGGTGACAGCTAGGAGTCGGCATAAAACCTATATTGTAGAGGAATTTACAAAGAAGAATAACTATCTTTTCATCATCCTCATTGGCACTCTACTTATTTAAATTGGCATCTGGTATAGGGCGATTTTAGGCACCATCTCCTATTAAGGGAGACATGCAAGTTGTAGTGCTTCTTGAAACTGATCGCTTTCTCCAATTTGTTACCACTGATCCATCTTAAGTACACTTCAGTCTACAGGGGATCATATACAAGAAGGAGGTGGGTCTTTGAGTTCTCCTAAGAATTGATTCTATTCCTGAATAGGCACCAATCTTCATAGTCAACACTCCTACTTGAGTCTATGTATTCAAATCTAATACAGTGTCTTCTCTCTTGATTCGAGTGATGTTTCCACATACAAATCCCTTTTTTCCATAGATTCTAATTTGCCTAGTGAATGTCCCTCTTTGCCTAGTGAATGCTCTCATATCCCACAAAGCAAGATAACATTGGTGATGGTGAGGAGTTGGCATGAAACCTATATTGTGGAGGGTTTTATGGAGAACGTTAATTATCTTTTCATCATCCTCATGGGAAGTATACTTATTTAAATTTCCATGTATTAAATGCAACGCACCTATTACGACGGTACAAAACACAAGCTTTTAATAGATCTTTGCCGTGGATAATATGAAGTATCGCACCATCAGCACACCCATGGAGTAATAGCAAATATAAGTTCTTAATCCATGTACACACCATCTAAAAAGGCTGAAAAGAAAATAATGGACTTGGAACGAACATAGGCTAATCTCCTTAACACATCAGAAAGGACCATGATAAGCTCTGTTCTGTTTACAGGGAACTACCATATCGGTACACTATGATTAGAACGAGAATGAATTACATACTACATATGATTAAAATTCACAATTTACAAATTTTAGTTAGCCTTGTGTTAACTGTTCTAATGATCTAAGAGAGACTTTAAAGTCTAGGCTATCAAGATGCTTTGTTGTGGAAAATTTATTGCAATTCGTCAAGTTTTTTTTTTTTAGAGCACAATGAATTGAAAACACACTCACACACCCAACTTCGTAAGGTAGAGGCACCCATCTATGAGAAACTCATAGATACATGTCCAGCCAAGACTTGAACTCAGGACTTCCTCCTAGAGACTCAAGGCATCAAACCACTTGGCTATGCACGCTTGGACGCAATTCGTCAAGTTTCACCATCACCATCCATCAAGTTTTTACGGCATTGACAAAAGCGGGATTTGAAACCCTCCTATCCTGATGCTTTGTTGTGGATAATGAATTGGTTGCAACCCATCAAAATTCGATGTTTCTTTGGATTTCGACACTGCACATGACATGTAAATTTGTCATTGCATTGGTTGGGCAAATGTTCTTAAGTCTCCTTCGCAAATGATTTGTCGGGAATGGTAACTTCGTTCTGGTGTATTGAAATACGACATTTGTTGGGAGCATGATATTAAGCGTGGCATGTTAAGCTCTATAAAAGAGTTTGGCTGGAGAGGAATTTCAAAGTCTCCGACGATGATGCTTTGTTGATGATGGCGAGCTGATTGCCATCTATCAAAACATGGTGTTGGTTGGAAACTTGATACATGGGGACCACACGAATGGTAGAATAGGTTTTGTAGTCAACTTTTATCAAGGGATCCATATTCTCTAACATGTGCAGTACAAATCCATCGTTTTTGATAAAAATTTGATAGTTGCAATGAGTGGAAGGACATGCCACTCTCTCCTTCGGATCCAAACTAGCCATCTTATACAATATGGAAATTTTAGAACATTTAATTTTTCTTATTAAACCTAAAAACCATAATCATAAAGACTTAAACCTAAAATATATATAGATTTAATTATATATTCTAATTTTTTTCTTATGAAATGTATATATTTAATTACATATATTGAACTGAAACACTAGTTATTTTCATATTTATTTATCTATACTAAAATCCTATTTTTTATATATATTTAATTTAATTAAAAAAACATAAATCCTTATTTTTATATACTTGATTGTATATATTTAATTATCTATATATTTATTTATTTGTACTAAAAACCTAAAAGAATCTAAAATCCTAACCCTAAAGACCTAAACATAAAACATGTATATGTGTGTATGCATGTGTATATGTATGTGTATGTGTACATATATTATCTGTATATATGTGTATATGTGTGTATGCATGTGTAAGCAGCCTAGAAACGCTAATCCTATTTTTATATATTTAGTTTGATAAAAAACCCTAAAATTCTAATTATATATATTTAATTGAAACACTAGCTATTCTCATATTTAATTATCGATACTAAAATCCTATTTTTTTATATAGATTTAATGTGTACATATATTATGTGTGTATACATGTACATGTGTGTATGCATATGTAAACAACCTAAAAAACGTAATCCTGCTTTTATATATTTAATCTGATAAAAACCCCTAGAATCCTATATATATATATATATATATATATATATATATATATATATATATATATATATATATATATATATATATATATATATATATATATATATATATATATATATATATATATATATATATATATATATATATATATATATATATATATATATATATATATGTATGTATGTGTAGATATTATGTGTGTATATGTGTATATGTATGTATTCATGTGTATGCATGTGTGTATGCATGTGTGTATTTATCTATACCAAAGATCTTTTTTTATATATATATTAAAGACCTATTTTTTATAAATTTAATTATGTACATATGTGAGTGTGTGTGTATATGTATGTGAGTGTGTATGAATATGTGTGTGTATGTATATGCACATGTCTTTGTAACATGTTAAAATCCTAAAGTCCTATTTTCTATATATATCAAAAATCCTAAAGACCTATTTTGTTTTAGACGTGCTCTCTGTCGAACAAAGCCTTTTAATGTCTTCATAAAGCACTCTAACAAGAACATCCATCAACTATGGACAATTCTTGCTATTGCAACTTCATCTACCACATGAACCAGTAAATTGAGCTAAATAGTGAGAATACTTGTGGGAAAGTATTTCTCTACCATAGAAAGAACCTAGATAGCATTGCGTTTTGCACTCTCTACGCTATCTCTATTGATCTCTTTAGAAGAGATCCACGTACTAAGAAACTAATTTTATAAATGGTTCTTCGTACATCCTCCGAAAGACAATCTTTTAAGGCTATAGAAAGCACAAACTATAAAAATGTGTGCTAATCATGAGACTTGAGCCCTCCAAGATTGTCGTTTCATGTGAAAGCAGTCTTTAGATGCCTCATGCATCCAGTAAGTGTTCGAAACTCTAAAAATTTTTTCTTCACTTGTTGCTCTTCCATCCTGCGAAGCACCCAAGGAGCTCTTGGTAACGATACTGTTCTGTTTCACTTAGTAATTGCCCACAACCCTCGCATACAACCTCGCTCTTCTAAGCCCTCCCTTTGTGCTTTGCTTTCTTTCTTTTCGACAAAGTCTTCCAAAGAATCTCTCCCACATTCTTAAAAATATGCATCCTTTCTACCAAATGATTGATCAATAATTCACTCCAATAAGGGAGTTCATGAAAAACGGACAATCGTTTCATGCCACGGACTGGAGTTTCTAAATCCTTTAGTGGTTTCCAATCGCTAGCTTTCATTTGGCATTGCGCTTGTCGATCAATTTGTCCTTCACATAAAACATGTTCATCAGGCAAATATCTATGGTGTTCTTCATAGACAGTTTTACGCATTGCTTTGGAATAGCGTGCTTCGAGTCGTGGTTCGCATAAAAAACAAGCATGGTAACCAGAAATGGATAAACTTGAACATTCACCATAACTAGACCAATCATGCATCGTGCACATAAGTATGCCTTGCACTCGCACGTCTCGTCTTCTTATAGGTTGAGACATGTCACGCAAAGTAATCCAATCCCATAAACTGTGTAGTTCTTCCACAAGTGATGCAAGATATACATCCATGTTTTTTACCTAATACTTGCCTAGTACAATAAGAGCTAATAATAAATGACCTTTCTTTGTGGCCCGCCATGGTGGGATGTTATAATTGACCAAACATAGAGGCCATGTGCTCCATGAAGAGCTGCGTAAACCAAATAGATTTACTCCATCCATAGCTAGGCCTACACGTATGGACCGAGGCTCACTAGCAAACTCTGGCCACTTACTATCTATGTGATTCCAAGCATTAGAGTTAGCAGGCACTCCCATTACACCATCTTTAGACCTGCTCTTTGCATGCCATGACATTAACTCAGCTAAATATTTGCATCTAAACATGTTCCTTATTTGTGGAATAATAGGAAAGTGACAAAGAACCTTTGCGGGGATTGCTTTGCCTACAGGATCTTCTCTAAATCTATTTGCTCCACACTTTGGACACACGTGAAGATGCTCATACTCATTCCGAAAGAGGATGCAATCATTCAAACAAGCATTAATTTTAGTGTAATCCATTCCAGTGGACTGTAAAAGTTTTTTTGCATCTCCACGTGTTGGAGGCATGTCGTTGCCCTCTGGAAACAATTGATCTTTAAAAAGCCTGCAATAAGCAATTAGAACGATATTAGTAAATAAAGCTATTTTAATACAATAATGAACGTTTATTTCAAATCCAGTTACCTGAACAATTTAGTGACACTACTATCTGACCATCCATAAATGGATTGCAGATTGAGCATCGCGAGTGATTCACGTAGTATAGATATCTTTGCTCCATTGTAAAGTGGTAAACGATCTAATCTCCACATGTTTCCATATTCTTCATCGACTTCTTATCATGGAAATTCTGTTGTGTCCATGAAACTATCGACATCTTCTCCACCATCATGATCTTCCTCCATCTCATAAAATGCTTCGATCATTTCTTCCATATGTTCATTCTGTGTAATGTTATTAGTGCTTGCTTGTACTTCTAACTCCTTTTTTGTTCTCTTTTGTCCACGAGAGGTCAGTGGTGCAATGTTGTTTGGGTCCATCTACTCACCTAGGGGACCATGCGAATGGTAGCATAGTTTTCTAGTCGACTTTTATCAAAGGATCCATACTCTCTAACATGTGCAGTACAAATCCATCGTTTTCGATAAATTTGATACTTGCACTCAGTGCAAGGACATACCATTCTCTCTTTCGGATCCAAACTAGCGATCTGATACAATATGGATACTTTAGAAGATTTGATTTTCTTTTTAAAATCTAAAAATCGTACTCTTAAAGACTTAAACCTGAAATAGTAAAACCTAAATACTTAAACACTTAAAGAAACCTAAAACCCTAATACCAAAGACTTATATATGTGTATATGTATTATATGTATGTCTATTGCTTATATAATTAAAATCCTATATTTATATATTTAACTATGTATAATTAATTTATTTTTTTAAAGCACTACCTCTTTTCATATTTATTTATCTATATAATTATCCTATTTAATATATTTATTTATTTATGTGTTCAGATTTTTTACTAATTAATCCTATTTTTATATATTTAATTATATATAGTTAATTATATATATTTCATTAATTTATTTAGAACACTGGTTCTTTTTATATTTATTTATCTATATAATTATCCTATTTTATATATATATATTTATTTATATATTCAGATTTTTTTCTTAATTTTCTTCTATATATGTCCCTTTATATAAATTTAAATGAATTATATGTATGCCTAAACCCTAAAACCCTAATCTTAAAAATCTAGACCTAAAATATGTATATTTTTGTATGCATGTGTATATACATGTATATATGTATTATATGTGTATATGTATGTATGTATATATGTTATGCATGTGTAAAAACCCTAATCGGAAAGACCTAGACCTAAAACATGTATATATATGTATGCATGTGTATATATATGTGTATATAGATATGTGTATAAGTATATGTGTGTATATATATGTGTATATATATATGTGTATATATATTTACTTTGATTAAAATCCTTAAAATTAAACCTATTTTTATATATTTAATTTAGTTACTTAAAACACTAGTTCTTTTCATATTTATTTATCTACAAACTTATCGTATTTTATAAATATATTTATTTATATATTCAAATTTTTTTCTTAATTTTTTCTATATTTTCTCTATATATAAATTTAATCGAATTATATGTATGCCTAAACCCTAAAACCCAAATCTTAAAGATCTAAACCTAAAATATGTATATTTATGTATGCATATGTATATACATGTATATATGTATTATATGTGTATGTGTATGTGTGTATATATGTTATGCAGGTGTTAAAACCCTAAAACCCTAATAAAAAAGACCTAGACCTAAAACATGTATATATGTGTATGCATGTGTATATATATGTGTATATATATGTGTATATAGATATGTGTATATAGATATGTGTATATAGATATGTGTATAAAGATATGTGTATAAGTATATGTGTGTATGTGTATGTGTATATATATTTACTCTGATTAAAATCCTTAAAACTAAACCTATTTTTATATATTTGATTATATATATTTAGTATATTTATTTAAGACACTAGGTCTTTTCATATTTATTTATCTATATAATTATCCTATTTTATATATATATTTATTTATATATTCAGATTTTTTTCTTATTTTTTTCTATATTTTCTCTTAATATAAATGTAATTGAATTATATGTATGCCTAAACCCTAAAACCCTAATCTTAAAGATCTAAACCTAAAATATGTATATTTCTGTACGCATGTGTATATACATGTATATATGTATTATATGTGTATGTGTATGTGTATATAGGTTATGCATGTGTATATATATGTATATATGTGTAAATAGCCTAAAAACCCTAATCCTATTTTCATATATTTGATGTAAAAAAAAGCTTTAAAATCGTAATTTTATATATTTAATTAAAACAATAGCTTATGTGTGTGTATATGTGTGCATGTGTGTATGTATGTGTGTGTGTGAATGTATGCATGTGTGTATATGTGTATGCATGTCTATGTATGCATGTGTGAGTATATGTGTATGTGTGTGTATGTATGCATGTGTGTGTATGCATCCATGTGTGTGTGCATGCATGTGTGTGTATGCATGTGTGTGTTTATGCACGCGTGTGTGTATATGTGTGTGTATGTATGCATGCATGTGTGTATATGTGTGTATGTATGCATGTGTGTATGTGTGTGTGTGTATGTATGCATGTGTCTATATGTGTATGTGTGTGTATGTATCCATGCATGCGTGTATATGTGTGTATGTATGTGTGTGTGTATGCATGCGTGTATATATGTGTGTGTATGAATGTGTGTATCTATGTGTGTGTTTGTGTACGTGTGTCTATGCATATGTGTATATGTGTGTGTATATGTATGTGTGTATGCATGTGTGTATATGTGTATTTTTGTGTATGCATGCATGTGTGTATATGTGTGTGTATGTATGCATGCATGTGTGTATATGTGTGTATGTATGTGTGTGTGTATGTATGTGTGTATATGTGTGTGTGTATGTATGTGTGTGCATGTGTGTGTATGTGTATGTATGCATATGTGTATATGTGTGTATGCATGTGTGTGTATGTATGCATGTGTGTATATGTGTAAGTGTGTGTATGCATGCATGTGTATATGTGTGTATATGTATGCATGCATGTGTGTATATGTGTGTCTGTATGCATGTGTGTCTGTATGCATGTGTGTCTGTATGCATGTGTGTCTGTATGCATGTGTGTCTGTATGCATGTGTGTCTGTATGCATGTGTGTCTGTATGCATGTGTGTACATGTATGTGTGTATGTATGCATGTGTAGATGTGTAGATGTGTTGTGTATGTATGCTCTATCTTCCTATCTTTATCTTCTTCTCTTTCATCTCTCTTTATCTCTCACTCTCTCTCTATCTTTATATCTCTATCTCTCTATCTCTCTTTCTCTCTCATCTCTCTCTCTCTCTCTATCTCTCTCTCTCTCTCTTCTGTCTCTCTCTTTCTCTCTCTATCTCTCTCTCTATCTCTCTCTCTCATCTCTCTCTCTCTCTCTCTATCTCTATCAATAGAGAATAAAAGAATCAGTTACAAGTATGTCCTCGTAATGTATGTCATCTATCGTCGAATTTGAAAGAATCGATGCCAAAGAACTTCTGCAAAATCAAAGAGAAGAGAAATTATAAGACCTAAAGCATAGAGAAAGACAAAGGCTAAGAGTATGTGCACCACTTACCGAGATGTAAGATCTAAATAGAGTGTGTGCGTGTGTGTGTGTAGAGAAAGAGATCTGTGTGTGTGTGCACAAGACAATGCACGTCACAATTCGGTTCATGCACCCAATTTCCACATAACACAACCAATACTCAAACATGTGCAAATTGTTTAGTTTGTCTCTCGAGTTCCCGGTATGTTTAAAACACGACCTCAGTATATTCGTCAGTATACGCAATGGTATGAGCATCAATAATTTCTAGTAAATGATGCTTATACCGATGAATATACTAGCACTCATACAAATGCACATACCGGCTGTCGTGGGACATCCAGACGATCCGTCTTAAAGAGTCATACCGACGGTCACTTGACCGTTGGCATCTTTAAGTGGACTTTTCCAATGTTTATACCGATGCCAGGAGTGACCGTCGGTATAGGCAGCATCGGTATGCCCCTCATATGTTGTAGTGCATCTTCATACTCCTTCTTGATCTTCACATCATCCTACCTCTTCCATGGATTGGAAATTAAGGAGGTGGAACTTCTTGATGTGGTGCCTACCCTTGTCTGGGAAAACACCAACTTTGTCATCATTGGTAGGAACAAGCCTTAGGACAAATGTGTGATGGTAAGAGTATTGTGAGAATTGGAATTGAAAGGTAATTATTTCATTTTTATTGTTAGTTTTGTTGTTTTTATCTTCTTTCATCTCAACAAATTCCAAAAATTCACCATATCCACCTTCTCTCATCATTTTCCTCATTTTAAAGAGTGAGAGAGAGAGAGAGTTTGTGAGCAAGAGCATGTGCATATGTTTTTGAGCTTTTCTTGTAGGAAAGTGCTCCAGTACGAGAATACACCTCTAAAAAGGTAAAATTTCCAATTTTATGCCATATCTACCGAATGTCTCAGACCATCATGATGGTCGAAGAAGCTCATAATTTTGAGATTGCATCATCAAAATGGTGTAGAACATACTTGCACATAGAGGAATCCACAAGTGGATCTCAAAAGTTTGCATTCATGATGATGCATCACCATCATGCCGAGGCATCACCATCACAATTGGCTCATGCCATCATGATGAGACCAAACCATCACAACAGGCTCCTACCATCGCAACGGTTCTTGATCATCAAAGACGGGCCAAGGTCATTGTGATCACTCGGATACACCATCACGACGATCATCCTAACCTACACCATTGTGATTGGTTCACACCATTACAAAACTTTAAGACCATCATGTATTTGGACCATCGTGATTGGCTCACGCCATCACGAGGACTCGCCTGACCATTGACCATCGCGATTGGCTGATGCCATCACAACGACCTCAAACCATCACACCTTGACCATTGCATCGTGTTCACTATAGACAATCACGACGACACTCATATTGTAGACCATCATGATAATCATCCATGCCATCATGATTGGCTTGTGCCATTACGACGAGATTACACCATTGCATCGTGATCTTTAGTACACAACATCACGATAGTTTGAGACCATCACGGGGACCCCTAAGTTACAAACCATTGCATGATAGACTGAGCCATCATGATTGTGTCACGCCATCGCGATTGGATAAGCCCATCATGATGGCTCATCACCGTCGTGATTTTGTTAGAACATGGCGATGGTCCGACTGAAATGCAAATTTGGGGTTTGAGTTTTTTAGAAAATTTAAGGCCAATTTGGGTGATTTTTAAGGAAATTGTGCATTATGAAAAACCCTAGCATATATTTGAAGAAGTCCCATTTTCTCATCAACAAAAGTTCTATCTAAAACTTGATTTTTTTCACATGTTTTTAAGAGCATCTAGGGCAAGACAAAGTGCAAGGCAAGGCAAGCTTAGAAAGCATGTCTTTTGAGACATAAGAGGAATCAACGAGGCATCGGACTTGAGGTTGGAAGAACTCTCATCACCCTCAGTGAATTGCTAGTTCAGGCTAAGTGCGAGTGGTGTTATTGATAGAATTGAGGCCATGATATGAACGATTCACGTACAAGAAATGTTAATCACTCAAGTTCAAGCTCAAATTGAGACACCTATATGATAACCCTAAAGGAAAAGGATTTAAATTTAATGGGTGATAGCTTAAACACGAAATGAAAGAACGAATTTGACATAGATAATTGGACAAGACAAGAGATTGAAAAAAGTAAAAAACAAACCAAGTGATTGAGAACAAAGAATTTGGGTGATGACTAAGCACATGAGTGCATGAGGTAAATGAATTCATGAACCTCAGATCAGGGAAGCACATAGGAAAGGCTGATCCACATAGTGTTAGGTCATCTGAAGCGAGTGTCAGAACCACAACATGATCTTGGGATCAACAACTTAGTGGTTACCCTTATGAACTGAGCTCAGAGACAAGCAAGTCAGAGATGTCTTATAACATGGAGAGATGAGAGGGTGGTTTAGGATTATCCTACCTAGAAGAAACTCAACGGACCTTACAGAACTCAGTTAGAATATGTCTGAACCAACCACTTAGGTGCTCACATCTATGAGGATGGCTTGAGGAGATCGGTTGTTCAATTTAGAAACCCTGACCAACCCATTGGATTGGAACATCGAGTGGTTAAATTTGAGAGGGTTGCATACATCAACAAGAATGGAACAAAGTCCATTATTTCCACTCAACCTAACTACACTAATGAATTTGGGGTAGTCGTTCTGGAGATGAAAGTAGGGAACAAAGAACAAGAACCATTAGATGGTGAACCTAGGACACCCAGAGGTAAATTAGTGTTCACACGAATGCTTAAACCAGAATGGATACCTGAAGATAAAAAAGGCATTGAGATATTTCTAAATAGGGATATGAATGAGGCATTGTGGAGATACGAATTTGAGCAGTCAAGCAAAATAGGAACAATCATGATCCATGAATTCAAGAACCGTGAGATACTTGGAAAAGTAGCGTATTTAGACAACACATCAAATGGAGTGTTCATAATGTCCGAACATGGGATACATGCCTATGCATGGAAGGGTGAATTGTTCTTTCCCCCACTTCAAGCTAATGTGGCCTTTGAACACGAAGGAGTAGGAACATCCATGTCTCATGGTTCCCAAAGAGAAAAAGGCAAGGAGAGGCTTGAAGTGAGCTTCACTCACACCTTAGGAAGAGAACGATCAACTAATGAAACTAATAGGATGGAGAGACCAAGAAAAGCAAGACCACAAGGTGGTAGAGATGACTTTCCTCTACGTAGACCCTGAGAGCATCCAAGAATATTGAGACCCATGCAGTTAGTGAAATCAATGAAAAATTATTTCAATGGGATACGAGATCCTTATGACCACGTGGCCATGTTTAATAAGAGCCAAACAAGTGGACGACATGTTCATTCAGTACAATGCATTTGGACTCGTTTTGAAAAACAGACCTTAACCTGGTTCCAACCTTTACAGCAAAGACAATCTAGGTACCTTCATCACTTGTTAGAATCATTCATCACTGAATTCTCTAAAAGTGGAATCATGCACAACACTTCTTCTTTAATCCATAGCTTTAAACAGACCCCCCAAGACACTGTTAGATTAGCAGGACATAGATTTAGATAGTACACTCAGAGATGCCCAAAGCCAGATTTACCCACTCAAACCAAGAAAGTATCCTTGTTTTTGGATGGGCTATTGACCTCTAAACTACGATGCTATGTATACTTGAAGGAACCCATAACTTTAGAGTAATGTGTGGGAATTTGTACGGACATTGAAACCTATACTATTTGTATACAATTATACATAAACTAGATGAATAAATAGGGGGGGCGGTATTAAAGAATGTATGTATGAATGTATGCGTGTATGTGTATGTATGTATATATGCATGTATGTATTTGCAAGATCTGAGATCAAACTAATGGTTGGATGCCTTCGTTTATCCGTAAAGTCTTACAATGTGCTCATATTCGAACATATTGAAATCATTCGGATTCTCAGCAACAACTTTAAAAAGTTGAGTTCGTACATTATGAAAATTTGATTTTGCTTTCTAAAAACGAAAACTATGTATGAATGTATTCATGATTGTCCATACATTTGTATGTATGAATGTATGCATGATTGTCCATACATTTGTCCTAGCGCCTGATGGATCCCGTGTGGTGTCTAATCGTTCACAATGGCATTTTTAACTTTGCCATACACCTCCTTGTATTAATTCTAATCGTTCACAATGGCATATATTAAATGCAACGCACCTATTATGACGGTACAAAACACAAGTTTTTAATAGATCCTTGCCGTGGATAATATGAAGTATCGCACAATCAGCACACCCATGGAGAAATAGCAAATATAAGTTCTTTTGATCCCATGTACACACCATCTAAAAAGGCTCAAAAGAAAATAATGGACTTGGAACGAACATAGGCTAATCTCCTTAACACATCAGAAAGCACCATGATAAGCTCTGTTTACAAGGAACTACCATATCGGTACACTATGATTAGAACGAGAATGAATTACATACTACATATGATTAAAATTCACAATTTACAAATTTTAGTTAGCCTTCTGTTAACTGTACTAATGATCTAAGAGAGATTTTAAAGTCTAGGCTATCAAGATGCTTTGTTGCAGAGAATTTGTTGCATTTTGTTAAGTTTCTTTGTTTTTTTTAGAGCACAATGAATTGAAAACACAGTCACACACCCAACCTCGTAAGGTAGAGGCACCCATCTATGAGAAACTCATAGATACATGTCCAGCCAAGACTTGAACTCAGGACTTCCTCCTGGAGACTCAAGGCATCAAATCACTTGGCTACGCAGGCTTGGACGCAATTCGTCAAGTTTCGCCATCACCATCCATCAAGTTTTTACGGCATTGACGAAAGCGGGATTTGAAACCCTCCTATCCTGATGCTTTGTTGGGGATAATGAATTGGTTGCAACCGATCAAAATTCGATGTTTCTTTGGAGTTCGACACTGCACATGACATGTAAATTTGTCCTTGCATTGGTTGGGCAAATGTTCTTAAGTCTCCTTCGCAGATGATTTGTCGGGAATGGTAACTTGGTTCTAGTCTATCGAAATACGACATTGGCTGGGAGCCTGATATTAAGCGTGGCATGTTAAGCTCTGTAAAAGAGGTTGGTTGGAGAGGAATTTCAAAGTCTCCTACGATGATGCTTTGTTGATGATGGCGAGCTGATTGCCATCTATCGAAACATGGCGTTGGTTGGAAACTTGATACTGGAGATGGCATGTGAAATTCTCCTGGATTTGGCTGAGAAAAAGCTCCAAAGTATCCTTCGCACATGCTCTGTTGGAGATGGCAACTAGGTTCTGGTCTTCCAAAACATGCCGTTGGCTGAACACCCGTGATTGGAAATGGCATGTGAATCAAATGACAGGGTATAAGAGGTGGAGCTACCTCTCCTACTGGCTGCAGAAAATCTCCAAAGTCCCCTATGCAGGTGCTCTGTTGGGGCTGGCAATATGGTCCCAATCCGTTAAAGTATGGCATTGGTGGAAAACCTGAATATGTTGAAGATGGTGTGTAAACTTGCTTGGGCATTAGTGCTCCTAATATGTGGCATTGCTGCATTGGCTCTGATATTGAAGGTAATGTGTAAACTTCTCGAGGCATTATGTTTTCTGAAGGGCTGAATTGATAGGATACAGGAGGAGGAGGAGGTACACAACCACCACTTGGGCAATCTACAAAAGGGAGCATTCCGTAGTGAGGCCTATCTATGGCAGCTGTTTTCTGTGCAAACATGTTTTCTAGCTGTGCATGGCGGATTTCCTTGGGTTGGGCTACAGCAACATATATAGGTCTTCCAAATAATATGCATTTATGCTCAGAAAGAGCACTTTGAGCTTCTTGAGGTGAAGAGAAGCACACAAAGCCAAACCCTTTACTAAGTCCTTTTTCATCAAGCATCACCTTGGCTGAGATTATGTTACCATGACTTGAGAAGTGCTCACAAAGGGCTTTGTCATCAAGGAGGTCAGCTAAGTTCTTCACGTAGAGGTTACATTCTTTATACTTCTGAGTTCGCTCTTCGAACTGACGTTGCAGCATCCTCTCTCGTTCAGCCTTCTTTTGAGCTTGTGCAACATATAAAGCCTTGGAGCCTAAAATTTTTCCATTCATTGCTTTCAATGCATTCTCTGCGCTATCTTTAGTCTTGAAGCTCACAAATCCAAATCCTTTAGAATTACCATCTGCATCTTTCATGATGATGAGGCTTGTGATTTCACCATATCCACGGAATTCCTCCTTCAAAGCCTCTTCTGTGATTTCAAGGCCAATGTTCTTGATGTAGAGATTTGTCTCAGCCTCCATATACCTTTTCGGATCAAATATTGCAACACATAGTATTTTTCCCTTAATTTCAGCTCCGTCCATTTTCAGAATACTTAGATTTGCTACCTCTTCGCTCTCAAATTGCACAAAACCATATCCATTGCTTTTGCCATCGTTCAGCGACACTTCGCAAGAAGCCACCTTCCCAATTGGTGAGAATACAGCACGTAGTTCTGTGTCACCAATGGATTCATGAAGCCCCTTGACAAAAACCTTGCCTATACAACTTTCCTCGGATGGATTTGCGTTTGAGTCACATATTAAAATTCTGATGGGCGTTCCATTGACCAGTGTGTTCTCTAGACATCGAGAAGCTTGAACAATGGAATTTCTATCCACAGAGGGTTGGAAATGAACAATCGCGTTGCAAACGAAGTTCGTCGAAGAAACTGATGGGCGAATAATGTGAATAGAAGCAACTGGACCGAACCCAGAAAACATGCCGTGAAGATGGGCTTCCTCTGTGCTAGAATCGAGACCGCTGATATGTAAGAGGATGGTTTGAGAACTCACTTCATTGGCCATCGTCTTCGTCTTTCGATGTTTCCGGATGCGAGAGCAATGCTATACTCGGACAATGTTTGACACAGAGAATTCTGCGCTAACAGAACACAACAACAGTTCGTGTTGATTCAGCTCGTGCTCCTGAATAACAACCCCGTGCTCGAGTTATATAACCACCGCCGCACTTGACAGTCCAGAGGTAATGCTGGCGGAGTCGAGACTCAGCTTGCGTATTTATTGACGATCCTCGTTGCTTTTCGTCTATGGAAAAGCAGGTGCCTTTGCTTTCGCGAAGTTGCTTATCAAAAAGCACCTGCGTTTGGTTTCAAAACAAGGTAAGATTGACTATATTCAGACTCTTGAAACACGTTTCTAATTGATCGTCACTTGAACATGTTTGATTTTCATACGCTTTTGGAATTATATGATTTTCATACACTTTTGGAATTATATGTTTGATGATGTATGGATGCATTCTACGCAATCAATGTGTCCAACGCCTCATATTCTATGTTCGCCAGCCCTTCATATTTCAGATTATTTCTCTCTTGCCTGTTTTACGTCCAGATAAAGTGGGAAATAAGATCACTCTTCCTCCATTTGCCTCACTGATGAGAAATATGACGTTTCATCCGTTATACAAAACATATTTCTTAATTCCACCTATGAGATCACTCTTCCTCCATTTGCCTCACTGATTAACTTGAAGGTTAACATATTCTCTTACATACACACATTTCTAACAACATACATACACACACATTTCCATGCCTTAGGGATCTCCCATATCCCACAAAGCAGGGGTAGCATAACCCGAATGCATAACAGTGGTGACAGCTAGGAGTCGGCATGAAACCTATATTGTAGAGGAATTTACAAAGAAGAATAACTATCTTTTCATCATCCTCATGGGCACTCTACTTATTTAAATTGGCATCTGGTATAGGGCGATTTTAGGCACCATCTCCTATTAAGGGAGAGATGCAAGTTGTAGTGCTTCTTGAAACTGATCGCTTTCTCCAATTTGTTACCACTGATCCATCTTAAGTACCCTTCAGTCTACAGGGGATCATATACAAGAAGGAGGTGGGTCTTTGAGTTCTCCTAAGAATTGATTCTATTCCTGAATAGGCACCAATCTTCATAGTCAACACTCCTACTTGAGTCTATGTATTCAAATCTAATACAGTGTCTTCTCTCTTGATTCGAGTGATGTTTCCACATACAAATCCCTTTTTTCCATAGATTCTAATTTGCCTAGTGAATGTCCCTCTTTGCCTAGTGAATGCTCTCATATCCCACAAAGCAAGATAACATTGGTGATGGTGAGGAGTTGGCATGAAACCTATATTGTAGAGGGATTTATGGAGAACGTTAATTATCTTTTCATCATCCTCATGGGAAGTTTACTTATTTAAATTTCCATGTATTAAATGCAACGCACCTATTACGACGGTACAAAACACAAGCTTTTAATAGATCTTTGCCGTGGATAATATGAAGTATCCCACCATCAGCACACCCATGGACTAATAGCAAATATAAGTTCTTAATCCATGTACACACCATCTAAAAAGGCTAAAAAGAAAATAATGGACTTGGAACGAACATAGGCTAATCTCCTTAACACATCAGAAAGGACCATGATAAGCTCTGTTCTGTTTACAGGGAACCACCATATCGGTACACTATGATTAGAACGAGAATAAGTTACATACTACATATGATTAAAATTCACAATTCACAAATTTTAGTTAGCCTTGTGTTAACTGTACTAATGATCTAAGAGAGACTTTAAAGTCTAGGCTATCAAGATGCTTTGTTGTGGAAAATTTATTGCAATTCGTCAAGTTTTTTTTTTTAGAGCACAATGAATTGAAAACACACTCACACACCCAACCTCGTAAGGTAGAGGCACCCATCTATGAGAAACTCATAGATACATGTCCAACCAAGACTTGAACTCAGGACTTCCTCCTGGAGACTCAAGGCATCAAACCACTTGGCTATGCACGCTTGTATGCAATTCCTCAAGTTTCACCATCACCATCCATCAAGTTTTTACGGCATTGACAAAAGGGGGATTTGAAACCCTCCTATCCTGATGCTTTGTTGTGGATAATGAATTGGTTGCAACCCATCAAAATTCGATGTTTCTTTGGAGTTTGACACTGCACATGACATGTAAATTTGTCCTTGCATTGGTTGGGCAAATGTTCTTAAGTCTCCTTCGCAAATGATTTGTCGGGAATGGTAACTTGGTTCTGGTGTATTGAAATACGACATTTGTTGGGAGCATGATATTAAGCGTGGCATGTTAAGCTCTATAAAAGAATTTGGCTGGAGAGGAATTTCAAAGTCTCCTACGATGATGCTTTGTTGATGATGGCGAGCTGATTGCCATCTATCAAAACATGGCGTTGGTTGGAAACTTGATACATGGGGACCACACGAATGGTAGAATAGGTTTTGTAGTCAACTTTTATCAAGGGATCCATATTCTCTAACATGTGTAGTACAAATCCATCGTTTTTGATAAAAATTTGATAGTTGCAATGAGTGGAAGGACATGCCACTCTCTCCTTCGGATCCTAACTAGCCATCTTATACAATATGGACATTTTAGAACATTTAATTTTTTGTATTAAACCTAAAAACCATAATCCTAAAGACTTAAACCTAAAATATATATAGATTTATTATATATTCTAATTTTTTTCTTATGAAATGTATATATTTAATTACATATATTTAACTGAAACACTAGCTATTTTCATATTTATTTATCTATACTAAAATCCTATTTTTTATATATATTTAATTTAATTAAAAAAACATAAATCCTTATTTTTATATACTTGATTGTATATATTTAATTATATATATATTTATTTATTTGTACTAAAAACCTAAAAGAATCTAAAATCCTAACCCTAAAGACCTAAACATAAAACATGTATATGTGTGTATGCATGTGTATATGTATGTGTATGTGTACATATATTATCTGTATATATGTGTATATGTGTGTATGCATATGTAAGCAGCCTAGAAACGCTAATCCTATTTTTATATATTTAGTTTGATAAAAAACCCTAAAATTCTAATTATATATATTTAATTGAAATACTAGCTATTCTCATATTTAATTATCGATACTAAAATCCTATTTTTTTATATAGATTTAATGTGTACATATATTATGTGTGTATACATGTACATGTGTGTATGCATATGTAAACAACCTAAAAAAGGTAATCCTGCTTTTATATATTTAATCTGATAAAAACCCCTAAAATCCTATATATATATATATATATATATATATATATATATATATATGTATGTGTAGATATTATGTGTGTATATGTGTATATGTGTGTATTCATGTGTATGCATGTGTGTATGCATGTGTGTATTTATCTATACCAAAGATCTTTTTTTATATATATATTTAAGACCTATTTTTTATAAATTTAATTATGTACATATGTGAGTGTGTGTGTATATGTATGTGAGTGTGTATGAATATGTGTGTGTATGTATATGCACATGTCTTTGTAACATGTTAAAATCCTAAAGTCCTATTTTTTATATATATCAAAAATCCTAAAGACCTATTTTCTTTTAGACGTGCTCTCTGTCGAACAAAGCCTTTTAATGTCTTCATAAAGCACTCTAACAAGAACATCCATCAACTATGGACAATTCTTGCTATTGCAACTTCATCTACCACATGAACTAGTAAATGAAGCTAAATAGTGAGAGTACTTGTGGGAAAGTATTTCTCTACCATAGAAAGAACCTAGATAGCATTGCGTTTTGCACTCTCTATGCTATCTCTATTGATCTCTTTAGAAGAGATCCACATACTAAGAAACTAATTTTATAAATGGTTCTTCGTACATCCTCTGAAAGACAATCTTTTAAGGCTATAGAAAGCACAAACTATAAAAATGTGTGCTAATCATGAGACTTGAGCCCTCCAAGATCGTCGTTTCATGTGAAAGCAGTCTTTAGACGCCTCATGCATCCAGTAAGTGTTCGAAACTCTAAAAATTTTTTCTTCACTTGTTGCTCTTCCATCCTGCGAAGCACCCAAGGAGCTCTTGGTAACGATACTGTTCTGTTTCACTTAGTAATTGCCCACAACTCTCGCATACAACCTCGCTCTTCTAAGCCCTCCCTTTGTGCTTTGCTTTCTTTCTTTTCGACAAAGTCTTCCAAAGAATCTCTCCCACATTCTTAAAAATATGCATCGTTTCTACCAAATGATTGATCAATAATTCACTCCAATAAGGGAGTTCATGAAAAACGGACAATCGTTTCATGCCACGGACTGGAGTTTCTAAATCCTTTAGTGGTTTCCAATCGCTAGCTTTCATTTGGCATTGCGCTTGTCGATCAATTTGTCCTTCACATAAAACATGTTCATCAGGCAAATATCTATGGTGTTCTTCATAGACAGTTTTACGCATTGCTTTGGAATAGCGTGCTTCGAGTCGTGGTCCGCAGAAAAAACAAGCATGGTAACCAGAAATGGATAATCTTGAACATTCACCATAACCAGGCCAATCATGCATCGTGCACATAAGTATGCCTTGCACTCGCACGTCTCGTCTTCTTATAGGTTGAGACATGTCACGCAAAGTAATCCAATCCCATAAACTGTGTAGTTCTTCCACAAGTGATGCAAGATATACATCCATGTTTTTTACCTTATACTTACCTAGTACAATAAGAGCTAATAATAAATGACCTTTCTTTGTGGCCCGCCATGGTGGGATGTTATAATTGACCAAACATACAGGCCATGTGCTCCATGAAGAGCTGCGTAAACCAAATAGATTTACTCCATCCATAGCTAGGCCTACACGTATGGACCGAGGCTCACTAGCAAACTTTGGCCACTTACTATCTATGTGCTTCCAAGCATTAGAGTTAGCAGGCACTCGCATTACACCATCTTTAGACCTGCTCTTTGCATGCCATGACATTAACTCAGCTATATATTTGCATCTAAACATGTTCCTTATTTGTGGAATAATAGGAAAGTGACAAAGAACCTTTGCGGGGATTGCTTTGCCTACAAGATCTTCTCTAAATCTATTTGCTCCACACTTTGGACACACGTGAAGATGCTCATACTCATTCCGAAAGAGGATGCAATCATTCAAACAAGCATGAATTTTAGTGTAATCCATTCCAGTGGACTGTAAAAGTTTTTTTGCATCTCCACGTGTTGGAGGCATGTCGTTGCCCTCTGGAAACAATTGATCTTTAAAAAGCCTGCAATAAGCGATTAGAATGATATTAGTAAATAAAGTTATTTTGATACAACAATGAACGTTTATTTCAAATCCAGTTACTTGAACAATTTAGTGACACTACTATCTGACCATCCATAAATGGATTGCAGATTGAGCATCGCGAGTGATTCACGTAGTATAGATATCTTGGCTCCATTGTAAAGTGGTAAACGATCTAATCTACACATGTTTCCATATTCTTCATCGACTTCTTATCATGGAAATTCTGTTGTGTCCATGAAACTATCGACATCTTCTCCACCATCATGATCTTCCTCCATCTCATAAAATGCTTCGATCATTTCTTCCATATGTTCATTCTGTGTAATGTTATTAGTACTTGCTTGTACTTCTAACTCCTTTTTTGTTCTCTTTTGTCCATGAGAGGTCACTGGTGCAATGTTGTTTGGGTCCATCTACTCACCTAGGGGACCATGCGAATGGTAGCATAGTTTTCTAGTCGACTTTTATCAAAGGATCCATACTCTCTAACATGTGCAGTACAAATCCATGATTTTCGATAAATTTGATACTTGCACTCAGTGCAAGGACATACCATTCTCTCCTTCGGATCCAAACTAGCGATCTGATACAATATGGATACTTTAGAAGATTTGATTTTTTTTTTAAATCTAAAAATCGTACTCTTAAAGACTTAAACCTGAAATAGTAAAACCTAAATACTTAAACACTTAAAGAAACCTAAAACCCTAATCCTAAAACCCTAATACCAAAGACTCATATATGTGTATATGTATTATATGTATGTCTATTGCTTATATAATTAAAATCCTATATTTATATATTTAACTATGTATAATTAATTTATTTCTTTAAAGCACTACCTCTTTTCATATTTATTTATCTATATAATTATCCTATTTAATATATTTATTTATTTATGTGTTCAGAATTTTTACTAATTAATCCTATTTTTATATATTTAATTATATATAGTTAATTATATATATTTCATTAATTTATTTAGAACACTGGTTCTTTTTATATTTATTTATCTATATAATTATCCTATTTTATATATATATATATTTATATATTCAGATTTTTTTCTTAATTTTCTTCTATATATGTCCCTTTATATAAATTTAAATGAATTATATGTATGCCTAAACCCTAAAACCCTAATCTTAAAAATCTAGACCTAAAATATGTATATTTTTGTATGCATGTGTATATACATGTATATATGTATTATATGTGTATATGTATGTATGTATATATGTTATGCATGTGTAAAAACCCTAATCGGAAAGACCTAGACCTAAAACATGTATATATATGTATGCATGTGTATATATATGTGTATATAGATATGTGTATAAGTATATGTGTGTATATATATGTGTATATATATATGTGTATATATATTTACTTTGATTAAAATCCTTAAAATTAAACCTATTTTTATATATTTAATTTAGTTACTTAAAACACTAGTTCTTTTCATATTTATTTATCTACAAACTTATCATATTTTATAAATATATTTATTTATATATTCAAAATTTTTTCTTAATTTTTTCTATATTTTCTCTATATATAAATTTAATCGAATTATATGTATGCCTAAACCCTAAAACCCAAATCTTAAAGATCTAAACCTAAAATATGTATATTTCTGTATGCATGTGTATATACATGTATATATGTATTATATGTGTATGTGTATGTGTGTATATATGTTATGCAGGTGTTAAAACCCTAAAACCCTAATAAAAAAGACCTAGACCTAAAACATGTATATATATGTATGCATGTGTATATATATGTGTATATATATGTGTATATAGATATGTGTATATAGATATGTGTATATAGATATGTGTATAAGTATATGTGTGTATGTGTATGTGTATATATATTTACTCTGATTAAAATCCTTAAAACTAAACCTATTTTTATATATTTGATTATATATATTTAATATATTTATTTAAGACACTAGTTCTTTTCATATTTATTTATCTATATAATTATCCTATTTTATATATATATTTATTTATATATTCAGATTTTTTTCTTATTTTTTTCTATATTTTCTCTTAATATAAATGTAATTGAATTATATGTATGCCTAAACCCTAAAACCCTAATCTTAAAGATCTAAACCTAAAATATGTATATTTCTGTACGCATGTGTATATACATGTATATATGTATTATATGTGTATGTGTATGTGTATATAGGTTATACATGTGTATATATATGTATATATGTGTAAATAGCCTAAACACCCTAATCCTATTTTCATATATTTGATGTAAAAAAAAGCTTTAAAATCGTAATTTTATATATTTAATTAAAACAATAGCTTATGTGTGTGTATATGTGTGCATGTGTGTATGTATGTGTGTGTGTGAATGTATGCATGTGTGTATATGTGTATGCGTGTCTATGTATGCATGTGTGAGTATATGTGTATGTGTGTGTATGTATGCATGTGTGTGTATGCAGCCATGTGTGTGGCCATGCATGTGTGTGTATGCATGTGTGTGTTTATGCACGCGTGTGTGTATATGTGTGTGTATGTATGCATGCATGTGTGTATATGTGAGTATGTATGCATGTGTGTATGTGTGTGTGTGTATGTATGCATGTGTCTATATGTGTATGTGTGTGTATGTATCCATGCATGCGTGTATATGTGTGTATGTATGTGTGTGTGTATGCATGCGTGTATATATGTGTGTGTATGAATGTGTGTATCTATGTGTGTGTTTGTGTACGTGTGTCTATGCATATGTGTATATGTGTGTGTATATGTATGTGTGTATGCATGTGTGTATATGTGTATTTGTGTGTATGCATGCATGTGTGTATATGTGTGTGTATGTATGCATGCATGTGTGTATATGTGTGTATGTATGTGTGTGTGTATGTATGTGTGTATATGTGTGTGTGTATGTATGTGTGTGCATGTGTGTGTATGTGTATGTATGCATATGTGTATATGTGTGTATGCATGTGTGTGTATGTATGCATGTGTGTATATGTGTAAGTGTGTGTATGCATGCATGTGTATATGTGTGTGTATGTATGCATGCATGTGTGTATATGTGTGTCTGTATGCATGTGTGTCTGTATGCATGTGTGTCTGTATGCATGTGTGTACATGTATGTGTGTATGTATGCATGTGTAGATGTGTAGATGTGTGTGTGTATGTATGCTCTATCTTCCTATCTTTATCTTCTTCTCTTTCATCTCTCTTTATCTCTCACTCTCTCTCTGTATCTTTATATCTCTATCTCTCTATCTCTCTTTCTCTCTCATCTCTCTCTCTCTATCTCTCTCTCTTCTCTCTCTCTCTTTCTCTCTCTATCTCTCTCTCTATCTCTCTCTCTCTCATCTCTCTCTCTCTCTATCTCTATCAATAGAGAATAAAAGAATCAGTTACAAGTATGTCCTCGTAATGTATGTCATCTATCGTCGAATTTGAAAGAATCGATGCCAAAGAACTTCTGCAAAATCAAAGAGAAGAGAAATTATAAGACCTAAAGCATAGAGAAAGACAAAGGCTAAGAGTATGTGCACCACTTACCGAGATGTAAGATCTGAATAGAGTGTGTGCGTGTGTGTGTGTGTGTGTAGAGAAAGAGATCTGTGTGTGTGTGCACAAGACAATGCATGTCACAATTCGGTTCACGCACCCAATTTCCACATAACACAACCAATACTCAAACATGTGCAAATTGTTCAGTTTTGCTCTCGAGTTCCCGGTATGTTTAAAACACGACCTCAGTATATTCGTCAATATACGCAATGGTATGAGCATCAGTAATTTCTAGTAAATGATGCTTATACCGATGAATATACTAGCACTCATACAAATGCACATACCGGCGGTCGTGGGACATCCAGACGATCCGTCTTAAAGAGTCATACCGACGGTCACTTGACCGTTGGCATCTTTAACTGGACTTTTCCAATGTTTATACCGATGCCAGGAGTGACCGTCGGTATAGGCAGCGTCGGTATGCCCCTCATATGTTGTAGTGCACCTTCATACTCCTTCACGATCTTCACATCATCCTACCTCTTCCATGGATTGAAAATTAAGGAGGTGGAACTTCTTGATGTGGTGCCTACCCTTGTCTGGAAAAACACCAAATTTGTCATCATTGGTAGGAACAAGCCTTAGGACAAATGTGTGATGGTAAGAGTATTGTGAGAATTGGAATTGAAAGGTAATTATTTCATTTTTATTGTTAGTTTTGTTGTTTTTATCTTCTTTCATCTCAACAAATTCCAAAAATTCACCATATCCACCTTCTCTCATCATTTTCCTCATTTTAAAGAGTGAGAGAGAGAGAGAGTTTGTGAGCAAGAGCATGTGCATATGTTTTTGAGCTTTTCTTGTAGGAAAGTGCTCCAGTACGAGAATACACCTCTAAAAAGGTAAAATTTCCAATTTTATGCCATATCTACCGAATGTCTCAGACCATCATGATGGTCGAAGAAGCTCATAATTTTGAGATTGCATCATCACCATGGTGTAGAACATACTTGCACATAGAGGAATCCACAAGTGGATCTCAAAAATTTGCATTCATGATGATGCATCACCATCATGCCGAGGCATCACCATCACAATTGGCTCATGCCATCATGATGAGACCAAACCATCACAACAGGCTCCTACCATCGCAACGGTTCTTGATCATCAAAGACGGGCCAAGGTCATTGTGATCACTCGGATACACCATCACGACGATCATCCTAACCTACACCATTGTGATTGGTTCACACCATTACAAAAATTTGAGACCATCATGTATTTGGACCATCGTGATTGGCTCACGCCATCACGAGGACTCGCCTGACCATTGACCATCGCGATTGGCTGATGCCATCACAACGACCTCAAACCATTACACCTTGACCATTGCATCGTGTTCACTATAGACCATCACGATGACACTCATATTGTAGACCATCATGATAATCATCCATGCCATCATGATTGGCTTGTGCCATTATGACGAGATTACACCATTGCATCGTGATCTTTAGTACAAAGCATCACGATAGTTTGAGACCATCACGGGGACCCCTAAGTTACAAACCATTGCAATGACACACTGAGCCATCATGATTGTGTCACGCCATCGCGATTGGATAAGCCCATCATGATGGCTCATCACCGTCGTGATTTTGTTAGAACATGGCGATGGTCCGATTGAAATGCAAATTTGGGGTTTGATTTTTTTAGAAAATTTAAGGCCAATTTGGGTGATTTTTAAGGAAATTGTGAATTATGAAAAACCCTAGCATATATTTGAAGAAGTCCCATTTTCTCATCAACAAAAGTTCTATCTAAAACTTGATTTTTTTCACATGTTTTTAAGAGCATCTAGGGCAAGACAAAGTGCAAGGCAAGGCAAGCTTAGAAAGCATGTCTTTTGAGACATAAGAGGAATCAACGAGGCATCAGACTTGAGGTTGGAAGAACTCTCATCACCCTCAGTGAATTGCTAGTTCAGGCTAAGTGCGAGTGGTGTTATTGATAGAATTAAGGCCATGATATGAACGATTCACGTACAAGAAATGTTAATCACTCAAGTTCAATCTCAAATTGAGACACCTAGATGATAACCCTAAAGGAAAAGGATTTAAATTTAATGGGTGATAGCTTAAACACGAAATGAAAGAACGAATTTGACATAGATAATTGGACAAGACAAGAGATTGAAAAAAGTAAAAAACAAACCAAGTGATTGAGAACAAAGAATTTGGGTGATGACTAAGCACATGAGTGCATGAGGTAAATGAATTCATGAACCTCAGATCAGGGAAGCACATAGGAAAGGCTGATCCACATAGTGTTAGGTCATCTGAAGCGAGTGTCAGAACCACAACATGATCTTGGGATCAACAACTTAGTGGTTACCCTTATGAACTGAGCTCAGAGACAAGCAAGTCAGAGATGTCTTATAACATGGAGAGATGAGAGGGTGGTTTAGGATTATCCTACCTAGAAGAAACTCAACGGACCTTACAGAACTCAGTTAGAATATGTCTGAACCAACCACTTAGGTGCTCACATCTATGAGGATGGCTTGAGGAGATCGGTTGTTCAATTTAGAAACCCTGACCAACCCATTGGATTGGAACATCGAGTGGTTAAATTTGAGAGGGTTGCATACATCAACAAGAATGGAACAAAGTCCATTATTTCCACTCAACCTAACTACACTAATGAGTTTGGGGTAGTCGTTCTGGAGATGAAAGTAGGGAACAAAGAAAAAGAACCATTAGATGGTGAACCTAGGACACCAAGAGGTAAATTAGTGTTCACACGAATGCTTAAACCAGAATGGATACCTCAAGATAAAAAAGGCATTGAGATATTTCTAAATAGGGATATGAATGAGGCATTGTGGAGATACGAATTTGAGCAGTCAAGCAAAATAGGAACAATCATGATCCATGAATTCAAGGACCGTGAGATACTTGGAAAAGTAGCGTATTTAGACAACACATCAAATGGAGTGTTCATAATGTCCGAACATGGGATACATGCCTATGCATGGAAGGGTGAATTGTTCTTTCCCCCACTTCAAGCTTATGTGGCCTTTGAACACGAAGGAGTAGGAACATCCATGTCTCATGGTTCCCAAAGAGAAAAAGGCAAGGAGAGGCTTGAAGTGAGCTTCACTCACACCTTAGGAAGAGAACGATCAACTAATGAAACTGATAGGATGGAGAGACCAAGAAAAGCAAGACCACAAGGTGGTAGAGATGACTTTCCTCTACGTAGACCCTGAGAGCATCCAAGAATATTGAGACCCATGCAGTTAGTGAAATCAATGAAAAATTATTTCAATCGGATACGAGATCCTTATGACCACGTGGCCATGTTTAATAAGAGCCAAACAAGTGGACGACATGTTCATTCAGTGCAATGCATTTGGACTCGTTTTGAAAAACAGACCTTAACCTGGTTCCAACCTTTACAGCAAAGGCAATCTAGGTACCTTCATCACTTGTTAGAATCATTCATCACTGAATTCTCTAAAAGTGGAATCATGCACATAGATCCTTGCCGTGGATAATATGAAGTATCACACAATCAGCACACCCATGGAGAAATAGCAAATATAAGTTCTTAATCCCATGTACACACCATCTAAAAAGGCTCAAAAGAAAATAATGGACTTGGAACGAACATAGGCTAATCTCCTTAACACATCAGAAAGCACCATGATAAGCTTTGTTTACAAGGAACTACCATATCGGTACACTATGATTAGAACGAGAATGAATTACATACTACATATGATTAAAATTCACAATTTCCAAAGTTTAGTTAGCCTTCTGTTAACTGTACTAATGATCTAAGAGAGATTTTAAAGTCTAGGCTATCAAGATGCTTTGTTGCAGAGAATTTGTTGCATTTTGTCAAGTTTCTTTGTTTTTTTTAGAGCACAATGAATTGAAAACACAGTCACACACCCAACCTCGTAAGGTAGAGGCACCCATCTATGAGAAACTCATAGATACATGTCCAGCCAAGACTTGAACTCAGGACTTCCTCCTGGAGACTCAAGGCATCAAATCACTTGGCTACGCAGGCTTGGACGCAATTCGTCAAGTTTCGCCATCACCATCCATCAAGTTTTTACGGTATTGACAAAAGCGGGATTTGAAACCCTCCTATCCTGATGCTTTGTTGGGGATAATGAATTGGTTGCAACCGATCAAAATTCGATGTTTCTTTGGAGTTCGACACTGCACATGACACTGCACATGACATGTAAATTTGTCCTTGCATTGGTTGGGCAAATGTTCTTAAGTCTCCTTCGCAGATGATTTGTCGGGAATGGTAACTTGGTTCTAGGCTATCGAAATACGACATTGGCTGGGAGCCTGATATTAAGCGTGGCATGTTAAGCTCTGTAAAAGAGGTTGGCTGGAGAGGAATTTCAAAGTCTCCTACGATGATGCTTTGTTGATGATGGCGAGCTGATTGCCATCTATCGAAACATGGCGTTGGGTGGAAACTTGATACTGGAGATGGAATGTGAAATTCTCCTGGATTTGGCTGAGAAAAAGCTCCAAAGTATCCTTCGCACATGCTCTGTTGGAGATGGCAACTAGGTTCTGGTCTTCCAGAACATGCCGTTGGCTGAACACCCGTGATTGGAAATGGCATGTGAATCAAATGACAGGGTATAAGAGGTGGAGCTACCTCTCCTACTGGCTGCAGAAAATCTCCAAAGTCCCCTATGCAGGTGCTCTGTTGGGGCTGGCAATATGGTCCCAATCCGTTAAAGTATGGCATTGGTGGAAAACCTGAATATGTTGAAGATGGTGTGTAAACTTGCTTGGGCATTAGTGCTCCTAATATGTGGCATTGCTGCATTGGCTCTGATATTGAAGGTAATGTGTAAACTTCTCCAGGCATTATGTTTTCTGAAGGGCTGAATTGATAGGATACAGGAGGAGGAGGAGGTACACAACCACCACTTGGGCAATCTACAAAAGGGAGCATTCCGTAGTGAGGCCTATCTATGGCAGCTGTTTTCTGTGCAAACATGTTTTCTAGCTGTGCATGGCGGATTTCCTTGGGTTGGGCTACAGCAACATATATAGGTCTTCCAAATAATATGCATTTATGCTCAGAAAGAGCACTTTGAGCTTCTTGAGGTGAAGAGAAGCACACAAAGCCAAACCCTTTACTAAGTCCTTTTTCATCAAGCATCACCTTGGCTGAGATTATGTTACCATGACTTGAGAAGTGCTCACAAAGGGCTTTGTCATCAACGAGGTCAGCTAAGTTCTTCACGTAGAGGTTACATTCTTTATACTTCTGAGTTCGCTCTTCGAACTGACGTTGCAGCATCCTCTCTCGTTCAGCCTTCTTTTGAGCTTGTGCAACATATAAAGCCTTGGAGCCTAAAATTTTTCCATTCATTGCTTTCAATGCATTCTCTGCGCTATCTTTAGTCTTGAAGCTCACAAATCCAAATCCTTTAGAATTACCATCTGCATCTTTCATGATGATGAGGCTTGTGATTTCACCATATCCACGGAATTCCTCCTTCAAAGCCTCTTCTGTGATTTCAAGGCCAATGTTCTTGATGTAGAGATTTGTCTCAGCCTCCATATACCTTTTCGGATCAAATTTTGCAACACATAGTATTTTTCCCTTAATTTCAGCTCGGTCCATTTTCAGAATACTTAGATTTGCTACCTCTTCGCTCTCAAATTGCACAAAACCATATCCATTGCTTTTGCCATCGTTCAGCGACACTTCGCAAGAAGCCACCTTCCCAATTGGTGAGAATACAGCACGTAGTTCTGTGTCACCAATGGATTCATGAAGCCCCTTGACAAAAACCTTGCCTATACAACTTCCCTCGGATGGATTTGCGTTTGAGTCACATATTAAAATTCTGATGGGCGTTCCATTGACCAGTGTGTTCTCTAGAGATCGAGAAGCTTGAACAATGGAATTTCTATCCACAGAGGGTTGGAAATGAACAATCGCGTTGCAAACGGAGTTCGTCGAAGAAACTGATGGGCGAATAATGTGAATAGAAGCAACTGGACCGAACCCAGAAAACATGCCGTGAAGATGGGCTTCCTCTGTGCTAGAATCGAGACCGCTGATATGTAAGAGGATGGTTTGAGAACTCACTTCATTGGCCATCGTCTTCGTCTTTCGATGTTTCCGGATGCGAGAGCAATGCTATACTCGGACAATGTTTGACACAGAGAATTCTGCGCCAACAGAACACAACAACAGTTCGTGTTGATTCAGCTCGTGCTCCTGAATAACAACCCCGTGCTCGAGTTATATAACCACCGCCGCACTTGACAGTCCAGAGGTAATGCTGGCGGAGTCGAGACTCAGCTTGCGTATTTATTGACGATCCTCGTTGCTTTTCGTCTATGGAAAAGCAGGTGCCTTTGCTTTCGCGAAGTTGCTTATCAAAAAGCACCTGCGTTTGGTTTCAAAACAAGGTAAGATTGACTATATTCAGACTCTTGAAAAACGTTTTTAATTGATCGTCACTTGAACATGTTTGATTTTCATACGCTTTTGGAATTATATGATTTTCATACACTTTTGGAATTATATGTTTGATGATGTATGGATGCATTCTACGCAATCAATGTGTCCAACGCCTCATATTCTATGTTCGCCAGCCCTTCATATTTCAGATTATTTCTCTCTTGCCTGTTTTACGTCCAGATAAAGTGGGAAATAAGATCACTCTTCCTCCATTTGCCTCACTGATGAGAAATATGACGTTTCATCCGTTATACAAAACATATTTCTTAATTCCACCTATGAGATCACTCTTCCTCCATTTGCCTCACTGATTAACTTGAAGGTTAACATATTCTCTTACATACACACATTTCTAACAACATACATACACACACATTTCCATGCCTTAGGGATCTCCCATATCCCACAAAGCAGGGGTAGCATAACCCGAATGCATAACAGTGGTGACAGCTAGGAGTCAGCATGAAACCTATATTGTAGAGGAATTTACAAAGAAGAATAACTATCTTTTCATCATCCTCATGGGCACTCTACTTATTTAAATTGGCATCTGGTATAGGGCGATTTTAGGCACCATCTCCTATTAAGGGAGAGATGCAAGTTGTAGTGCTTCTTGAAACTGATCTTTCTCCAATTTGTTACCATTGATCCATCTTAAGTACCCTTCAGTCTACAGGGGATCATATACAAGAAGGAGGTGGGTCTTTGAGTTCTCCTAAGAATTGATTCTATTCCTGAATAGGCACCAATCTTCATAGTAAACACTCCTACTTGAGTCTATGTATTCAAATCTAATACAGTGTCTTCTCTCTTGATTCGAGTGATGTTTCCACATACAAATCCCTTTTTTCCATAGATTCTAATTTGCCTAGTGAATGTCCCTCTTTGCCTAGTGAATGCTCTCATATCCCACAAAGCAAGATAACATTGGTGATGGTGAGGAGTTGGCATGAAACCTATATTGTGGAGGGTTTTATGGAGAACGTTAATTATCTTTTCATCATCCTCCTGGGAGGTTTACTTATTTAAATTTCCATGTATTAAATGCAACGCACCTATTACGACGGTACAAAACACAAGCTTTTAATAGATCTTTGCCGTGGATAATATGAAGTATCGCACCATGAGCACACCCATGGAGTAATAGCAAGTATAAGTTCTTAATCCATGTACACACCATCTAAAAAGGCTGAAAAGAAAATAATGGACTTGGAACGAACATAGGCTAATCTCCTTAACACATCAGAAAGGACCATGATAAGCTCTGTTTTGTTTACAGGGAACTACCATATCGGTACACTATGATTAGAACGAGAATGAATTACATACTACATATGATTAAAATTCACAATTTACAAATTTTAGTTAGCCTTGTGTTAACATTACTAATGATCTAAGAGAGACTTTAAAGTCTAGGCTATCAAGATGCTTTGTTGTGGAAAATTTATTGCAATTCGTAAAGTTTTTTTTTTTTAGAGCACAATGAATTGAAAACACACTCACACACCCAACCTCGTAAGGTAGAGGCACCCATCTATGAGAAACTCAAAGATACATGTCCAGCCAAGACTTGAACTCAGTACTTCCTCCTGGAGACTCAAGGCATCAAACCACTTGGCTATGCACGCTTGGACGCAATTCCTCAAGTTTCACCATCACCATCCATCAAGTTTTTACGGCATTGACAAAAGCGGGATTTGAAACCCTCCTATCCTGATGCTTTGTTGTGGATAATGAATTGGTTGCAACCCATCAAAATTCGATGTTTCTTTGGAGTTCGACACTGCACATGACATGTAAATTTGTCCTTGCATTGGTTGGGCAAATGTTCTTAAGTCTCCTTCGCAAATGATTTGTCGGGAATGGTAACTTGGTTCTGGTGTATTGAAATACGACATTTGTTGGGAGCATGATATTAAGCGTGGCATGTTAAGCTCTATAAAAGAGTTTGGCTGGAGAGGAATTTCAAAGTCTCCTACGATGATGCTTTGTTGATGATGGCGAGCTGATTGCCATCTATCAAAACATGGCGTTGGTTGGAAACTTGATACATGGGGACCACACGAATGGTAGAATAGGTTTTGTAGTCAACTTTTATCAAGGGATCCATATTCTCTAACATGTGCAGTACAAATCCATCGTTTTTGATAAAAATTTGATAGTTGCAATGAGTGGAAGGACATGCCACTCTCTCCTTCGGATCCAAACTAGCCATCTTATACAATATGGACATTTTAGAACATTTAATTTTTCTTATTAAACCTAAAAACCATAATCATAAAGACTTAAACCTAAAATATATATAGATTTAATTATATATTCTAATTTTTTCCTTATGAAATGTATATATTTAATTACATATATTTAACTGAAACACTAGCTATTTTCATATTTATTTATCTATACTAAAATCCTATTTTTTATATATATTTAATTTAATTAAAGAAACATAAATCCTTATTTTTATATACTTGATTGTATATATTTAATTATATATATATTTATTTATTTGTACTAAAAACCTAAAAGAATCTAAAATCCTAACCCTAAAGACCTAAACATAAAACATGTATATGTGTGTATGCATGTGTATATGTATGTGTATGTGTACATATATTATCTGTATATATGTGTATATGTGTGTATGCATATGTAAGCAGCCTAGAAACGCTAATCCTATTTTTATATATTTAGTTTGATAAAAAACCCTAAAATTCTAATTATATATATTTAATTGAAACACTAGCTATTCTCATATTTAATTATCGATACTAAAATCCTATTTTTTTATATAGATTTAATGTGTACATATATTATGTGTGTATGCATATGTAAACAACCTAAAAAACGTAATCCTGCTTTTATATATTTAATCTGATAAAAACCCCTAAAATCCTATATATATATATATATATATATATATATATATATATATATATATATATATATATATATATATATATATATATATATATATATATATATATATATATATATATATATATATATATATATATATGTGTATGTGTAGATATTATGTGTGTATATGTGTATATGTGTGTATTCATGTGTATACATGTGTGTATGCATGTGTGTATTTATCTATACCAAAGATCTTTTTATATATATATATATTAAAGACCTATTTTTTATAAATTTAATTATGTACATATGTGAGTGTGTGTGTATATGTATGTGAGTGTGTATGAATATGTGTGTGTATGTATATGCACATGTCTTTGTAACATGTTAAAATCCTAAAGTCCTATTTTTTATATATATCAAAAATCCTAAAGACCTATTTTCTTTTAGACGTGCTCTCTGTCGAACAAAGCCTTTTAATGTCTTCATAAAGCACTCTAACAAGAACATCCATCAACTATGGACAATTCTTGCTATTGCAACTTCATCTACCACATGAACCAGTAAATGAAGCTAAATAGTGAGAATACTTGTGGGAAAGTATTTCTCTACCATAGAAAGAACCTAGATAGCATTGCGTTTTGCACTCTCTATGCTATCTCTATTGATCTCTTTAGAAGAGGTCCACGTACTAAGAAACTAATTTTATAAATGGTTCTTCGTACATCCTCCGAAAGACAATCTTTTAAGGCTATAGAAAGCACAAACTATAAAAATGTGTGCTAATCATGAGACTTGAGCCCTCCAAGATCGTCGTTTCATGTGAAAGCAGTCTTTAGACGCCTCATGCATCCAGTAAGTGTTCGAAACTCTAAAAATTTTTTCTTCACTTGTTGCTCTTCCATCCTGCGAAGCACCCAAGGAGCTCTTGGTAACGATACTATTCTGTTTCACTTAGTAATTGCCCACAACTCTCGCATACAACCTCGCTCTTCTAAGCCCTCCCTTTGTGCTTTGCTTTCTTTCTTTTCGACAAAGTCTTCCAAAGAATCTCTCCCACATTCTTAAAAATATGCATCGTTTCTACCAAATGATTGATCAATAATTCACTCCAATAAGGGAGTTCATGAAAAACGGACAATCGTTTCATGCCACGGACTGGAGTTTCTAAATCCTTTAGTGGTTTCCAATCGCTAGCTTTCATTTGGCATTGCGCTTGTCGATCAATTTGTCCTTCACATAAAACATGTTCATCAGGCAAATATCTATGGTGTTCTTCATAGACAGTTTTACGCATTGCTTTGGAATAGCGTGCTTCGAGTCGTGGTCCGCATAAAAAACAAGCATGGTAACCAGAAATGGATAAACTTGAACATTCACCATAACTAGGCCAATCATGCATCGTGCACATAAGTATGCCTTGCACTCGCACGTCTCGTCTTCTTATAGGTTGAGACATGTCACGCAAAGTAATCCAATCCCATAAACTGTGTAGTTCTTCCACAAGTGATGCAAGATATACATCCATGTTTTTTACCTTATACTTACCTAGTACAATAAGAGCTAATAATAAATGACCTTTCTTTGTGGCCCGCCATGGTGGGATGTTATAATTGACCAAACATACAGGCCATGTGCTCCATGAAGAGCTGCGTAAACCAAATAGATTTACTCCATCCATAGCTAGGCCTACACGTATGGACCGAGGCTCACTAGCAAACTCTGGCCACTTACTATCTATGTGCTTCCAAGCATTAGAGTTAGCAGGCACTCGCATTACACCATCTTTAGACCTGCTCTTTGCATGCCATGACATTAACTCAGCTAAATATTTGCATCTAAACATGTTCCTTATTTGTGGAATAATAGGAACGTGACAAAGAACCTTTGCGGGGATTGCTTTGCCTACAGGATCTTCTCTAAATCTATTTGCTCCACACTTTGGACACACGTGAAGATGCTCATACTCATTCCGAAAGAGGATGCAATCATTCAAACAAGCATGAATTTTAGTATAATCCATTCCAGTGGACTGTAAAAGTTTTTTTGCATCTCCACGTGTTGGAGGCATGTCGTTGCCCTCTGGAAACAATTGATCTTTAAAAAGCCTGCAATAAGCGATTAGAACGATATTAGTAAATAAAGTTATTTTGATACAACAATGAACGTTTATTTCAAATCCAGTTACCTGAACAATTTAATGACACTACTATCTGACCATCCATAAATGGATTGCAGATTGAGCATCGCGAGTGATTCACGTAGTATAGATATCTTTGCTCCATTGTAAAGTGGTAAACGATCTAATCTCCACATGTATCCATATTCTTCATCGACTTCTTATCATGGAAATTCTGTTGTGTCCATGAAACTATCGACATCTTCTCCACCATCATGATCTTCCTCCATCTCATAAAATGCTTCGATCATTTCTTCCATATGTTCATTCTGTGTAATGTTATTAGTACTTGGTTGTACTTCTAACTCCTTTTTTGTTCTCTTTTGTCCACAAGAGGTCAGTGGTGCAATGTTGTTTGGGTCCATCTACTCACCTAGGGGACCATGCGAATGGTAGCATAGTTTTCTAGTCGACTTTTATCAAAGGATCCATACTCTCTAACATGTGCAGTACAAATCCATCATTTTCGAAAAACTTGATACTTGCACTCAGTGCAAGGACATACCATTCTCTCCTTCGGATCCAAACTAGCGATCTGATACAATATGGACACTTTAGAAGATTTGATTTTTTTTTTTAAATCTAAAAATCGTACTCTTAAAGACTTAAACCTGAAATAGTAAAACCTAAATACTTAAACACTTAAAGAAACCTAAAACCCTAATCCTAAAACCCTAATACCAAAGACTTATATATGTGTATATGTATTATATGTATGTCTATTGCTTATATAATTAAAATCCTATATTTATATATTTAACTATGTATAATTAATTTATTTTTTTAAAGCACTACCTCTTTTCATATTTATTTATCTATATAATTATCCTATTTAATATATTTATTTATTTATGTGTTTAGATTTTTTACTAATTAATCCTATTTTTATATATTTAATTATATATAGTTAATTATATATATTTCATTAATTTATTTAGAACACTGGTTCTTTTTATATTTATTTATCTATATAATTATCCTATTTTATATATATATATTTATTTATATATTCAGATTTTTTTCTTAATTTTCTTCTATATATGTCCCTTTATATAAATTTAAATGAATTATATGTATGCCTAAACCCTAAAACCCTAATCTTAAAAATCTAGACCTAAAATATGTATATTTTTGTATGCATGTGTATATACATGTATATATGTATTATATGTGTATATGTATGTATGTATATATGTTATGCATGTGTAAAAACCCTAATCGGAAAGACCTAGACCTAAAACATGTATATATATGTATGCATGTGTATATATATGTGTATATAGATATGTGTATAAGTATATGTGTGTATATACATGTGTATATATATTTACTTTGATTAAAATCCTTAAAATTAAACCTATTTTTATATATTTAATTTAGTTACTTAAAACACTAGTTCTTTTCATATTTATTTATCTACAAACTTATCGTATTTTATAAATATATTTATTTATATATTCAAAATTTTTTCTTAATTTTTTCTATATTTTCTCTATATATAAATTTAATCGAATTATATGTATGCCTAAACCCTAAAACCCAAATCTTAAAGATCTAAACCTAAAATATGTATATTTCTGTATGCATGTGTATATACATGTATATATGTATTATATGTGTATGTGTATGTGTGTATATATGTTATGCAGGTGTTAAAACCCTAAAACCCTAATAAAAAAGACCTAGACCTAAAACATGTATATATGTGTATGCATGTGTATATATATGTGTATATATATATGTGTATATAGATATGTGTATATAGATATGTGTATATAGATATGTGTATATAGATATGTGTATAAGTATATGTGTGTATGTGTATGTGTATATATATTTACTCTGATTAAAATCCTTAAAACTAAACCTATTTTTATATATTTGATTATATATATTTAGTATATTTATTTAAGACACTAGTTCTTTTCATATTTATTTATCTATATAATTATCCTATTTTATATATATATTTATTTATATATTCAGATTTTTTTCTTATTTTTTTCTATATTTTCTCTTAATATAAATGTAATTGAATTATATGTATGCCTAAACCCTAAAACCCTAATCTTAAAGATCTAAACCTAAAATATGTATATTTCTGTACGCATGTGTATATACATGTATATATGTATTATATGTGTATGTGTATGTGTATATAGGTTATGCATGTGTATATATATGTATATATGTGTAAATAGCCTAAAAACCCTAATCCTATTTTCATATATTTGATGTAAAAAAAAGCTTTAAAATCGTAATTTTATATATTTAATTAAAACAATAGCTTATGTGTGTGTATATGTGTCCATGTGTGTATGTATGTGTGTGTGTGTGAATGTAAGCATGTGTGTATATGTGTATGCGTGTCTATGTATGCATGTGTGAGTATATGTGTATGTGTGTGTATGTATGCATGTGTGTGTATGCATCCATGTGTGTGTGCATGCATGTGTGTGTATGCATGTGTGTGTTTATGCACGCGTGTGTGTATATGTGTGTGTATGTATGCATGCATGTGTGTATATGTGTGTATGTATGCATGTGTGTATGTGTGTGTGTGTATGTATGCATGTGTCTATATGTGTATGTGTGTGTATGTATCCATGCATGCGTGTATATGTGTGTATGTATGTGTGTGTGTATGCATGCGTGTATATATGTGTGTGTATAAATGTGTGTATCTATGTGTGTGTTTGTGTACGTGTGTCTATGCATATGTGTATATGTGTGTGTATATGTATGTGTGTATGCATGTGTGTATATGTGTATTTGTGTGTATGCATGCATGTGTGTATATGTGTGTGTATGTATGCATGCATGTGTGTATATGTGTGTATGTGTGTGTGTATGTATGTGTGTATATGTGTGTGTGTATGTATGTGTGTGCATGTGTGTGTATGTGTATGTATGCATATGTGTATATGTGTGTATGCATGTGTGTGTATGTATGCATGTGTGTATATGTGTAAGTGTGTGTATGCATGCATGTGTATATGTGTGTGTATGTATGCATGCATGTGTGTATATGTGTGTCTGTATGCATGTGTGTCTGTATGCATGTGTGTCTGTATGCATGTGTGTACATGTATGTGTGTATGTATGCATGTGTAGATGTGTAGATGTGTGTGTGTATGTATGCTCTATCTTCCTATCTTTATCTTCTTCTCTTTCATCTCTCTTTATCTCTCACTCTCTCTCTCTATCTTTATATCTCTATCTCTCTTTCTCTCTCATCTCTCTCTCTCTCTATCTCTCTCTCTCTCTTCTCTCTCTCTTTCTCTCTCTATCTCTCTCTCTATCTCTCTCTCTCATCTCTCTCTCTCTCTCTATCTCTATCAATAGAGAATAAAAGAATCAGTTACAAGTATGTCCTCGTAATGTATGTCATCTATTGTCGAATTTGAAAGAATCGATGCCAAAGAACTTCTGCAAAATCAAAGAGAAGAGAAATTATAAGACCTAAAGCATAGAGAAAGACAAAGGCTAAGAGTATGTGCACCACTTACCGAGATGTAAGATCTAAATAGAGCGTGTGCGTGTGTGTGTGTGTGTGTGTAGAGAAAGAGATCTGTGTGTGTGTGCACAAGACAATGCACGTCACAATTCGGTTCACGCACCCAATTTCCACATAACACAACCAATACTCAAACATGTGCAAATTGTTCAGTTTTGCTCTCGAGTTCCCGGTATGTTTAAAACACGACCTCAGTATATTCGTCAGTATACGCAATGGTATGAGCATCAGTAATTTCTAGTAAATGATGCTTATACCGATGAATATACTAGCACTCATACAAATGCACATATCGGCGGTCGTGGGACATCGAGACGATCCGTCTTAAAGAGTCATACCGACGGTCACTTGACCGTTCGCATCTTTAAGTGGACTTTTCCAATGTTTATACCGATGCCAGGAGTGACCGTCGGTATAGGCAGCGTCGGTATGCCCCTCATATGTTGTAGTGCACCTTCATACTCCTTCACGATCTTCACATCATCCTACCTCTTCCATGGATTGAAAATTAAGGAGGTGGAACTTCTTGATGTGGTGCCTACCCTTGTCTGGAAAAACACCAAATTTGTCATCATTGGTAGGAACAAGCCTTAGGACAAATGTGTGATGGTAAGAGTATTGTGAGAATTGGAATTGAAAGGTAATTATTTCATTTTTATTGTTAGTTTTGTTGTTTTTATCTTCTTTCATCTCAACAAATTCCAAAAATTCACCATATCCACCTTCTCTCATCATTTTCCTCATTTTAAAGAGTGAGAGAGAGAGAGAGTTTGTGAGCAAGAGCATGTGCATATGTTTTTGAGCTTTTCTTGTAGGAAAGTGCTCCAGTACGAGAATACACCTCTAAAAAGGTAAAATTTCCAATTTTATGCCATATCTACCGAATGTCTCAGACCATCATGATGGTCGAAGAAGCTCATAATTTTGAGATTGCATCATCAAAATGGTGTAGAACATACTTGCACATAGAGGAATCCACAAGTGGATCTCAAAAATTTGCTTTCATGATGATGCATCACCATCATGCCGAGGCATCACCATCACAATTGGCTCATGCCATCATGATGAGACCAAACCATCACAACAGGCTCCTACCATCGCAACGGTTCTTGATCATCAAAGACGGGCCAAGGTCATTGTGATCACTCGGATACACCATCACGACGATCATCCTAACCTACACCATTGTGATTGGTTCACACCATTACAAAACTTTAAGACCATCATGTATTTGGACCATCGTGATTGGCTCACGCCATCACGAGGACTCGCCTGACCATTGACCATCGCGATTGGCTAATGCCATCACAACGACCTAAAACCATCACACCTTGACCATTGCATCGTGTTCACTATAGACCATCACGACGACACTCATATTGTAGACCATCATGATAATCATCCATGCCATCATGATTGGCTTGTGCCATTACGACGAGATTACACCATTGCATCGTGATCTTTAGTACACAGCATCACGATAGTTTGAGACCATCACGGGGACCCCTAAGTGACAAACCATTGCAATGATACACTGAGCCATCATGATTGTGTCATGCCATCGCGATTGGATAAGCCCATCATGATGGCTCATCACCGTCGTGATTTTGTTAGAACATGGCGATGGTCCGACTGAAATGCAAATTTGGGGTTTGATTTTTTTAGAAAATTTAAGGCCAATTTGGGTGATTTTTAAGGAAATTGTGCATTATGAAAAACCCTAGCATATATTTGAAGAAGTCCCATTTTCTCATCAACAAAAGTTCTATCTAAAACTTGATTTTTTTCACATGTTTTTAAGAGCATCTAGTGCAAGACAAAGTGCAAGGCAAGGCAAGCTTAGAAAGCATGTCTTTTGAGACATAAGAGCAATCAACGAGGCATCGGACTTGAGGTTGGAAGAACTCTCATCACCCTCAGTGAATTGCTAGTTCAGGCTAAGTGCGAGTGGTGTTATTGATAGAATTAAGGCCATGATATGAATGATTCACGTACAAGAAATGTTAATCACTCAAGTTCAAGCTCAAATTGAGACACCTAGATGATAACCCTAAAGGAAAAGGATTTAAATTTAATGGGTGATAGCTTAAACACGAAATGAAAGAATGAATTTGACATAGATAATTGGACAAGACAAGAGATTGAAAAAAGTAAAAAACAAACCAAGTGATTGAGAACAAAGAATTTGGGTGATGACTAAGCACATGAGTGCATGAGGTAAATGAATTCATGAACCTCAGATCAGGGAAGCACATAGGAAAGGCTGATCCACATAGTGTTAGGTCATCTGAAGCGAGAGTCAGAACCACAACATGATCTTGGGATCAACAACTTAGTGGTTACCCTTATGAACTGAGCTTAGAGGCAAGCAAGTCAGAGATGTCTTATAACATGGAGAGATGAGAGGGTGGTTTAGGATTATCCTACCTAGAAGAAACTCAACGGACCTTACAGAACTCAGTTAGAATATGTCTAAACCAACCACTTAGGTGCTCACATCTATGAGGATGGCTTGAGGAGATCGGTTGTTCAATTTAGAAACCCTGACCAACCCATTGGATTGGAACATCGAGTGGTTAAATTTGAGAGGGTTGCATACATCAACAAGAATGGAACAAAGTCCATTATTTTCACTCAACCTAACTACACTAATGAATTTGGGGTAGTCGTTCTGGAGATGAAAGTAGGGAACAAAGAACAAGAACCATTAGATGGTGAACCTAGGACACCGAGAGGTAAATTAGTGTTCACACGAATGCTTAAACCAGAATGGATACCTCAAGATAAAAAAGGCATTGAGATATTTCTAAATAGGGATATGATTGAGGCATTGTGGAGATACGAATTTGAGCAGTCAAGCAAAATAGGAACCATCATGATCCATGAATTCAAGGACCGTGAGATACTTGGAAAAGTAGCGTATTTAGACAACACATCAAATGGAGTGTTCATAATGTCCGAACATGGGATACATGCCTATGCATGGAAGGGTGAATTGTTCTTTCCCCCACTTCAAGCTAATGTGGCCTTTGAACACGAAGGAGTAGGAACATCCATGTCTCATGGTTCCCAAAGAGAAAAAGGCAAGGAGAGGCTTGAAGTGAGCTTCACTCACACCTTAGGAAGAGAACGATCAACTAATGAAACTGATAGGATGGAGAGACCAAGAAAAGCAAGACCACAAGGTGGTAGAGATGACTTTCCTCTATGTAAACCCTGAGAGCATCCAAGAATATTGAGACCCATGCAGTTAGTGAAATCAATGAAAAATTATTTCAATGGGATACGAGATCCTTATGACCACGTGGCCATGTTTAATAAGAGCCAAACAAGTGGACGACATGTTCATTCAGTACAATGCATTTGGACTCGTTTTGAAAAACAGACCTTAACCTGGTTCCAACCTTTACAGCAAAGGCAATCTAGGTACCTTCATCACTTGTTAGAATCATTCATCAGTGAATTCCCTAAAAGTGGAATCATGCACAACACTTCTTCTTTAATCCATAGCTTTAAACAGACCCCCCAAGACACTGTCAGATTAGCAGGACATAGATTTAGATAGTACACTCAGAGATGCCCAAAGCCAGATTTACCCACTCAAACCAAGAAAGTATCCTTGTTTTTGGATGGGCTATTGACCTCTAAACTACGATGCTATGTATACTTGAAGGAACCCATAACTTTAGAGTAATGTGTGGGAATTTGTACGGACATTGAAACCTATACTATTTGTATAAAATTATACATAAACTAGATGAATAAATAGGGGGGGGCGGTATTAAAGAATGTATGTATGAATGTATGCGTGTATGTGTATGTATGTATATATGCATGTATGTATTTGCAAGATCTGAGATCAAACTAATGGTTGGATGCCTTCGTTTATCCGTAAAATCTTACAATGTGCTCATATTCGAACATATTGAAATCATTCGGATTCTCAGCAACAACTTTAAAAAGTTGAGTTCGTACATTATGAAAATTTGATTTTGCTTTCTAAAAACGAAAAGTATGTATGAATGTATGCATGATTGTCCATACATTTGTATGTATGAATGTATGCATGATTGTCCATACATTTGTCCTAGCGCCTGATGGATCCCGTGTGTTGTCTAATCGTTCACAATGGCATTTTTAACTTTGCCATACACCTCCTTGTATTAATTCTAATCGTTCACAATGGCATATATTAAATGCAACGCACCTATTATGACGGTACAAAACACAAGTTTTTAATAGATCCTTGCCGTGGATAATATGAAGTATCGCACAATCAGCACACCCATGGAGAAATAGCAAATATAAGTTCTTAATCCCATGTACACACCATCTAAAAAGCTCAAAAGAAAATAATGGACTTGGAACGAACATAGGCTAATCTCCTTAACACATCAGAAAGCACCATGATAAGCTCTGTTTACAAGGAACTACCATATCGGTACACTATGATTAGAACGAGAATGAATTACATACTACATATGATTAAAATTCACAATTTACAAATTTTAGTTAGCCTTCTGTTAACTGTACTAATGATCTAAGAGAGATTTTAAAGTCTAGGCTATCAAGATGCTTTGTTGCAGAGAATTTGTTGCATTTTGTCAAGTTTCTTTGTTTTTTTTAGAGCACAATGAATTGAAAACACACTCACACACCCAACCTCGTAAGGTAGAGGCACCCATCTATGAGAAACTCATAGATACATGTCCAGCCAAGACTTGAACTCAGGACTTCCTCCTGGAGACTCAAGGCATCAAATCACTTGGCTACGCAGGCTTGGACGCAATTCGTCAAGTTTCGCCATCACCATCCATCAAGTTTTTACGGCATTGACGAAAGCGGGATTTGAAACCCTCCTATCCTGATGCTTTGTTGGGGATAATGAATTGGTTGCAACCGATCAAAATTCGATGTTTCTTTGGAGTTCGACACTGCACATGACACTGCACATGACATGTAAATTTGTCCTTGCATTGGTTGGGCAAATGTTCTTAAGTCTCCTTCGCAGATGATTTGTCGGGAATGGTAACTTGGTTCTAGTCTATCGAAATACGACATTGGCTGGGAGCCTGATATTAAGCGTGGCATGTTAAGCTCTGTAAAAGAGGTTGGCTGGAGAGGAATTTCAAAGTCTCCTACGATGATGCTTTGTTGATGATGGCGAGCTGATTGCCATCTATCGAAACATGGCGTTGGTTGGAAACTTGATACTGGAGATGGCATGTGAAATTCTCCTGCATTTGGCTGAGAAAAAGCTCCAAAGTATCCTTCGCACATGCTCTGTTGGAGATGGCAACTAGGTTCTGGTCTTCCAAAACATGCCGTTGGCTGAACACCCGTGATTGGAAATGGCATGTGAATCATATGACAGGGTATAAGAGGTGGAGCTACCTCTCCTACTGGCTGCAGAAAATCTCCAAAGTCCCCTATGCAGGTGCTCTGTTGGGGCTGGCAATATGGTCCCAATCCGTTAAAGTATGGCATTGGTGGAAAACCTGAATATGTTGAAGATGGTGTGTAAACTTGCTTGGGCATTAGTGCTCCTAATATGTGGCATTGCTGCATTGGCTCTGATATTGAAGGTAATGTGTAAACTTCTCCAGGCATTATGTTTTCTGAAGGGCTGAATTGATAGGATACAGGAGGAGTATGCATGCGTGTATATATGTGTGTGTATGAATGTGTGTATCTATGTGTGTGTTTGTGTACGTGTGTCTATGCATATGTGTATATGTGTGTGTATATGTATGTGTGTATGCATGTGTGTATATGTGTATTTGTGTGTATGCATGCATGTGTGTATATGTGTGTGTATGTATGCATGCATGTGTGTATATGTGTGTATGTATGTGTGTGTGTATGTATGTGTGTGTGTCTGTATGTGTGTGCATGTGTGTGTATGTGTATGTATGCATATGTGTATATGTGTGTATGCATGTGTGTGTATGTATGCATGTGTGTATATGTGTAAGTGTGTGTATGCATGCATGTGTATATGTGTGTGTATGTATGCATGCATGTGTGTATATGTGTGTCTGTATGCATGTGTGTCTGTATGCATGTGTGTCTGTATGCATGTGTGTCTGTATGCATGTGTGTCTGTATGCATGTGTGTCTGTATGCATGTGTGTACATGTATGTGTGTATGTATGCATGTGTAGATGTGTAGATGTGTGTGTGTATGTATGCTCTATCTTCCTATCTTTATCTTCTTCTCTTTCATCTCTCTTTATCTCTCACTCTCTCTCTCTATCTTTATATCTCTATCTCTCTTTCTCTCTCATCTCTCTCTCTCTCTCTATCTCTCTCTCTCTTCTCTCTCTCTCTTTCTCTCTCTATCTCTCTCTCTATCTCTCTCTCTCATCTCTCTCTCTCTCTATCTCTATCAATAGAGAATAAAAGAATCAGTTACAAGTATGTCCTCGTAATGTATGTCATCTATCGTCGAATTTGAAAGAATCGATGCCAAAGAACTTCTGCAAAATCAAAGAGAAGAGAAATTATAAGACCTAAAGCATAGAGAAAGACAAAGGCTAAGAGTATGTGCACCACTTACCGAGATGTAAGATCTAAATAGAGTGTGTGCGTGTGTGTGTGTGTGTAGAGAAAGAGATCTGTGTGTGTGTGCACAAGACAATGCATGTCACAATTCGGTTCACGCACCCAATTTCCACATAACACAACCAATACTCAAACATGTGCAAATTGTTCAGTTTTGCTCTCGAGTTCCCGGTATGTTTAAAACACGACCTCAGTATATTCGTCAGTATACGCAATGGTATGAGCATCAGTAATTTCTAGTAAATGATGCTTATACCGATGAATATACTAGCACTCATACAAATGCACATACCGGCGGTCGTGGGACATCCAGACGATCCGTCTTAAAGAGTCATACCGACGGTCACTTGACCGTTAGCATCTTTAAGTGGACTTTTCCAATGTTTATACCGATGCCAGGAGTGACCGTCGGTATGGGCAGCGTCGGTATGCCCCTCATATGTTGTAGTGCACCTTCATACTCCTTCACGATCTTCACATCATCCTACCTCTTCCATGGATTGAAAATTAAGGAGGTGGAACTTCTTGATGTGGTGCCTACCCTTGTCTGGAAAAACACCAAATTTGTCATCATTGGTAGGAACAAGCCTTAGGACAAATGTGTGATGGTAAGAGTATTGTGAGAATTGGAATTGAAAGGTAATTATTTCATTTTTATTGTTAGTTTTGTTGTTTTTATCTTCTTTCATCTCAACAAATTCCAAAAATTCACCATATCCACCTTCTCTCATCATTTTCCTCATTTTAAAGAGTGAGAGAGAGAGAGAGTTTGTGAGCAAGAGCATGTGCATATGTTTTTGAGCTTTTCTTGTAGGAAAGTGCTCCAGTACGAGAATACACCTCTAAAAAGGTAAAATTTCCAATTTTATGCCATATCTACCGAATGTCTCAGACCATCATGATGGTCGAAGAAGCTCATAATTTTGAGATTGCATCATCAGCATGGTGTAGAACATACTTGCACATAGAGGAATCCACAAGTGGATCTCAAAAATTTGCATTCATGATGATGCATCACCATCATGCCGAGGCATCACCATCACAATTGGCTCATGCCATCATGATGAGACCAAACCATCACAACAGGCTCCTACCATCGCAACGGTTCTTGATCATCAAAGACGGGCCAAGGTCATTGTGATCACTCGGATACACCATCACGACGATCATCCTAACCTACACCATTGTGATTGGTTCACACCATTACAAAACTTTAAGACCATCATGTATTTGGACCATCGTGATTGGCTCACGCCATCACGAGGACCCGCCTGACCATTGACCATCGCGATTGGCTGATGCCATCACAACGACCTCAAACCATCACACCTTGACCATTGCATCGTGTTCACTATAGACCATCACGATGACACTCATATTGTAGACCATCATGATAATCATCCATGCCATCATGATTGGCTTGTGCCATTACGACGAGATTACACCATTGCATCGTGATCTTTAGTACACAGCATCACGATAGTTTGAGACCATCACGGGGACCCCTAAGTTACAAACCATTGCAATGATACACTGAGCCATCATGATTGTGTCACGCCATCGCGATTGGATAAGCCCATCATGATGGCTCATCACCGTCGTGATTTTGTTAGAACATGGCGATGGTCCGACTAAAATGCAAATTTGGGGTTTGATTTTTTTAGAAAATTTAAGGCCAATTTGGGTGATTTTTAAGGAAATTGTGCATTATGAAAAACCCTAGCATATATTTGAAGAAGTCCCATTTTCTCATCAACAAAAGTTCTATCTAAAACTTGATTTTTTTCACATCTTTTTAAGAGCATCTAGGGCAAGACAAAGTGCAAGGCAAGGCAAGCTTAGAAAGCATGTCTTTTGAGACATAAGAGGAATCAACGAGGCATCGGACTTGAGGTTGGAAGAACTCTCATCACCCTCAGTGAATTGCTAGTTCAGGCTAAGTGCGAGTGGTGTTATTGATAGAATTAAGGCCATGATATGAATGATTCACGTACAAGAAATGTTAATCACTCAAGTTCAAGCTCAAATTGAGACACCTAGATGATAACCCTAAAGGAAAAGGATTTAAATTTAATGGGTGATAGCTTAAACACGAAATGAAAGAACGAATTTGACATAGATAATTGGACAAGACAAGAGATTGAAAAAAGTAAAAAACAAACCAAGTGATTGAGAACAAAGAATTTGGGTGATGACTAAGCACATGAGTGCATGAGGTAAATGATATCATGAACCTCAGATCAGGGAAGCACATAGGAAAGGCTGATCCACATAGTGTTAGGTCATCTGAAGCGAGTGTTAGAACCACAACATGATCTTGGGATCAACAACTTAGTGGTTACCCTTATGAACTGAGCTCAGAGACAAGCAAGTCAGAGATGTCTTATAACATGGAGAGATGAGAGGGTGGTTTAGGATTATCCTACCTAGAAGAAACTCAACGGACCTTACAGAACTCAGTTGGAATATGTCTGAACCAACCACTAAGGTGCTCACATCTATGAGGATGGCTTGAGGAGATCGGTTGTTCAATTTAGAAACCCTGACCAACCCATTGGATTGGAACATCGAGTGGTTAAATTTGAGAGGGTTGCATACATCAACAAGAATGGAACAAAGTCCATTATTTCCACTCAACCTAACTACACTAATGAATTTGGGGTAGTCGTTCTGGAGATGAAAGTAGGGAACAAAGAACAAGAACCATTAGATGGTGAACCTAGGACACCCATGGGTAAATTAGTGTTCACACGAATGCTTAAACCAGAATGGATACCTCAAGATAAAAAAGGCATTGAGATATTTCTAAATAGGGATATGAATGAGGCATTGTGGAGATACGAATTTGAGCAGTCAAGCAAAATAGGAACAATCATGATCCATGAATTCATGGACCGTGAGATACTTGGAAAAGTAGCGTATTTAGACAACACATCAAATGGAGTGTTCATAATGTCTGAACATGGGATACATGCCTATGCATGGAAGGGTAATTTGTTCTTTCCCCCACTTCAAGCTAATGTGGCCTTTGAACACGAAGGAGTAGGAACATCCATGTCTCATGGTTCCCAAAGAGAAAAAGGCAAGGAGAGGCTTGAAGTGAGCTTCACTCACACCTTAGGAAGAGAACGATCAACTAATGAAACTGATAGGATGGAGAGACCAAGAAAAGCAAGACCACAAGGTGGTAGAGATGACTTTCCTCTACGTAGACCCTGAGAGCATCCGAGAATATTGAGACCCATGCAGTTAGTGAAATCAATGAAAAATTATTTCAATGGGATACGAGATCCTTATGACCACGTGGCCATGTTTAATAAGAGCCAAACAAGTGGACGACATGTTCATTCAGTACAATGCATTTGGACTCGTTTTGAAAAACAGACCTTAACCTGGTTCCAACCTTTACAGCAAAGGCAATCTAGGTACCTTCATCACTTGTTAGAATCATTCATCACTGAATTCTCTAAAAGTGGAATCATGCACAACACTTCTTCTTTAATCCATAGCTTTAAACAGACCCCCCAAGGCACTGTCAAATTAGCAGGACATAGATTTAGATAGTACACTCAGAGATGCCCAAAGCCAGATTTACCCACTCAAACCAAGAAAGTATCCTTGTTTTTGGATGGGCTATTGACCTCTAAACTACGATGCTATGTATACTTGAAGGAACCCATAACTTTAGAGTAATGTGTGGGAATTTGTACGGACATTGAAACCTATACTATTTGTATACAATTATACATAAACTAGATGAATAAATAGGGGGGGGGCGGTATTAAAGAATGTATGTATGAATGTATGCGTGTATGTGTATGTATGTATATATGCATGTATGTATTTGCAAGATCTGAGATCAAAGTAATGGTTGGATGCCTTCGTTTATCCGTAAAATCTTACAATGTGCTCATATTCGAACATATTGAAATCATTCGGATTCTCAGCAACAACTTTAAAAAGTTGAGTTCGTACATTATGAAAATTTGATTTTGCTTTCTAAAAACGAAAAGTATGTATGAATGTATGCATGATTGTCCATACATTTGTATGTATGAATGTATGCATGATTGTCCATACATTTGTCCTAGCGCCTGATGGATCCCGTGTGTTGTCTAATCGTTCACAATGGCATTTTTAACTTTGCCATACACCTCCTTGTATTAATTCTAATCGTTCACAATGGCATATATTAAATGCAACGCACCTATTATGACGGTACAAAACACAAGTTTTTAATAGATCCTTGCCGTGGATAATATGAAGTATCGCACAATCAGCACACCCATGGAGAAATAGCAAATATAAGTTCTTAATCCCATGTACACACCATCTAAAAAGGCTCAAAAGAAAATAATGGACTTGGAACGAACATAGGCTAATCTCCTTAACACATCAGAAAGCACCATGATAAGCTCTGTTTACAAGGAACTACCATATCGGTACACTATGATTAGAACGAGAATGAATTACATACTACATATGATTAAAATTCACAATTTACAAATTTTAGTTAGCCTTCTGTTAACTGTACTAATGATCTAAGAGAGATTTTAAAGTCTAGGCTATCAAGATGCTTTGTTGCAGAGAATTTGTTGCATTTTGTCAAGTTTCTTTGTTTTTTTTAGAGCACAATGAATTGAAAACACAGTCACACACCCAACCTCGTAAGGTAGAGGCACCCATCTATGAGAAACTCATAGATACATGTCCAGCCAAGACTTGAACTCAGGACTTTCTCCTGGAGACTCAAGGCATCAAATCACTTGGCTACGCAGGCTTGGACGCAATTCGTCAAGTTTCGCCATCACCATCCATCAAGTTTTTACGGCATTGACGAAAGCGGGATTTGAAACCCTCCTATCCTGATGCTTTGTTGGGGATAATGAATTGGTTGCAACCGATCAAAATTCGATGTTTCTTTGGAGTTCGACACTGCACATGACACTGCACATGACATGTAAATTTGTCCTTGCATTGGTTGGGCAAATGTTCTTAAGTCTCCTTCGCAGATGATTTGTCGGGAATGGTAACTTGGTTCTAGTCTATCGAAATACGACATTGGCTGGGAGCCTGATATTAAGCGTGGCATGTTAAGCTCTGAAAAAGAGGTTGGCTGCAGAGGAATTTCAAAGTCTCCTACGATGATGCTTTGTTGATGATGGCGAGCTGATTGCCATCTATCGAAACATGGCGTTGGTTGGAAACTTGATACTGGAGATGGCATGTGAAATTCTCCTGGATTTGGCTGAGAAAAAGCTCCAAAGTATCCTTCGCACATGCTCTGTTGGAGATGGCAACTAGGTTCTGGTCTTCCAAAACATGCCGTTGGCTGAACACCCGTGATTGGAAATGGCATGTGAATCAAATGACAGGGTATAAGAGGTGGAGCTACCTCTCCTACTGGCTGCAGAAAATCTCCAAAGTCCCCTATGCAGGTGCTCTGTTGGGGCTGGCAATATGGTCCCAATCCGTTAAAGTATGGCATTGGTGGAAAACCTGAATATGTTGAAGATGGTGTGTAAACTTGCTTGGGCATTAGTGCTCCTAATATGTGGCATTGCTGCATTGGCTCTGATATTGAAGGTAATGTGTAAACTTCTCCAGGCATTATGTTTTCTGAAGGGCTGAATTGATAGGATACAGGAGGAGGAGGAGGTACACAACCACCACTTGGGCAATCTACAAAAGGGAGCATTCCGTAGTGAGGCCTATCTATGGCAGCTGTTTTCTGTGCAAACATGTTTTCTAGCTGTGCATGGCGGATTTCCTTGGGTTGGGCTACAGCAACATATATAGGTCTTCCAAATAATATGCATTTATGCTCAGAAAGAGCACTTTGAGCTTCTTGAGGTGAAGAGAAGCACACAAAGCCAAACCCTTTACTAAGTCCTTTTTCATCAAGCATCACCTTGGCTGAGATTATGTTACCATGACTTGAGAAGTGCTCACAAAGGGCTTTGTCATCAACGAGGTCAGCTAAGTTCTTCACGTAGAGGTTACATTCTTTATACTTCTGAGTTCGCTCTTCGAACTGACGTTGCAGCATCCTCTCTCGTTCAGCCTTCTTTTGAGCTTGTGCAACATATAAAGCCTTGGAGCCTAAAATTTTTCCATTCATTGCTTTCAATGCATTCTCTGCGCTATCTTTAGTCTTGAAGCTCACAAATCCAAATCCTTTAGAATTACCATCTGCATCTTTCATGATGATGAGGCTTGTGATTTCACCATATCCACGGAATTCCTCCTTCAAAGCCTCTTCTGTGATTTCAAGGCCAATGTTCTTGATGTAGAGATTTGTCTCAGCCTCCATATACCTTTTCGGATCAAATTTTGCAACACATAGTATTTTTCCCTTAATTTCAGCTCCGTCCATTTTCAGAATACTTAGATTTGCTACCTCTTCGCTCTCAAATTGCACAAAACCATATCCATTGCTTTTGCCATCGTTCAGCGACACTTCGCAAGAAGCCACCTTCCCAATTGGTGAGAATACAGCACGTAGTTCTGTGTCACCAATGGATTCATGAAGCCCCTTGACAAAAACCTTGCCTATACAACTTCCCTCGGATGGATTTGCGTTTGAGTCACATATTAAAATTCTGATGGGCGTTCCATTGACCAGTGTGTTCTCTAGAGATCGAGAAGCTTGAACAATGGAATTTCTATCCACAGAGGGTTGGAAATGAACAATCGCGTTGCAAACGGAGTTCGTCGAAGAAACTGATGGGCGAATAATGTGAATAGAAGCAACTGGACCGAACCCAGAAAACATGCCGTGAAGATGGGCTTCCTCTGTGCTAGAATCGAGACCGCTGATATGTAAGAGGATGGTTTGAGAACTCACTTCATTGGCCATCGTCTTCGTCTTTCGATGTTTCCGGATGCGAGAGCAATGCTATACTCGGACAATGTTTGACACAGAGAATTCTGCGCCAACAGAACACAACAACAGTTCGTGTTGATTCAGCTCGTGCTCCTGAATAACAACCCCGTGCTCGAGTTATATAACCACCGCCGCACTTGACAGTCCAGAGGTAATGCTGGCGGAGTCGAGACTCAGCTTGCGTATTTATTGACGATCCTCGTTGCTTTTCGTCTATGGAAAAGCAGGTGCGTTTGCTTTCGCGAAGTTGCTTATCAAAAAGCACCTGCCTTTGGTTTCAAAACAAGGTAAGATTGACTATATTCAGACTCTTGAAAAACGTTTCTAATTGATCGTCACTTGAACATGTTTGATTTTCATACGCTTTTGGAATTATATGATTTTCATACACTTTTGGAATTATATGTTTGATGATGTATGGATGCATTCTACGCAATCAATGTGTCCAACGCCTCATATTCTATGTTCGCCAGCCCTTCATATTTCAGATTATTTCTCTCTTGCCTGTTTTACGTCCAGATAAAGTGGGAAATAAGATCACTCTTCCTCCATTTGCCTCACTGATGAGAAATATGACGTTTCATCCGTTATACAAAACATATTTCTTAATTCCACCTATGAGATCACTCTTCCTCCATTTGCCTCACTGATTAACTTGAAGGTTAACATATTCTCTTACATACACACATTTCTAACAACATACATACACACACATTTCCATGCCTTAGGGATCTCCCATATCCCACAAAGCAGGGGTAGCATAACCCGAATGCATAACAGTGGTGACAGCTAGGAGTCGGCATGAAACCTATATTGTAGAGGAATTTACAAAGAAGAATAACTATCTTTTCATCATCCTCATGGGCACTCTACTTATTTAAATTGGCATCTGGTATAGGGCGATTTTAGGCACCATCTCCTATTAAGGGAGACATGCAAGTTGTAGTGCTTCTTGAAACTGATCGCTTTCTCCAATTTGTTACCACTGATCCATCTTAAGTACCCTTCAGTCTACAGGGGATCATATACAAGAAGGAGGTGGGTCTTTGAGTTCTCCTAAGAATTGATTCTATTCCTGAATAGGCACCAAACTTCATAGTCAACACTCCTACTTGAGTCTATGTATTCAAATCTAATACAGTGTCTTCTCTCTTGATTCGAGTGATGTTTCCACATACAAATCCCTTTTTTCCATAGATTCTAATTTTCCTAGTGAATGTCCCTCTTTGCCTAGTGAATGCTCTCATATCCCACAAAGCAAGATAACATTGGTGATGGTGAGGAGTTGGCATGAAACCTATATTGTAGAGGGTTTTATGGAGAACGTTAATTATCTTTTCATCATCCTCATGGGAAGTTTACTTATTTAAATTTCCATGTATTAAATGCAACGCACCTATTACGACCGTACAAAACACAAGCTTTTAATAGATCTTTGCCGTGGATAATATGAAGTATCGCACCATCAGCACACCCATGGAGTAATAGCAAATATAAGTTCTTAATCCATGTACACACCATCTAAAAAGGCTGAAAAGATAATAATGGACTTGGAACGAACATAGGCTAATCTCCTTAACACATCAGAAAGGACCATGATAAGCTCTGTTCTGTTTACAGGGAACTACCATATCGGTACACTATGATTAGAACGAGAATGAATTACATACTACATATGATTAAAATTCACAATTTACAAATTTTAGTTAGCCTTGTGTTAACTGTACTAATGATCTAAGAGAGACTTTAAAGTCTAGGCTATCAAGATGCTTTGTTGTGGAAAATTTATTGCAATTCGTCAAGTTTTTTTTTTTTAGAGCACAATGAATTGAAAACACACTCACACACCCAACCTCGTAAGGTAGAGGAACCCATCTATGAGAAACTCATAGATACATGTCCAGCCAAGACTTGAACTCAGGACTTCCTCCTGGAGACTCAAGGCATCAAACCACTTGGCTATGCACGCTTGGATGCAATTCCTCAAGTTTCACCATCACCATCCATCAAGTTTTTACGGCATTGACAAAAGCGGGATTTGAAACCCTCCTATCCTGATGCTTTGTTGTGGATAATGAATTGGTTGCAACCCATCAAAATTCGATGTTTCTTTGGAGTTCGACACTGCACATGACATGTAAATTTGTCCTTGCATTGGTTGGGCAAATGTTCTTAAGTCTCCTTCGCAAATGATTTGTCGGGAATGGTAACTTGGTTCTGGTGTATTGAAATACGACATTTGTTGGGAGCATGATATTAAGCGTGGCATGTTAAGCTCTATAAAAGAGTTTGGCTGGAGAGGAATTTCAAAGTCTCCTACGATGATGCTTTGTTGATGATGGCGAGCTGATTGCCATCTATCAAAACATGGCGTTGGTTGGAAACTTGATACATGGGGACCACACGAATGGTAGAATAGGTTTTGTAGTCAACTTTTATCAAGGGATCCATATTCTCTAACATGTGCAGTACAAATCCATCGTTTTTGATAAAATTTTGATAGTTGCAATGAGTGGAAGGACATGCCACTCTCTCCTTCGGATCCAAACTAGCCATCTTATACAATATGGACATTTTAGAACATTTAATTTTTCTTATTAAACCTAAAAACCATAATCATAAAGACTTAAACCTAAAATATATATAGATTTAATTATATATTCTAATTTTTTTCTTATGAAATGTATAAATTTAATTACATATATTTAACTGAAACACTAGCTATTTTCATATTTATTTATCTATACTAAAATCCTATTTTTTATATATATTTAATTTAATTAAAAAAACATAAATCCTTATTTTTATATACTTGATTGTATATATTTAATTATATATATATTTATTTATTTGTACTAAAAACCTAAAAGAATCTAAAATCCTAACCCTAAAGACCTAAACATAAAACATGTATATGTGTGTATGCATGTGTATATGTATGTGTATGTGTACATATATTATCTGTATATATGTGTATATGTGTGTATGCATGTGTAAGCAGCCTAGAAACGCTAATCCTATTTTTATATATTTAGTTTGATAAAAAACCCTAAAATTCTAATTATATATATTTAATTGAAACACTAGCTATTCTCATATTTAATTATCGATACTAAAATCCTATTTTTTTATATAGATTTAATGTGTACATATATTATGTGTGTATACATGTACATGTGTGTATGCATATGTAAACAACCTAAAAAACGTAATCCTGCTTTTATATATTTAATCTGATAAAAACCCCTAAAATCCTATATATATATATATATATATATATATATATATATATATATATGTATGTGTAGATACTATGTGTGTATATGTGTATATGTGTGTATTCATGTGTATTCATGTGTATGCATGTGTGTATGCATGTGTGTATGCATGCGTGTATGCATGTGTGTATGCATGTGTGTATTTATCTATACCAAAGATCTTTTTTTATATATATATTAAAGACCTATTTTTTATAAATTTAATTATGTACATATGTGAGTGTGTGTGTATATGTATGTGAGTGTGTATGAATATGTGTGTGTATGTATATGCACATGTCTTTGTAATATGTTAAAATCCTAAAGTCCTATTTTTTATATATATCAAAAATCCTAAAGACCTATTTTCTTTTAGACGTGCTCTCTGTCGAACAAAGCCTTTTAATGTCTTCATAAAGCACTCTAACAAGAACATCCATCAACTATGGACAATTCTTGCTATTGCAACTTCATCTACCACATGAACCAGTAAATGAAGCTAAATAGTGAGAATACTTGTGGGAAAGTATTTCTCTACCATAGAAAGAACCTAGATAGCATTGCGTTTTGCACTCTCTATGCTATCTCTATTGATCTCTTTAGAAGAGATCCACGTACTAAGAAACTAATTTTATAAATGGTTCTTCGTACATCCTCCGAAAGACAATCTTTTAAGGCTATAGAAAGCACAAATTATAAAAATGTGTGCTAATCATGAGACTTGAGCCCTCCAAGATCGTCGTTTCATGTGAAAGCAGTCTTTAGACGCCTCATGCATCCAGTAAGTGTTCGAAACTCTAAGAATGTTTTCTTCACTTGTTGCTCTTCCATCTTGCGAAGCACCCAAGGAGCTCTTGGTAACGATACTGTTCTGTTTCACTTAGTAATTGCCCACAACTCTCGCATACAACCTCGCTCTTCTAAGCCCTCCCTTTGTGCTTTGCTTTCTTTCTTTTCGACAAAGTCTTCCAAAGAATCTCTCCCACATTCTTAAAAATATGCATCGTTTCTACCAAATGATTGATCAATAATTCACTCCAATAAGGGAGTTCATGAAAAACGGACAATCGTTTCATGCCACCGACTGGAGTTTCTAAATCCTTTAGTGGTTTCCAATCGCTAGCTTTCATTTGGCATTGCGCTTGTCGATCAATTTGTCCTTCACATAAAACATGTTCATCAGGCAAATATCTATGGTGTTCTTCATAGACAGTTTTACGCATTGCTTTGCAATAGTGTGCTTCGAGTCGTGGTCCGCATAAAAAACAAGCATGGTAACCAAAAATGGATAAACTTGAACATTCACCATAACCAGGCCAATCATGCATCGTGCACATAAGTATGCCTTGCACTCGCACGTCTCGTCTTCTTATAGGTTGAGACATGTCACGCAAAGTAATCCAATCCCATAAACTGTGTAGTTCTTCCACAAGTGATGCAAGATATACATCCATGTTTTTTACCTTATACTTACCTAGTACAATAAGAGCTAATAATAAATGACCTTTCTTTGTGGCCCGCCATGGTGGGATGTTATAATTGACCAAACATACAGGCCATGTGCTCCATGAAGAGCTGTGTAAACCAAATAGATTTACTCCATCCATAGCTAGGCCTACACGTATGGACCGAGGCTCACTAGCAAACTCTGGCCACTTACTATCTATGTGCTTCCAAGCATTAGAGTTAGCAGGCACTCGCATTACACCATCTTTAGACCTGCTCTTTGCATGCCATGACATTAACTCAGCTAAATATTTGCATCTAAACATGTTCCTTATTTGTGGAATAATAGGAAAGTGACAAAGAACCTTTGCGGGGATTGCTTTGCCTACAGGATCTTCTCTAAATCTATTTGCTCCACACTTTGGACACACGTGAAGATGCTCATACTCATTCCGAAAGAGGATGCAATCATTCAAACAAGCATGAATTTTAGTGTAATCCATTCCAGTGGACTGTAAAAGTTTTTTTGCATCTCCACGTGTTGGAGGCATGTCGTTGCCCTCTGGAAACAATTGATCTTTAAAAAGCCTGCAATAAGCGATTAGAACGATATTAGTAAATAAAGTTATTTTGATACAACAATGAACGTTTATTTCAAATCCAGTTACCTGAACAATTTAGTGACACTACTATCTGACCATCCATAAATGGATTGCAGATTGAGCATCGCGAGTGATTCACGTAGTATAGATATCTTTGCTCCATTGTAAAGTGGTAAAGGATCTAATCTCCACATGTTTCCATATTCTTCATCGACTTCTTATCATGGAAATTCTGTTGTGTCCATGAAACTATCGACATCTTCTCCACCATCATGATCTTCCTCCATCTCATAAAATGCTTCGATCATTTCTTCCATATGTTCATTATGTGTAATGTTATTAGTACTTGCTTGTACTTCTAACTCCTTTTTTGTTCTCTTTTGTCCACGAGAGGTCAGTGGTGCAATGTTGTTTGGGTCCATCTACTCACCTAGGGGACCATGCGAATGGTAGCATAGTTTTCTAGTCGACTTTTATCAAAGGATCCATACTCTCTAACATGTGCAGTACAAATCCATCATTTTCGATAAATTTGATACTTGCACTCAGTGCAAGGACATACCATTCTCTCCTTCGGATCCAAACTAGCGATCTGATACAATATGGATACTTTAGAAGATTTGATTTTTTTTTTAAAATCTAAAAATCCTACTCTTAAAGACTTAAACCTAAAATAGTAAAACCTAAATACTTAAACACTTAAAGAATCCTAAAACCCTAATCCTAAAACCCTAATACCAAAGACTTATATATGTGTATATGTATTATATGTATGTCTATTGCTTATATAATTAAAATCCTATATTTATATATTTAACTATGTATAATTAATTTATTTTTTTAAAGCACTACCTCTTTTCATATATATTTATCTATATAATTATCCTATTTAATATATTTATTTATTTATGTGTTCAGATTTTTTACTAATTAATCCTATTTTTATATGTTTAATTATATATAGTTAATTATATATATTTCATTAATTTATTTAGAACATTGGTTCTTTTTATATTTATTTATCTATATAATTATCCTATTTTATATATATATTTATTTATATATTCAGATTTTTTTCTTAATTTTCTTCTATATATGTCCCTTTATATAAATTTAAATGAATTATATGTATGCCTAAACCCAAAAACCCTAATCTTAAAAATCTAGACCTAAAATATGTATATTTTTGTATGCATGTGTATATACATGTATATATGTATTATATGTGTATATGTATGTATGTATATATGTTATGCATGTGTAAAAACCCTAATCGAAAAGACCTAGACCTAAAACATGTATATATATGTATGCATGTGTATATATATGTGTATATAGATATGTGTATAAGTATATGTGTGTATATATATGTGTATATATATTTACTTTGATTAAAATCCTTAAAATCAAACCTATTTTTATATATTTAATTTAGTTACTTAAAACACTAGTTCTTTTCATATTTATTTATCGACAAACTTATCGTATTTTATAAATATATTTATTTATATATTCAAATTTTTTTCTTAATTTTTTCTATATTTTCTCTATATATAAATTTAATCGAATTATATGTATGCCTAAACCCTAAAACCCAAATCTTAAAGATCTAAACCTAAAATATGTATATTTCTGTATGCATGTGTATATACATGTATATATGTATTATATGTGTATGTGTATGTGTGTATATATGTTATGCAGGTGTTGAAACCCTAAAACCCTAATAAAAAAGACCTAGACCTAAAACATGTATATATGTGTATGCATGTGTATATATATGTGTATATATATGTGTATATAGATATGTGTATATAGATATGTGTATAAGTATATGTGTGTATGTGTATGTGTATATATATTTACTCTGATTAAAATCCTTAAAACTAAACTTATTTTTATATATTTGATTATATATATTTAATATATTTATTTAAGACACTAGTTCTTTTCATATTTATTTATCTATATAATTATCCTATTTTATATATATATTTATTTATATATTCAGATTTTTTTCTTATTTTTTTCTATATTTTCTCTTAATATAAATGTAATTGAATTATATGTATGCCTAAACCCTAAAACCCTAATCTTAAAGATCTAAACCTAAAATATGTATATTTCTGTACGCATGTGTATATACATGTATATATGTGTTATATGTGTATGTGTATGTGTATATAGGTTATGCATGTGTATATATATGTATATATGTGTAAATAGCCTAAAAACCCTAATCCTATTTTCATATATTTGATGTAAAAGAAAGCTTTAAAATCGTAATTTTATATATTTAATTAAAACAATAGCTTATGTGTGTGTATATGTGTGCATGTGTGTATGTATGTGTGTGTGTGAATGTATGCATGTGTGTATATGTGTATGCGTGTCTATGTATGCATGTGTGAGTATATGTGTATGTGTGTGTATGTATGCATGTGTGTGTATGCATCCATGTGTGTGTGCATGCATGTGTGTGTATGCATGTGTGTGTTTATGCACGCGTGTGTGTATATGTGTGTGTATGTATGCATGCATGTGTGTATATGTGTGTATGTATGCATGTGTGTATGTGTGTGTGTGTATGTATGCATGTGTCTATATGTGTATGTGTGTGTATGTATCCATGCATGCGTGTATATGTGTGTATGTATGTGTGTGTGTATGCATGCGTGTATATATGTGTGTGTATGAATGTGTGTATCTATGTGTGTGTTTGTGTACGTGTGTCTATGCATATGTGTATATGTGTGTGTATATGTATGTGTGTATGGATGTGTGTATATGTGTATTTGTGTGTATGCACGCATGTGTGTATATGTGTGTGTATGTATGCATGCATGTGTGTATATGTGTGTATGTATGTGTGTGTGTATGTATGTGTGTATATGTGTGTGTGTATGTATGTGTGTGCATGTGTGTGTATGTGTATGTATGCATATGTGTATATGTGTGTATGCATGTGTGTGTATGTATGCATGTGTGTATATGTGTAAGTGTGTGTATGCATGCATGTGTATATGTGTGTGTATGTATGCATGCATGTGTGTATATGTGTGTCTGTATGCATGTGTGTCTGTATGCATGTGTGTCTGTATGCATGTGTGTATGTATGCATGTGTGTACATGTATGTGTGTATGTATGCATGTGTAGATGTGTAGATGTGTGTGTGTATGTATGCTCTATCTTCCTATCTTTATCTTCTTCTCTTTCATCTCTCTTTATCTCTCACTCTCTCTCTCTATCTTTATATCTCTATCTCTCTATCTCTCTTTCTCTCTCATCTCTCTCTCTCTCTATCTCTCTCTCTCTTCTCTCTCTCTTTCTCTCTCTATCTCTCTCTCTATCTCTCTCTCTCATCTCTCTCTCTCTCTCTCTCTCTCTCTCTATCAATAGAGAATAAAAGAATCAGTTACAAGTATGTCCTCGTAATGTATGTCATCTATCGTCGAATTTGAAAGAATCGATGCCAAAGAACTTCTGCAAAATCAAAGAGAAGAGAAATTATAAGACCTAAAGCATAGAGAAAGACAAAGGCTAAGAGTATGTGCACCACTTACCGAGATGTAAGATCTAAATAGAGTGTGTGCGTGTGTGTGTGTGTGTAGAGAAAGAGATCTGTGTGTGTGTGTGCACAAGACAATGCATGTCACAATTCGGTTCACGCACCCAATTTCCACATAACACAACCAATACTCAAACATGTGCAAATTGTTCAGTTTTGCTCTCGAGTTCCCGGTATGTTTAAAACACGACCTCAGTATATTCGTCAGTATACGCAATGGTATGAGCATCAGTAATTTCTAGTAAATGATGCTTATACCGATGAATATACTAGCACTCATACAAATGCACATACCGGCGGTCGTGGGACATCCAGACGATCCGTCTTAAAGAGTCATACCGACGGTCACTTGACCGTTGGCATCTTTAAGTGGACTTTTCCAATGTTTATACCGATGCCAAGAGTGACCGTCGGTATAGGCAGCGTTGGTATGCCCCTCATATGTTGTAGTGCACCTTCATACTCCTTCACGATCTTCACATCATCCTACCTCTTCCATGGATTGAAAATTAAGGAGGTGGAACTTCTTGATGTGGTGCCTACCCTTGTCTGGAAAAACACCAAATTTGTCATCATTGGTAGGAACAAGCCTTAGGACAAATGTGTGATGGTAAGAGTATTGTGAGAATTAGAATTGAAAGGTAATTATTTCATTTTTATTGTTAGTTTTGTTGTTTTTATCTTCTTTCATCTCAACAAATTCCAAAAATTCACCATATCCACCTTCTCTCATCATTTTCCTCATTTTAAAGAGTGAGAGAGAGAGAGAGTTTGTGAGCAAGAGCATGTGCATATGTTTTTGAGCTTTTCTTGTAGGAAAGTGCTCTAGTACGAGAATACACCTCTAAAAAGGTAAAATTTCCAATTTTATGCCATATCTACCGAATGTCTCAGACCATCATGATGGTCGAAGAAGCTCATAATTTTGAGATTGCATCATCAGCATGGTGTAGAACATACTTGCACATAGAGGAATCCACAAGTGGATCTCAAAAATTTGCATTCATGATGATGCATCACCATCATGCCGAGGCATCACCATCACAATTGGCTCATGCCATCATGATGAGACCAAACCATCACAACAGGCTCCTACCATCGCAACGGTTCTTGATCATCAAAGACGGGCCAAGGTCATTGTGATCACTCGGATACACCATCACGACGATCATCCTAACCTACACCATTGTGATTGGTTCACACCATTACAAAACTTTAAGACCATCATGTATTTGGACCATCGTGATTGGCTCACGCCATCACGAGGACCCGCCTGACCATTGACCATCGCGATTGGCTGATGCCATCACAACGACCTCAAACCATCACACCTTGACCATTGCATCGTGTTCACTATAGACCATCACGATGACACTCATATTGTAGACCATCATGATAATCATCCATGCCATCATGATTGGCTTGTGCCATTACGACGAGATTACACCATTGCATCGTGATCTTTAGTACACAGCATCACGATAGTTTGAGACCATCACGGGGACCCCTAAGTTACAAACCATTGCAATGATACACTGAGCCATCATGATTGTGTCACGCCATCGCGATTGGATAAGCCCATCATGATGGCTCATCACCGTCGTGATTTTGTTAGAACATGGCGATGGTCCGACTGAAATGCAAATTTGGGGTTTGATTTTTTTAGAAAATTTAAGGCCAATTTGGGTAATTTTTAAGGAAATTGTGCATTATGAAAAACCCTAGCATATATTTGAAGAAGTCCCATTTTCTCATCAACAAAAGTTCTATCTAAAACTTGATTTTTTTCACATGTTTTTAAGAGCATCTAGGGCAAGACAAAGTGCAAGGCAAGGCAAGCTTAGAAAGCATGTCTTTTGAGACATAAGAGGAATCAACGAGGCATCGGACTTGAGGTTGGAAGAACTCTCATCACCCTCAGTGAATTGCTAGTTCAGGCTAAGTGCGAGTGGTGTTATTGATAGAATTAAGGCCATGATATGAACGATTCACGTACAAGAAATGTTAATCACTCAAGTTCAAGCTCAAATTGAGACACCTAGATGATAACCCTAAAGGAAAAGGATTTAAATTTAATGGGTGATAGCTTAAACACGAAATGAAAGAACGAATTTGACATAGATAATTGGACAAGACAAGAGATTGAAAAAAGTAAAAAACAAACCAAGTGATTGAGAACAAAGAATTTGGGTGATGACTAAGCACATGAGTGCATGAGGTAAATGAATTCATGAACCTCAGATCAGGGAAGCACATAGGAAAGGCTGATCCACATAGTGTTAGGTCATCTGAAGCGAGTGTCAGAACCACAACATGATCTTGGGATCAACAACTTAGTGGTTACCCTTATGAACTGAGGTCAGAGACAAGCAAGTCAGAGATGTCTTATAACATGGAGAGATGAGAGGGTGGTTTAGGATTATCCTACCTAGAAGAAACTCAACGGACCTTACAGAACTCAGTTAGAATATGTCTGAACCAACCACTTAGGTGCTCACATCTATGAGGATGGCTTGAGGAGATCGGTTGTTCAATTTAGAAACCCTGACCAACCCATTGGATTGGAACATCGAGTGGTTAAATTTGAGAGGGTTGCATACATCAACAAGAATGGAACAAAGTCCATTATTTCCACTCAACCTAACTACACTAATGAATTTGGGGTAGTCGTTCTGGAGATGAAAGTAGGGAACAAAGAACAAGAACCATTAGATGGTGAACCTAGGACACCTAGAGGTAAATTAGTGTTCACACGAATGCTTAAACCAGAATGGATACCTCAAGATAAAAAAGGCATTGAGATATTTCTAAATAGGGATATGAATGAGGCATTGTGGAGATACGAATTTGAGCAGTCAAGCAAAATAGGAACAATCATGATCCATGAATTCAAGGACCGTGAGATACTTGGAAAAGTAGCGTATTTAGACAACACATCAAATGGAGTGTTCATGATGTCCGAACATGGGATACATGCCTATGCATGGAAGAGTGAATTGTTCTTTCCCCCACTTCAAGCTAATGTGGCCTTTGAACACGAAGGAGTAGGAACATCCATGTCTCATGGTTCCCAAAGAGAAAAAGGCAAGGAGAGGCTTGAAGTGAGCTTCACTCACACCTTAGGAAGAGAGTGATCAACTAATGAAACTGATAGGATGGAGAGACCAAGAAAAGCAAGACCACAAGGTGGTAGAGATGACTTTCCTCTACGTAGACCCTGAGAGCATCCAAGAATATTGAGACCCATGTAGTTAGTGAAATCAATGAAAAATTATTTCAATGGGATACGAGATCCTTATGACCACGTGGCCATGTTTAATAAGAGCCAAACAAGTGGACGACATGTTCATTCAGTACAATGCATTTGGACTCGTTTTGAAAAACAGACCTTAACCTGGTTCCAACCTTTACAGCAAAGGCAATCTAGGTACCTTCATCACTTGTTAGAATCATTCATCACTGAATTCTCTAAAAGTGGAATCATGCACAACACTTCTTCTTTAATCCATAGCTTTAAACAGACCCCCAAGACACTGTCAGATTAGCAGGACATAGATTTAGATAGTACACTCAGAGATGCCCAAAGCCAGATTTACCCACTCAAACCAAGAAAGTATCCTTGTTTTTGGATGGGCTATTGACCTCTAAACTACGATGCTATGTATACTTGAAGGAACCCATAACTTTAGAGTAATGTGTGGGAATTTGTACGGACATTGAAACCTATACTATTTGTATACAATTATACATAAACTAGATGAATAAATAGGGGGGGCGGTATTAAAGAATGTATGTATGAATGTATGCGTGTATGTGTATGTATGTATATATGCATGTATGTATTTGCAAGATCTGAGATCAAACTAATGGTTGGATGCCTTCGTTTATCCGTAAAATCTTACAATGTGCTCATATTCGAACATATTGAAATCATTCGGATTCTCAGCAACAACTTTAAAAAGTTGAGTTCGTACATTATGAAAATTTGATTTTGCTTTCTAAAAACGAAAAGTATGTATGAATGTATGCATGATTGTCCATATATTTGTATGTATGAATGTATGCATGATTGTCCATACATTTGTCCTAGCGCCTGATGGATCCCGTGTGGTGTCTAATCGTTCACAATGGCATTTTTAACTTTGCCATACACCTCCTTGTATTAATTCTAATCGTTCACAATGGCATATATTAAATGCAACGCACCTATTATGACGGTACAAAACACAAGTTTTTAATAGATCCTTGCCGTGGATAATATGAAGTATCGCACAATCAGCACACCCATGGAGAAATAGCAAATATAAGTTCTTAATCCCATGTACACACCATCTAAAATACACACCATCTAAAAAGGCTCAAAAGAAAATAATGGACTTGGAACGAACATAGGCTAATCTCCTTAACACATCAGAAAGCACCATGATAAGCTCTGTTTACAAGGAACTACCATATCGGTACACTATGTTTAGAACAAGGATGAATTACATACTACATATGATTAAAATTCACAAAAATTTACAAATTTTAGTTAGCCTTTTGTTAACTGTACTAATGATCTAAGAGAGATTTTAAAGTCTAGGCTATCAAGATGTTTTGTTGCGGAAAATTTGTTGCATTTCATCAAGTTTCTTTGTTTTTTTTAGAGCACAATGAATTGAAAACACACTCACACACCCAACCTCGTAAGGAAGAGGCACCCATCTATGAGAAACTCATAGATACATGTCCAGCCAAGACTTGAACTCAAGACTTTCTCGTGGAGATTCAAGGCATCAAATCACTTGGCTACGCAGCGTTGGACGCAATTCGTCAAGTTTCGCCATCACCATCCATCAAGTTTTTATGGCATTGACGAAAGCGGGATTTGAAACCCTCCTATCCTGATGCTTTGTTGGGGATAATGAATTGGTTGCAACCCATCAAAACTCGATGTTTCTTTGGAGTTCGACACTGCACATGACATGTAAATTTGTCCTTGCATTGGTTGGGCAAATGTTCTTAAGTCTCCTTCGCAGATGATTTGTCGGGAATGGTAACTTGGTTCTAGTCTATCGAAATACGACATTGGCTGGGAGCCTGATATTAAGCGTGGCATGTTAAGCTGTAAAAGAGGTTGGCTGGAGAGGAATTTCAAAGTCTCCTACGATGATGCTTTGTTGATGATGGCGAGCTGATTGCCAGCTATCGAAACATGGCGTTGATACTGGAGATGGCATGTGAAATTCTCCTGGATTTGGCTGAGAAAAAGCTCCAAAGTATCCTTCGCACATGCTCTGTTGGAGATGGCAACTAGGTTCTGGTCTTCCAAAACATGCCGTTGGCTGAACACCCGTGATTGGAAATGGCATGTGAATCAAATGAGAGGGTATAAGAGGTGGAACTACCTCTCCTACTGGCTGCAGAAAATCTCCAAAGTCCCCTATGCAGGTGCTCTGTTGGGCCTGGCAATATGGTCCCAATCCGTAAAAGTATGGCATTGGTGGAAAACCTGAATATGTTGACGATGGTGTGTAAACTTGCTTGGGCATTGGTGCTCCTAATATGTGGCATTGTGGCATTGGCTCTGATATTGAAGGTAATGTGTAAACTTCTCGAGGCATTATGTTTTCTGGAGGAGGTATACAACCACCACTTGGGCAATCTACAAAAGAGAGCATTCCGTAGTGAGGCCTATCTATGGCAGCTGTTTTCTGTGCAAACATGTTTTCTAGCTGTGCATGGCGGATTTCCTTGGGTTGGGCTACAGCAACATACATAGATCTTCCAGATAATATGGATTTATGCTCAGAAAGAGCACTTTGAGCTTCTTGAGGTGAAGAGAAGCACACAAAACCAAACCCTTTACTAAGTCCTTTTTCATCAAGCATCACCTTGGCTGAGATTATGTTACCATGACTTGAGAAGTGCTCACAAAGGGCTTTGTCATCAACGAGGTCAGCTAAGTTCTTCACGTAGAGGTTACATTCTTTATATTCTGAGTTCGCTCTTCGAACTGAGGTTGCAGCATCCTCTCTCGTTCAGCCTTCTTTTGAGCTTGTGCAACATATAAAGCCTTGGAGCCTAAAATTTTTCCATTCATTTCTTTCAATGCATTCTCTGCGCTATCTTTAGTCTTGAAGCTCACAAATCCAAATCCTTTAGAATTACCATCTGCATCTTTCATGATGATGAGGCTTGTTATTTCACCATATCCACGGAATTCCTCCTTCAAAGCCTCTTCTGTGATTTCAAGGCCAATGTTCTTGATGTAGAGATTTGTCTCAGCCTCCATATACCTTTTCGGATCAAATTTTGCAACACATAGTATTTTTCCCTTAATTTCAGCTCCGTCCATTTTCTGAATACTTAGATTTGCTACCTCTTCGCTCTCAAATTGCACAAAACCATATCCATTGCTTTTGCCATCGTTCAGCGACACTTCGCAAGAAGCCACCTTCCCAATTGGTGAGAATACAGCACGTAGTTCTGTGTCACCAATGGATTCATGAAGCCCCTTGACAAAAACCTTGCCTATACAACTTTCCTCGGTTGGATTTGCGTTTGAGTCACATATTAAAATTCTGATGGGCGTTCCATTGACCAGTGTGTTCTCTAGAGATCGAGAAGCTTGAAGAATGGAATTTCTATCCACAGAGGGTTGGAAATGAACAATCGCGTTGCAAACGGAGTTCTTCGAAGAAACTGATGGGCGAATAACGTGAATAGAAGCAACTGGACCGAACCCAGAAAAGATGTCGTGAAGATGGGCTTCCTGTGTGCTAGAATCGAGCCCGCTGATATGTAAGAGGATGGTTTGAGAACTCACTTCATTCGCCATCGTCTTCGTCTTTCGATGTTTCCGGATGCGAGAACAATGCTATACTCGGACAATGTTTGACACAGTGAATTCTGCGCCAACAGAACACAACAACAGTTCGTGTTGATTCAGCTCGTGCTCCTGAATAACAACCCCGTGCTCGAGTTATATAACCACCGCCGCACTTGACAGTCCAGAGGTAATGCTGGCGGAGTCGAGACTCAGCTTGCGTATTTATTGACGATCCTCGTTGCTTTTCGGTTATGGAAAAGCAGGTGCGTTTGCTTTCGCGAAGTCGCTCAAATTCATGGATGATCTTGATTGCTTTTCGCTTATCAAAAAGCACCTGCCTTTGGTTTCGCATAGGCGTTTGGTTTCAAAACAAGGTAAGATTGAGTATATTCAGACTCTTGAAAAACGTTTCTAATTGATCGTCACTTGAACATGTTTGATTTTCATACGCTTTTGGAATTATTTGATTTTCATACGCTTTTGGAATTATATGTTTGATGATGTATGGATGCATTCTACGCAATGCATGTGTCCAGCGCCTCATATTCTATGTTCCCCAGCCCTATATATTTCAGATGATTTCTCCAGCCTCATATATATGTTCGCCAGCCCTATATATAAGCTCTTTGAAAATTCTCCAAAAGAACATTGAATAATTGGCATCCTTTGAGTAGAACATTGTGAATAATTGGCATCGTTGAATGTGAATAATGTCATCTCAAAAAATAAATTGTGCATATCATTCGTCATGTGTGCCACTCGATTTGTTGCTTCTTATGGAAGAGTGAAGATGCACAAAAGACCTAGTGGCATCCTAATAGCTATGAGATCAGGTCTTTCAAGAGCAAGCTATGAGATCAGGTCTTTCATAGCTAGAATGAAAATCCTCCATATAGTAGATATATCTCCTTATAAGAGCATCATTGAATTCATCCACAATACGAAAAGTGCCCATATTGCGAATAGTCACTATATTCACAAGTTTTAGATTCTATATGAATTGCAAAGATCCATTTTTCTTGGGAATTGACTCAAGAATATATATTCTAATATTTTCATTAAAAAATTAATCAATTTTAAAATATGCACCTTTGGCACTAGAATCATTCATACAATCAAATGAAAGATGTGATCTAGTAGAAATAATCATAGGAGCAACAATAGAAGGACCTACACACCCAATTTCATGCAGCTAAAGAAAAGGACTTAGAATGCTTGGAAATCATCTGAAAAAGGACATCCTTTACCAGATCATTGAGGAAGCCATCAATGCCAAATTTAACCTACATAAGATATTTTTGGATAATACATGCCCATATTTACTTTACCACATAAAGATGGATGGATTTAAGCTTTATCCATGAGTTTTTCCCTATCCTTTAGAAGTGGCATAGAAATTGGCTTTACTTTGTTGCCAAAAAATTTGTATTGTTTGTCCACATAAGCATCATGCTCTTCAATATCCTTCATAAATCTGAATATTTCTTCATACATAGCAATAGAATGAGGAGAAATAATATATTTTTCTTCTTTTCCACTCATAATTTCTTGGAAATCATGCACTGTGTCAACGAAAGAGAATTTCATCATAGATACCGGAGTTTTCTTCAGCATGATTAAGAACTTTACTACCATGAAAATTCCTTTGTAAATCAGCCACGTATTTGTTTTCCCACTTTTTTCAATTATCAAAATAAACAAAATTGATACAAACTTGAAGAAGAACGAGCAATGAAACGAGAAGAAAATGTACGTAGAAATGGTAACCCTTAATCATGTAAGCTTTCATAATCCCATGTTATGAAAGCTTTCTTCAAAAAATTTGGCATTCCAAATCATTAAGAGTACGGTTCTCTTGAATGTAGACTTGTTACAAACATGATCCACACAGATGGGCATAAATCACTTTAATATGTTACCATCGTTGGTATGAATGCTTGCAGAGGGAGATCCATCCTACATGAATCTTGTAGCCATATAAAGGCCCATAATATATGGTTTCCCAATAACCAATGGATAGATCTTGAACAAACAAGGTTCAAGTAGTCACTTATATCTGTGATCATGAATTGGACTTGTGGACATACTCCATAAAGTTCACATGGTATCATGTTTGTGGCCCAAATCCTCCAATTCGGCTATGGATGAATAGGCAACTTTCCTTTCAAACAGAGCTCTTTAGACATGAGATTTATATTCGGACCATGATCAATAATAGCAATAACAAGGGTTTAAAAATTTTGAAGCTTAACACAAGTCTCTATAGTGGTGTGAGCTTAATGTTCATTTGTGACTCAGATTTATGTAGGGCCTTGAAGAACATGATGTTCATGTAGACACAAAATACGAGAAAAAAAAAAGGGAATGAAGTAAAGCCAATTGTAATTTCACTTCCAAAGGATAGTGACTAGGTCATGGAGAAGGCTAGGAGCCAGCTATCTTTACTTGTTTCTCTTGCATATAGTGTGCATGTCTCTTTTATTTATAAATTTCTAGATATATATCTTATCAATCTAATGTGATGCTCATCTCTCTTTAGTTTAATGATATTCTTGAAGTAGTCTACAACCTAAGAGTAACATGACCCTTTGACTAAGTAGTGAATCCTAGAATGAGGGTATAGACTACTATAGTTATGAGAAGCTTTGAAGTTCCACATGAAAGACACAAGAATGATTTTAGCCTTTTGGCAATGAAGGAATGAATATTTGAACTATGTATGTGAAGAGAAATCAAGAGGTGAATCCATAACCTTTGACTGCACCAAACCAAGATAGATCTTACATGTGTAGAGTTTGAGGAGGGAACCAATGTGATCACCTAATCATTTGACAAATTTGATGAATTTTTTAGGCCAATGATTGGGAATTAGTCTATTTGAGGTTTCCCATTAATTTTGTTTCGGTGTTGTTTATTAAATATTCACAAAAACTTTGCCAATTTGTTTGATTCTTGTCATTTCTATTCTTCGTACTCACAAGGATTTGTGTTCAAATGAAGAACCTGTTGGAGTTAGACGTCTGCGGAAGCACGCGAACAGCACAAGGAAGAAGAAGAAGCTTGGAGCACAAAACACACAATACTGAATGTATTACCAGAGACTATACAAAGATAAGTAGCCCATTAGGGCAATAGGCGTATATACAAGCTGGGGGAAAAAAACCTCCTAAAGAGGGAAAAAAGTGACGGTCCTAGTGTGTTCACACACATCACTACCTAAATATATCAACAAATCCCCCCTGGGAGTGATGCGGTGAACAAGGAGCTGGCACTCATGTATAAGGAAGTGCCAAGCTATGTGGAAATCACTCCACAAAAGGAAGTAAGCCCAAAGCTTTGCGGAAAGCTTCAAACTTCTCCCTAGGTAGAGCCTTCGTGAAAAGGTCTGCAATGTTCTCCTGCGTGGGCACATATGCCAAGCTGATCTTGCCAGCAGAGAACCTCTCCCTGACATAGTGATAATGCACCTCAATGTGCTTAGTGCGAGCATGGAACACAGGGTTTCTCGCAACTGCCAATGCGCTCTGACTGTCAGCGAAGATGGTGGTGGCAGAAGACTGACCAACACCCAAATCAGCCATAAGGCATCTGAGCCACACACACTCAACAGTAGTTGTGAAAGCTGCCCTATACTTAGTCTCACAACTGGAAGTGACCACAGTAGGCTGCTTCTTGCTCAACCAAGATATACATGAGCTACCAAGCATGAAGCAAAAACCACTGGTGGACACACGAGTGTCATAGCAACCAGCCCAATCAGAGTCAGAAAAAACATGCAAATCTGGCGGTAGTGATCCACCCTTGGGATAAAACAACCCAAGTAGCCGAGTACCACTTAAGTAGCGAAAGATGCGCTTAACCGCCTTCTAATGCATGACTCCTGGGCAATGCATAAACCTGCTCATCTGTGAGACAGCAAATTGAATATCTGGCCAAGTAATGCATAAGTAAATCAAGCATGCAACAGCATGCTGATAGAGAACAGCATCAAATGCATCTCCAGCATCATGAAGACTCAATCCTAAACCTGTCTCCATAGGAGTGGCAATAGGCTTACAGACTTCAAGGCCAAAACGCTACAATAATGTGTCAATATATTTCGTTTGACACAAATCCATTCCACCATCAACTTGCATCAATTGAATGCCCAAATAGTGATGCAAATGCCCCAAATCAGACATCTCAAATGAGGCATGCAAATCAGCCTTGAAATCAGCAATATGGTTCTCAATAGGACCACTGACAGCATGTCGTCAACATAGACAACAATGATCAGAAGCACATCATTAGCACGCTTAACATATAAGGTGCTTTCATTTGGACTGTTCTCAAAACCATGTGCAATCAGATAGGCATGTATCTTCTCATACCAAGCACGTGGTGCTTGCTTTAAACCATATAATGCCTTCTTTAACCTGCACACCTGGTTTTCATGCCCTTTCTGCACAAAGCCACGGGGCTGAAAAACATACACTTCTTCATGCAAATCATGCAAATCACCATTCAAAAATGCTGTTTTAATGTCCAACTGATGTACATTCCAACCATGATGGGATGCAAGTGCACAAATGCTCCGAATAGTAGTCATACGACATGTAGGTGCAAAGGTCTCATCACAATCAATGCCTCTTTCCTGCGCATAACCCTTTGCGACAAGCTTAGCCTTATACGTGTCAACTGTACCATCAGGTTTACGCTTCAACTTGTATACCCACTTAGTTCCAATGACCTTCTTGCCAGGAGGCAAGTCACATTCATTATAGCATCATATTCAAATTGCATAGCAGCCATCCAATTTTCTGAATTTTGTGCTTCATCAAAAGAAACAGGCTCATTCTCATCACAAATACTAGACGCAGCCATAGCATAGCAATCTGATGCAAAGGACGCACTATGAGATCCTGAATGAGTACGATATGACAAAGGTGCATCTAATTTGTTGTCACGCAAAGTCTGCACCAGCCATTTTGGCATAGTTTTTGCCTGCTCAATATCAGCTCTCTCATCAACAAGTGCATCATGTAAATCTGCATCATAAATGGAATGATCTGCATCATCATATGAACCCTGCAAAGGCTGAGAAGTTGCCTCATTAGGACTAGCACTAGACTGTCCACCTGTAAAAAGACGCATCAAAGTATCATACATGTCTTTAGAGCTAATAGATGTCTCCTTAGTACATGAAAGCAATGGCTGAATAGCATCTTCCACAAAGACAACATCACGGCTAACCAGACGATAGCCTTTACTTTCAGAACTGTTGGGTACAGACGATAGCCTTTACTTTCAGAACTGTACCCAACAAAAATACATTTTACTGCCTTATCATCCAATTTTCTGCGATGTTGTTCAGGCACTAGTGCATATGCCAAACAACCAAAAATACGCAGATGAGCAACAGATGGCTTGTGATCATGCCAAGCCTCATATGGAGTGATAGACTGTAGTGCTTTAGTGGGACACCTGTTTAGTACATAAGTTGCACACATGACAGCCTCAAGCCAGAAACTATGTGGTAAAGCCTGACTCTTGACCATGCACCTCGCCATCTCCATGAGTGACCTGTTCTTTCGTTCAGCAACTCCATTATGTTGAGGTGTATACGGCACTGTACACTCGTGTTTTATCCCACGTTTAGCCAGAAATGCATTAAAATCAGAAGACATATATTCCCCCCCTCGATCAGAACGGAGGGTGCCCATTTTACATGCTGACAGATTTTTAGCCAAAACCAAAAACTGTTTAAAGCACATGAACACTTCAGACTTTGCTTTGAGTGGATATACCCATGCATGCTTGGAAAAATCATCAATGAAAATCACGAAGTAAAGGTAATTTCCAAAAGAAGGTGTTTGCATAGGACCACATACATCACTATGTACAAGTTGCAATTTCTGAGTAGCCCGAATTGAACCATCTTTTGGAAAGGATGAACGCTGCATTTTGCCCAAAATACAGCCTTCACAAACATGTTTTCTAGGTGCCTCAAGTTTGGGCAAAGAGGACACCATTTCAGATTTCTACAGGCGTATCAAACTAGCAAAATTCAAATGACCAAAGCGTGCATGCCAAAGCTTTGCATCTGACATAGCCTGAGAATCATTTACTACACATGCCAAATCACTTACAGATCTTTCATAGTCTATGAGCTTATACAGCCCACGACATAAAATGCCAGAAGCAATAATCACATCGCCATTTGAGAGATCATGAACTGTACACTTGTCATCAACAAATTTCACAACCAAGCCAATCTTGGCTAATGCAGAAACTGATAACAGGTTCTTTTTTATCCCTGGCACAAATAAAGTATCTGACAAAGTGAAAGAACTACCATCAGTAGTAGTCAAAATGATCTTACCAACTCCCATAACAGGATAAGAGGAGTTGTTGGCACATGTAACAGTATTCCCTGTAGGGGCAGGCTCGAGTGAAGAGGAGAAACTACGCTGCGAGGTAATATCTTTGGATGCCCCATTGTCAAAATACCAAACATCTGAGTCTACTACACACATGCACTGATCATAAGAAGATGGGTCAAAACTACAGACAGTAGTAAACGCCCATTCTTCTTCCTGCACAAGATTTGCAGACTCTGTTTTTGGTCTAGAGGCCTCTGCAACAACCATTCCAGCCTCTTTCTTCTTTGCATCTTTAGCAGCGAGTTTTGGACAGTTCTTTATGATATGATCATTCCCTTTACAGTACTTACAAAACAATTTTTGCTTTTCTGATTTCTTCTCATCTTTATCTTCCTTCTTCTTCTGCTTACTAGTTGAAGAGCTCCATTTTCCTTTGCCCTTCTGACTAGCCACGAAAGCTTGATCTGCAACTCGCATAATGGACCTGTTCTGCCTGGACTGATCTTCCTGCAATAGAACAGAGACTAACTCCTCAAATGATAAGGCATTTGGATTGCCTTTCATCATCAACCGAAGAGTAGAAGCAAAACTCTCATATGAATCAGGAAGACCATTCAAAACGGTCTGCACAAGTGAGCTATCTGGTATAACCTCATCAGCAGAAATCAACTGTTCCTTCAAGTCTTTGATCTTCGTTAGGAAACTATCCATAGAATCACCTTCATTCATGTGCTCACTCTCCAACTATTTTTGGAGTTAAGCAAGACGAGCCTCATTCCTAGCTTGGTACAATGTGGTAAGTGTATCCCAAGCATCCTTAGCTGTTCTACAAGAGCGAATGTGAGGAATAATGGCACGTTTGACAGACAAAGCTATCAATGCATGTGCCTAGGCATCTCTACCATCCCAGCAAATCTGCTCTGTAGTAGGTGCAGCAGAAACAGCAGCACGAATAGGAATCTGCGGAATATCATCTTCGACACCATCTTCATCAGCTCTAGCACCTATATTTGCAGTACCTGTAGTTAGAGGTGTAACAGGACATCTTTCAACACCCTGCACAATGTTCCACAATCCTTTTGCAACCAACACATGTCGCATCATATAATCCCATAACGGGTAGTTGGTACCATCCAACTTATCCTCAACAACCAATATACGGAATACATCACTGCTTTCAGCCATGGCCCGTGACTAAAATACCTGGATGGAGAAAATTGATTGTATCTCAAAAAGTTGAACGGAACTGCCCAGACAAATTCTGCTAGACCTGTAGCAGACTTCGAGACGCTTATAATGGCGAACAGAAATTGGTATATACCTTTGGCACAAAAAGATGAAATAGCTTGCACAAGCACTGTGATAGTGCGTTCGGAGGCCGAAACGAGCTCAGATCACGATTTCGGCACCACACAGCGAAGCCGATTTGATCTCGGATACACGCTGAGTATGCTCACCAAATTCTGTGCGAATTTGAGACTGCAAATGGAGGAATGTCGACGGTGCCCTAGATGAAGCGATGACCTGCTCTGATACCAATTGTTGGAGTTAGACGTCTGCGGAAGCACGCGAACAGCACAAGGAAGAAGAAGAAGCTTGGAGCACAAAACACACAATACTGAATGTATTAGCAGAGAATGTACAAAGATAAGTAGCCCATTAGGGCAATAGGTGTACATACAAGCCGGGGGAAAAAAACCTCCTAAAGAGGGAAAAAAGTGCCCCGACGGTCCTAGTGTGTTCACACACATCACTACCTAAATATATCAACAGAACCTCGGTATTGATTGATAAAAAGGATTTTGAACTGTCTTATGGCTAAAAATGTAGAGAGCTTATGTGCAGACATATGCTTGAATTTTGACGAAGGAATCGGACATGAGAGTTCTATTTTTTGTTGAGATTAATGATACAAAGAAAATAGGTACTAATAATGCAACTGATCATCTAGTACACTCACTCACGATAAGGCAAGAGACAAGTGCCTCAAGAAGCTCCCTATTGCGTAAGAAATGAGTAAAAGCTCAAAGGATTTCAAAATATAACAAATTAAACTTCAAAAACAAGATCTCTTTCAATTTTATAGTTTTCAGAAGATTTCTATCCACACTGTGATGTGTAACATAGTATTAAAATTAGGTTTCAAAGGCTATTTCAAGTCCAAAACATCATCAAGAAAATAAAAAAGTTGTTGTGCAAATACGTTTGATGCCCATGAATCTTAAGTACTACTTGGATTTTATAATATTGGTATAAATATTGACAAATCAGGGTTTTGCACCAAAAGATTGTAATTTTGCAAGTAAATTGGCCATAGTTTGGGAAATTACACAATTGAAAATGGTTTTTGAGTAAAAAAAAAATGGGTACATCCCTTCATCTTTTACTTACATTCTTGTACTTCCCTTTGACCTTAGTCCTTTCCCCTTCACTAAGCTTGTAGTGCCTTGACTCTGGATTTTCATGACTCTTCTAAGGATTCCTTCTTTACTATACAACAATCAACTTCCACTCAACAAGAAAATCCACTACTGATTACAAAAGAGGTATGTTCACCCAAATCTTTAATGGAGGAAATGTTTAAAAAGATCACTTAGTTGTTAAAAGTCCAAAGCAATAGATAGATTCCCAATCTTCTCATATTTTTTCTTCAAAACCTCTAAGAGCGCTAGATGTCAAAAGATGCATAATGATTTCATTCTTTGGAGCACAATTGGTCATGTGAGAGCTTTAAAGATTCTGTATCCTAGAGTTTACTGTTTTCTAAAGAAAGATTAATCCATGATTCAAAGACACAATAGGAGGTTGACATCAACTTTGGATGTGGAGGCATGAAGATCTTGTTCCTAATCTTTAGCTTCTAATGCATCAAATTTTTAACATGTCTCTCCTAATCTTGAAACATAAATTCGCACAAATCATGCATAGTGTGCGAAGAGAGACTTCATCAAAGATACTAGAGATTTCTTCATCATGACTAAGAACTTTTTACCAATGAAAATTCCTTACCATGTATTGCATTTCTCAGAAGTTTCCAATTCTGAAAATAAGTAAATCGAAACAACCTTGAAGAAGAAAGAGCAACGAAACTAGAAGAAAACATATGTACAAAAGGAACCCTTCATCAAGTAACCTTTCATAGACTTGTATTATGAAATCTTTCTTTAAAAAGTTAATCCTTCCAAATCATTAGGAATAGGCTTCTTCCTGAGTGTATCCCTACTATGAGCACCATCCACATAAAAGGTCATAAATTGCACTACTCTCTTACTATCCATGCTTCGGATTCTTGCATATGCTCATCCATCCTCCATGAATCATGTCTCCATAGGAAGAGTCTTAACATAAGTTTTCCCAAGAATTAATGGATAACTAGAATGATCCTAAACAAAAACATTTTGGTAGTGACATCTCCCAACGTGACTGCATTTGTGGGCATGCTCTCTAAGGAGGGCCTTGGGCCAAAAAGTTGATCAATAAGACACGTTTACAATAATTCTTCTTGCTTTGCGAAGATAAATTCCCTGCTTAAGGATACCACCAAGGGAGTGAGATTGGGAGGATCTCCAACAACATCACAAGAACCCAACACCAACAAAAGTCCCACATTGCTGACCACCAAGGAATGGAGCATACTGACCATGGGATCCAAGAGCAGATGAGAAAACAAGGCCGACTCGCGATAGCCCTCTAGGACAGCCCACTAAGCATAACCCACCATGTGGCCATATAGCCAACGTGATGGACCGGCCAAAAATGACTACATACTTTAGGACCCACGTGAGTCGCCAGATTGGATCATCGTGATGGCCAACACTTTGACACGATTAAGAAAAGCTCATGGAAAAATAGCATGCTACATGGCAATGGTGAGGAACCACAAAGGGACCCCAAAGGGAGATGGGATCAAGATGAAGTGCTTACCTTGAAAACTCCACCACTCACAAACGACGCAATCAATGCCCCACTCATCTGATGCCAGCCAAGAAGAGGTTGATTTTATATTTTCGGCAATCACTGCCTCCCTCTGTGCTCGTGCCATTAGCAGCTGTGCATGCTCCGTCAGCACCATTCTGACCAACTCATCACCACCGTTCCGTTCCACCTCGTAACCGTTCCACACTTAAATAGTGTAGTTCTATTCAACTTTTTGAGATACAATTTTTTTGCATTAGGGTATTTTAATCAGTGACCATGGTTGAAAGCATTGATGTATTCGATATGTTGGCTATTGAAGATAATTTGGATGGAACCAATTACACATTATGGGCTTATATGATGCTTCATGTATTGGTTGCAAAAGGACTGTGGAATATTGTGCAGGCTATTGAAAAACATCCTATTACACCTGCAAATACAGTTACTGAAGGTGATGTATATGGCATTGAAGATAATGATATTCTTGAGGTTCATGTTCATAGTATGGTTCATGTTGCGCCCACTATAGAGCAACTTTGTTGGGATGGCAGAGATGCTCATGCACATGCATTGATAGCCTTCTCTGTAGAACATGCCATTATTCCTCACATTCACTCCTACAAAATAGCAAAGGAGGCTTTGGATACACTTATCACTTTATACCAAGCAAGGAATGAGGCTCATGTAGCTTACCTCCAAAACAGTTCGAGAGTGAGCACATGAATGAAGGAGATTCCATCGATATTTCTTTGGCAAAGATCAAAGATTTGAAGGAGCAATCGATTTCTGTTGATGAAGTCTTGCATGACAATTTACTTGTGGAGACTCTTCTGAATGGTCTTCCAGATTCATATTACAGTTTTGCTTCTACTCATCGATTGATGATGAAAGGAAATCCAAATGCCTTAACATTTGAGCAGTTAGTCTCTATTTTGTTGCAAGAAGATTAGCCTAGGTAGAAGAGGGCCATTATGCATGTTGTAGATTAAGCTTTCTTGGCTAGTTAAAAGGGCAAAGTTAAATGGAGCTCAGCTATTAGTAACCAGAAATCTGCTAATTATGCACAAACAAAGAAGGATGACAGAGACAAGAAGAAAATAGAAAAGCATAAATTGGTTTCCAAATACTATAATGGAAATGATCATGTCATAAAGGGTTGTCCAAAAATGGCTAAAAAAGAGGCAAAGAAAAATGAGGCTGGAATGGTTGTTGTAGAGGCCTCTACACCCGAATCAAAGTTTGCAAATCTTGTGCATAATGAAGAATGGGCATTTACTATTGTTTGCAGTTACGACCCATCTTCTCATGAACAATGTATGTCTCCAGTAGACGCAGATGTTTAGTACTTTGATAGTGGGACAATCAAACATATTACCTTGCAACACAGTCTCCTCACTTCACTTGAGCTTGCCCCTATAGGGAATACTATCACATGCACCAACAACTCCCCTTATCCTATCATGGGAGTTGGTAAGATCATTTTGACTACTCCTCATGGTGGTTCTTTTACATTGTCCGATGTTTTATTTGTGCCACGGATCAAGAAAAAACTGTTATTAGTTTTAACATTAGCCAAGATCGGATTAGTTATGAAATTTCTTGATGACAAATGTACAGTTCCTGATATGTCAAATGATAACATCATTATTGCTTTTATCATTTTACATTATGGGCTCTATAAGCTCATAGATTGTGAAAAATCTCTAAATCATTCAGCATGTGCAGTTCAACATTCTCAAGCTGTGTTAGATGCAAAGCTTTGGCATGCAGGCTTTGGTCATCTAGATTTTGCTAGTTTGCTATGCCTACAGAAATCTAAAATGGTATCCTCTCTACCCAAACTTGAGGCACATGGTAAACGTGTCTGTGAAGGCTATATTTTGGGAAAAATGCATTGTTCCTCCTTCCCAAAAAGATAGTTCCGTATGAGCACAAATTACAACTTGTTCATAGTGATGTTTGTGGTCCTATGCAAACACCATCTTTTGGGAAATATCTTTACTTTGTGACTTTCATTGATGATTTTTCTAGGCATGCATGGGTATATCCATTGAAAGCAAAGTCTAAAGTGTTTATGTGCTTCAAATAGTTTTGCCTATGGATGAAAATCGGTCAGCATGTAAAATGATCACCCTCCATTCTGATCGAGAGGGAATATATATCTTCTGATTTTAATGCATTTCTAGCTGAACATGGGATAAAACAGTGTTGTATACACCTCAATAGAATGGAGCTGTTGAAACAAAGAGCAGGTCACTCATGGAGATGGTGATGTGTATGGCCAAGAGTCGGCCTTTACCACATAGTTTCTAGCTCGAGGCTATTATGTGTGTAGCATATCTACTTAATAGGTATCCCACTAAAGCATTGTAGTCTATCACTCCATATGAGGCGTGGAATGGTCGCACCCCATTTGTTGCTCATCTACGTGTCTTTGTTTGTCTAGCATATGCATTAGTGCCTAAACAACATAGGAAACTGAATGATAAAGTAGTGAAATGTATTGTTTTGGGTATAGTTATGAAATCAAAGGATATTGTTTGTATCATTTACATACTAAGCACATTTTGGTTAGCCATGATATTGTTTCTATGGAAGATGGAGTTCAGCCATTGCTTTCATGTATTAAGGAGACATTAGTTAGCTCCAAAGATCTATATGACACTTTGATGCCTCTTTTTATAGGTGGATAGCCTAGTGCTGGTCCAAATGAGGCAATTTCTCAGCCTTTACATGTTCCACATGATGATGCAAATCATTCCATTTCTGGTGCAGATTTATATGATGCACTTGTTGATGAGGGGGTTGATATAGAGGAAGCAAAAAACTATGCCTAATGGCTAATGTAGACTTTGCGAGATATCAAATTAGATGCACCTCTACCATATCATACTTGTTCGTGCTCTCATAGTGCTTTTTTTGCATTAGATTGCTATGCTATGGTTGCCTCTAGTCTTTTTGATGTGAATGAGCTTGTTTCGTTTGATGAAGCTAGAAAATTCCAAAAATTCGAAGGCTATTATGCAATCAGAATATGATGATATATTTATGAAAAATGTTACCTGGCCTTTATGTGACTTGCCTCCTAGCAAGATGCCATCGACACTAAGTGGGTATACAAGATGAAGCATAAGCCTTGAACGGATGGCAGGTATAAGACTAGGCTTGTTGCAAAAGGTTATGCTCAAGAAAGAGGCATTGATTTGATGAGTCCTTTGCACCTACATGTCGAATGACTATTATTTGCATCATATGTGTACTTGTAGATCATCATGGTTGGAACATGCATGAGTTGGATATTAACACTACATTTCTAAATGCTCCCTTGCATGAAGAAGTGCATGTTTTGTAGCCTCATGGTTTTGTGTAGAAAGGGCATGAAAACAAAGTGTGCAGGTTGAAAAAGACGTTATATGGTTTGAAGCAAGCACCACCTATTTGGTATGAAGAGATACATGCCTACTTGATTGCACATGGTTTTGAGAATAGTCCAACTGAGAGAACCTTATATGTTAAGCATGCAAATGATGTGCTTCTGATCAGTGTTGTCTATGTTGATGACATGCTACTCATTGGTCCTAATATGAGAAGCATATTGCTAATTTTAAGGCTGATCTGCATGCCTCATTTGAGATGTCAAATTTGTTGATATATTTAGGTAGTGATGTGTGTGAACACACTAGGACCTCCGGGGTACTTTCTTCCCTCTTTAGGAGGTTTCTTCCCCTAGCTTGTATATACGCCTATTGCCCTAATGGGCTACTCATCTTTGTACATTCTCTAGTAATACATTCAGTATTGTGTGTTGTGCTCCAAGCTTCTTCTTCTTCCTTGTGTTGTTCGCGTGCTTCCATAGACATCTAACTCCAACAATTGGTATCAGAGCAAGTCGCTGCTTCATCTAGGGCATTGTTGACACCTCTTCGGTCGCAGTCTCAGAATCATACGAATTTTGGTGAGCATACTCAGTTTCGACCTTCAAGTGCACTATCATAGCGCTTGTGCAAGCTATTTCATCTTTTTATGCCAAAGGTATATATTAGTTTCGGTTTGCCATTATAAGCTTCTTGAAGTGTGCTACAGGTCTAGCAGAATTTCTAAGGGCAGTTATGTTTAACTTTTTGAGATACAATCAATTTTCTACATCAAGGTATTTTTGTCACCGACCATCGCTGAAAGTAGTGATGTATTTTGTATGTTGGCTGTTGAGGATAAGTTGGATGTACCAACTACCCATTATGGGCTTATATGATGCGACATCTATTGGTTGCAAAAGGACTGTGGAACATTGTGCAGGGTGTTGAAAAACGTCCTATCACACCTGCAAGTGTTACAACTGCAGGTATTGAAGCTGATGCAGAAGGTGTAGAAGATGTTAATATTCTGCATATTCTTGTTCGTGCTGCAGTTTTTGTTGCACGTACTGTAGAACATATTTGTTGGGATGGTAGGGATGCTGAGGAATATGCATTGATAGCTTTGTCTATCAAACATGCCATTATTCCTCACATTCGCTCTTGCAGAATAGCTAAGGATGCTTGGGATACACTTACCACATTGTACCAAGCTAGGAATGAGGCTCATGTTGCTTACCTCCGAAAACAGTTGGAGAGTGAGCACATGAATGAAGGTGATTCTATGAATAGCTTTCTAACAAAGATCAAAGACTTGAAGGAACAATTGATTTTTGCTGATGAGGTTAGATAGCTCACTTGTGTAGACCCTTCTGGATGGTCTTCATGATTCATATCAGAGTTTTGCTTCTACTCTTCAATTGATGATGAAAGGTAATCCAAATGCCTTGTCATTTGAGGAGTTAGTCTCTGTTCTGTTGTAGTAGGATCAGTCCAGGCAGAATAGGTCCATTATGTGTGTTGTAGATCATGCTTTCTTGGCTAGTTAGAAGGGCAAATGAAAATGGAGCTCTTCAACTAGTAAGCGCTAATTCTACACAATCGAAGAGGGAAGACAAAGATGAAAAGAAATCAGAAAAGTAGAAATTGTTTTGCACGTACTGTAAAGGAAATGATCATATCCCAAAGAACTATCCAAAACTGGCTGCTAAAGAGGCAAGGAAGAAAGTGGCTCGAATGGTTGTTGCAGAGGCCTCTACACCAAAAACAGAGTCTGCTAATCTTGTGCAAGAAGAAGAACGGGCATTTACTACTGTTTGCAGTTTTGACCCATCTTTTCATGAGGAGTGCATGTCTGTAGTAGACTCAGATGTTTGGTACTTTTACAATGGGGCGACCAAACATATTACCTCGCTGCATAGTTTCTTCTCTTCACTCGAGCCTACCCCTATAGGGAATATTGTTACATGCACCAACAACTCCTCTTATCCTGTTATGGGAGTTGGTAAGATCATTTTGACTACTGTTGATGGTAGTTCTTTCACTTTGTTAGATTCTTTATTTATGCAAGGGATCAATAAGAATCTGTTATCAGTTTGAGCTTTAGCCAAGATTGGCTTGGTTGTGAAATTTCTTGATGACAGGTGTACAGTTCATGATCTGTCAAATAGTGATCTAATTATTGTTTCTAGCATTTTATGTCGTGGGCTGTATAAGCTCATAGACTATGAAAGATTTGTGAATGATTCAGCATGTGCAGTACATGATTCTTAGGCTATGTCAGATTGAAAGCTTTGGCATGCATGCTTTGGTCATCTAAATTTTTCTAGTTTGCTACACCTGCAAAAATTTGAAATGGTGTCCTCTTTGCCCAAACTTGAGGCACCCGGAAAACACGTTTGTGAAGGCTGTATTTTGGAAAAAATGCAGCGTTCCTCCTTTCCAAAAGATGGTTCAGTTCGGGCTACTCAGAAATTGCAGCTTGTACATAGTGATGTCTGTGGTCCTATGCAAACACCTTCTTTTGGAAATTATCTTTACTTCGTGACTTTCATCAATGATTTTTCCAGGCATGCATGGGTATATCCATTGAAGGCAAAGTCCAAAGTTTTCATGTGCTTCAAACAGTTTTTGGTTTTGGCTGAAAATTTGTCAGCATGTAAAATGGGCACCCTCCATTCTGATCGAGGGGGGGAATATATGTCTTCTATTTTTAATGCATTTCTTGCTGAACGTGGGATAAAACACCAGTGTACAATGCCATATACACCTCAACAGAATGGAGTTGCTGAACGAAAGAACAGGTCACTCATGGAGATGGAGAGGTGTATGGTCAAGAGTCATGCCTTACCACATAGTTTCTGGCTTGAAGCCGTCATGTGTGCAACATATGTACTTAACAGGTATCCCACTAAAGCGCTCCACTCTATCACTCCATATGAGGCTTGACATGATCCCAAGACATTTGTTGCACATCTGCGTGTTTTTGGATGTTTGGCATATGCATTAGTGCCTGAACAACATCTTAGAAAATTGGATGATAAAGCAGCAAAATGTATTTTTGTTGGGTATAGTTCTGAAAGTAAAGGCTATCATTTGTATCATCCATAAACTAAATGCATTCTGGTTAGCCGTGATGTTTTTTTGTGGAAGATGCTATTCAGACATTGGTTTCATGTACTAAGGAGACATTTTTTGGCCCCAAAGACATGTATGATACTTTGTTGCCTCTTTTTACAGGTGGACAGTCTAGTGTTGGTCCTACTGAGGCAACTTCTCAGCCTTTGGAGGTTTCATGTGATGATGTAGATCATTCCATTTTTAATGCAGATTTACATGATGCACTTGTTGATGAGAGAGCTGATATTGAGCAGGCAAAAATTATGCGAAAATGGCTAGTGCAAACTTTGCGTGATAGCAAACTAGATGCACCGCCTTCATATTGTACTCCTTTAGGCTCTCATAGTGCCTCTTTTGCATCAGATTGCTATGCTATGGATGCATCTAGTCTTTGTGATGAGAATGAGCTTATTTCCTTTGCTGAAGCCCAAAAATCAAAAAATTCGATGACTACTATGCAATCTGAATATGATGCTATAATGAAGAATGGTACTTGGACTTTATGTGACTTGTCGCTTGGCAAGAAGGCCATTGGGACTAAGTGGGTATACAAGCTGAAGCATAAACCTGATGGTACAGTTGATAGGTATAAGGCTAGGCTTGTTGTAAAGGGTTATGCGCAGGAAAGAGGTGTTGGAGTTGGACGTCTGCGGAAGCACGTGAACAACACAAGGAAGAAGAAGAAGCTTGGAGCACAACACACAATACTGAATGTATTACTAGAGAATGTACAAAGATAAGTAGCCCATTAGGGCAATAGGCATATATAGAAGCCAAGGGAAAAAAACCTCCTAAAGAGCGAAAAACGTGCCCCGGCAGTCCTAGAGTGTTCACACACATTACTACCTAAATATATCAACAAACCCCCCCTGAGAGTCATGCGGTGAACAAGTAGCTGGCACTCATGTATAAGGAAGTGCCAAGCTATGTGGAAATCACTCCACAAAAGGAATTAAGCCCAAAGCTTTGCGGAAAGCTTCAAATTTCTCCCTAGGCAGAGCCTTCGTGAAAAGGTCTGCAATGTTCTCCTGCGTGGGCACATATCCCAAGCTGATCTCCCCAACAGAGAACCTCTCCCTCACATAATGATAATGCACCTCAATGTGCTTAGTGCGAGCATGGAACACAGGGTTCCTCGCAATTGTCAATGCGCTCTGACTGTCAGTGAAGATGGTGGTGGCAAAAGACTGACCAACACCCAAATCAGCCATAAGGCATCTGAGCCACACACACTCAACAGTAGTTGTGAAAGCTTCCCTATACTCAGCCTCACAACTGGAAGTGGCCACAGTAGGCTGCTTCTTGCTCAACCAAGATATACATGAGCTACCAAGCATGAAGCAAAAGACACTAGTGGACACAGGAGTGTAATAGCAACCAGCCCAATCAGAGTCAGAAAAAGCATGCAAATCTGGCGGTAGTGATCCCCCCTTGGGATAAAACAACCCAAGTAGCCAAGTACCACTCAAGTAGCGAAAGATGTGCTTAACTGCCTACCAATGCTTGACTCATGGGCAATGCATAAACCTGCTCATCTGTGAGATAGCAAACTGAATATATGGCCGAGTAATGCATAAGTAAATCAAGCATCCAATAGCCTGCTGATAGAGAACAGCATCAAATGCATGTCTAGCATCATGAAGACTCAATCGTAAACCTGTTTCCATAGGAGTGGCAATAGGCTTACGGTCTTCAAGGCCAAAATGTTGCAATAATGTGTCAATATATTTCGTTTGACACAAAGCCATTCCACCATCAACTTGCATAAACTGAAAGCCCAAATAGTGATGCAAATGCCCCAAATCAGACATCTCAAATGAGGCATGGAAATCAGCCTTGAAATCAACAATATGCTTCTCAATAAGACCAGTGAGTAGCATGTCATCAACATAGACAACAATGATCAGAAGCACATCAGTAGCATGCTTAACATATAAGATGCGTTTAGTTGGACTGTTCTCAAAACCATGTGCAACCAGATAGGCATGGATCTTCTCATACGAAGCAAATGGTTCTTGCTTTAAACCATATAATGCCTTCTTTAACCTGCACACCTGTTTTTCATGCCCTTTCTGCACAAAGCCATGAGGTTGAAAAACATACACTTCTTCATGCAAGTCACCATTCAGAAATGCTATTTTAATGTCCAACTCATGTACATTCCAACCATGATGGGCTGCAAGTGTACAAATGCTCTGAATAATAGTCATACGGCATGTAGGTGCAAAGGTCTCATCAAAGTCAATGCCTCTTTCATGCGCATATCCCTTTGCAACAAGCCTAGCCTTATACCTTTCAAGTGTACCATCAGGTTTACGCTTCATCTTGTATACACACTTAGTGCCAATGGCCTTCTTGCCAGGAGGCAAGTCACATAAAGACCAAGTACCATTCTTCATTATTGCATCATATTCAGATTGCATAGTAGCAATCCAATTTTCTGAATTTCGTGCTTCATCAAACGAAACAGGCTCATTCTCAACACAGAGACTAGATGCAGCCATAGCATAACAATCGGATGCAAAAGAGGCACTATGAGAGCCTAAATGAGTACGATATGATAGAGGTGCATCTAGTTTGCTGTCATGCAAGGTCTTCACCAGCCATTTTGGCATAGTTCTTGCCTGCTCTATCAACTCTCTCATCAATAAGTGCATCATGTACATCCGCATCAGAAATGGAGTTATTTGCATCATCACATGAAACCTGCAAAGGCTGAGAAGTTGCCTCATTAGGACCAGCACTAGACTGTCCACCTGTAAAAAGAGGTAGCAATGTATCATACATGTCTTTGGAGCTAACAGATGTCTCCTTAGTACATGAAAGCAATGGCTGAATAGCATCTTCCACAAAAACAACATCACGGCTAACCAGAATGCGTTTAGTCTGTGGATGATACAGATGATAGCCTTTACTTTCAGAACTGTACCCAACAAAAATACATTTTACTGCTTTATCATCCAATTTTCTACGATGTTGTTCAGGCACTGATGCATATGCCAAACAACCAAAAACACGCAACTGAGCAACAGATGGCTTGCGGTCATGCCAAGCCTCATATGGAGTGATAGACTGCAGCACTTTAGTGGGACACCTATTCAGTACATATGTTGCACACATAATAGCCTCAAGCCAGAAACAATGTGGTAAAGCCTGACTCTTGACCATGCGCCTCGCCATCTCTATGAGTGACCTGTTCTTTCATTCAGCAAATCCATTTTGTTGAGGTGTATACGGCACTCTACACTGGTGTTTTATCCCACATTCAGCCAAAAATGCATTAAAATCAGAAGACATATACCCCCCCCCTCGATCAGAACGGAGGGTACCCATTTTACATGCTAACAGATTTTCAACCAAAACCAAAAACTGTTTGAAACACATGAACACTTCGGACTTTGCCTTCAATGGATATACCCATGCATGCCTCGAAAAATCATCGATGAAAGTCACGAAGTAAAGATAATTCCCAAAAGAAGGTTTCTACATAGGACCACAAACACCACTATGTACAAGCTACAACTTTTTAGTAGCCCAAAGTGAACCATCTTTTGGAAAGGATGAATGTTGCATTTTGCCCAAAATACAGCCTTCACAAACATGTTTTCTAGGTGCCTCAAGTTTGGGCAAAGATGACACCATTTCAAATTTCTGCAGGCATAACAAACTAGCTAAATTCAGATGACCAAAGCGTGCATGCCAAAGCTTTGCATATGACATAGCCTGAGAATCATTTACTATACATGTCAAATCATTTACAGATCTTTCATAGTCTATGAGCTTATACAGCCCATGACATAAAATGCTAGAAGCAATAATCACATCGCCACTTGACAGATCATGAACTATACACCTGTCATCAACAAATTTCACAACCAAGCCAATCTTGGCTACTGTAGAAACTGATAACACGTTCTTCTTGATCCCTGGCACAAATAAAACATCTAACAAAGTGAAAGAACTACCATCTGCTGTATTCAAAATGATCTTACCGACTCCCATAACAGGAGAAGAGGAGTTGTTGGTGCATGTAACAGTATTCCCTAAAGGGGCAGGCTCGAGTGAAGAGAAGAAACTACGCTGCGAGGGAATATGTTTGGTCGCCCCATTGTCAAAGTAGCAAACATCTGAGTCTACTACAGACATGCACTGCTCATGAGAAGATGGGTCGAAATTGCAAACAGTAGTAAACGCCCATTCATCTTCCTGCAAGATTAGCAGACTCCATTTTTGGTGTAGAGGCGTCTGCAACAACCATTCCAGCCTCTTTCTACTTTGCCTCTTTTGCAGCCAGTTTTGGACAGTTCTTTATGATATGATCATTCCCTTTACGGTACTTACAATCCAATTTCTGCTTTTCTGATTTTTTCTCATATCTGTCTTGGTTCTTCGAATGTGCAGCCTTTGCAGATTTCTGCTTACTAGTAGAAGAGCTCCATTTTCCTTTGCCCTTCTGACTAACGAGGAAAGCTTGATCTGCAACTCGCATAATGGACCTGTTCTGCCTGGACTGATCTTCCTGCAACAGAACAGAGACTAACTCCTCAAATGACAAGGCATTTGGATTGCCTTTCATCATCAACCAAAGAGTAGAAGCAAAACTCTGATATGAATCAGGAAGACCATTCAGAACAATCTACACAAGTGAGCTATCTGGTATAACCTCATTAGCAGAAATCAATTGTTCCTTCAAGTCTTTGATGTTTGTTAGGAAATTGTCCATAGAATCACCTTCATTCATGTGCTCACTCTCCAATTGTTTTCGAAGGTAAGCAACACAAGCCTCATTCCTAGCTTGGTACAATGTGATAAGTGTATCCCAAGCATGCTTAGCTGTTCTGCAAGAGCGAATATGAGGAATAATGGCACGTTTGACAGACAAAGCTATCAATGCATATGCCTAGGCATCTTTGCCATCCCAATGAATCTGCTTTGTAGTAGGTGCAGCATAAACTGCAGCACAAACAGGAATATGCAGAATACCATCATCTTCGACACCTTCTGCATCAGCTTTAGTACCTGCAGTTGTAACACTTGCAGGTGGGATACAACATTTTTTGAAACCTTGCACAATGTTCCACAGTCCTTTTGCAACCAACATATGTCGCATCATATAAGCCCATAACGGGTAGTTGGTACCATCCAACTTATCCTCAACAACCAACATAAGGAATACATCACTGCTTTCAGCCATGGCCGGTGACTAAAATACCTTGATGCAGAAAATTGACTATATCTCAAAAAGTTGAGCAGAACTGACCAGATGAATTCTGCTAAACCTGTAGCAGACTTCGAGACGCCTATACTGTCAAACAAAAACTGGTATATACCTTTGGCACAAAAAGAAGAAATAGCCTACACAAGCACCGCAATAGTGCATTCGGAGGCCGAAACGAGCTCAGTTCGCGATTTTGGCACCACATAGCGAAGCTGTTTTGATCTCTGAAACGCTCTGAGTATGCTCACCAAATTTTGTGCAAATCTGAGACTGCAAACGGAGGAGTGTTGACGGTGCCCTAGATGAAGTGATGACCTGCTCTGATACCAATTTTTGGAGTTAAACGTCTGTGGAAGCACATGAACAGCACAAGAAAGAAGACAAAGCTTGGAGCATAACACACAATACTGAATGCATTACTAGAGATTGTACAAAGATAAGTAGCTCATTAGAGCAATAGGCGTATATACAAGCCGGGGGAAAAAAACCTCCTAAAGAGGGAAAAAAGTGCCCCGGCGATCCTAGAGTGTTCACACACATCACTACCTAAATATATCAACAAGAGGCATTGATTTTGATGAGACCTTTGCACCTACTTGCCGAATGACTACTGTTCGTAGCATTTGTGCACTTGCAGCTCATCACGGTTGGAATGTACATCATTTGGATATCAAAACAGCACTTTTGAATGTCGACTTGCATGAAGAACTGTATGTTTTCTCAGCTCTGTGGATTTGTGTAGAAAGGGCATGAGAACCAAGTGTGCACGTTAAAGAAGGCATTATATGGCTTAAAGCAAGCATCATGTGCTTGGTATGAAAAGATACATGCATATCTGATTGCACATGGTTTTGAGAACAGTCCAACTGAAAGCACCTTATATGTTAAGCGTGCAAATGATGTACTTCTGATCATTGTGGTTTATGTTGATGACATGCTGCTCACTGGTCCTCATGAGAGGCATATTACTGATTTTAAAGCTAATTTACATGCCTCATTTGAGATGTCTGATTTGGGGCATTTGCATCACTATTTTGGTGGAATGGATTTGTGTCAAACAAAATATATTGACATATTATTGTAGCATTTTGCCCTTGAAGATTGTAAGCCTATTGCTACTCCTATGGAGACAAGTTTAGGATTGACTCTTGTGGATGGGCCACATATTCAGTTTGTTGTGTCACAGATGAGCAAGTTTATGCATTGCCCAAGTGTCAAGCATTGGCAGGCAGTTAAGTGCATCTTTTACTACTTGAGTGGTACTTGGCTACTTGGGTTGTTTTATCCCAAGGCAGGATCACTACCGCCAGTTTTGCATGCTTTTTCTGACTCTAAATGGGTTGGTTGCTATGACACTCATGTGTCCACTAGTGGCTTTTGCTTCATACTTGGTAGTGCATGTATATATATCTTGGTTGAGCAAGAAGAAGCCTACTATGGCCACTTCCAGTTGTGAGGCTGAGTATAGGGCAGCTTTCACAACTATTGTTGAGTGTGTGTGGCTCAGACGCCTTATGGCGGATTTGGGTGTTGGCCACTCTTCTGCCACCACCATCTTCACTGATAGTTAGAGCGCATTAGCAGTTGCAAAGAACCCTGTGTTCCATGCTCACACTAAGCACATTGAGGTGCATTATCATTATTTCAGGGGAGATCAGCTTGGCATATGTACCCATGCAGGAGAACATTGCAGACCTTTTCACGACGGCTCTGCCTAGGGAGAAGTTTGAAGCTTTCCGCAAAGCTTTGGGCTTACTTCCTTTTGTGGATTGATTCCACATAGCTTGGCACTTCCTTATACATGAGTGCCAGCTCCTTGTTCACCGCATCACTCCCAAGGGGGATTTGTTGATATATTTAGTTCATGATGTGTGTGAACACACTAGGACTTCCGGGGCACTTTTTTCCCTCTCTAGGAGGTTTTTATCCCCCGGCTTGTATATACGCCTATTTCCCTAATGGGCTACTCATCTTTGTACATTCTCTAGTAATACATTCAGTATTGTGTGTTGTGCTCCAAGCTTCTTTTTGTTTCTTGCATTGTTCACGTGCTTCCGCATACGTCTAACTCCAACAAAATTCAGCCAATTTGCATCATTATTTGGGCATTCTATTTTTGCAAGTGGATGGTAGAATACTTTTGTATCAAACAAAATATATTGACACATTATTCTAGCATTTTGGCCTTGAAGACTACAAACCTATTGCCACTCTTATGGAAACAGGTTTATGATTGAGTCTTCATGATGCTAGACATGCATTTGATGTTGTTGTCTATCAGTAGGCTGTTGGATGCTTGATTCACTTATGCATTACTGTTGGATGCTTGATTCACTTATGCATTACTCAGTTAGATATTTAGTTTGCTATTTCATAGATGAGTATGCTTATGCATTGCCTACGTGTCAAGCATTGGCAGGTGGTTAAGCGCATCTTTCACCACTTAAGTGGTACTCGGCTACATGGATTGTTTTATCTCTAGGGGGATGGCACTATCGCTAGATTTACATGCTTTTTTTTACTATGACTCGTTTCATTGTTATGACACTCATGTGTCCACCAATGGTTTTGCTTCATGCAGTTGGAGTTAAATGTCTACGGAAGCACGTGAAGAGCACAAGGAAGAAGAAGAAGCTAGAGCACAACACACAATATTGAATTTATTACCACTAGAATGTACAAAGATAAGTAACTTGTTAGGGCTATAGGCATATATACAAGACCAGGGAAAAAAACCTCCTAAAGAGGGAAAAAATTGCCCCAACAGTCCTAGTGTGTTCACACAGATCACCAGCTAAATACATCAACAAATCCCCCTTGGGAGTGATGCGGTGAACAAGGAGCTCGCACTCATCTATAAGGAAATGCCAAGCTATGTGGAATCAATCCACAATGGGAAGTAAGCGCAAAGCTTTGCGGAAATCTTCAAACTTCTCCCTAGGCAGAGCCTTTGTGAAAACGTCTACAATGTTCTCCTGTGTGGGCACATATGCCAAGTTGATCTCTCCAATAGAGAACCTCTCCTTGACATAATGATAATGAACCTCAATGTGCTTAGTGCACAAGGTTCTTTGCAACTACCAATGCGCTCTGATTGTCAGTGAAGATGGTGGTGGCAGAAGACTGACCAACACCCTAATCAACTATCAGGCATCTCAGCCACACAACCACTCAACAATTGCTATGAAAGTTGCCCTTTACTCAGCCTCACAATACGAAGTGGCCACAGTAGGATGCTTCTTGCTCAACCAAGATATACAGGAGCTACCAAGCATGAAGCAAAAGCCACTAGCGGACACATGAGTGTCATAGCAACCAATCCAGTCATAGTAAAAAAAAGCATGTAAATCTAGTAGAAGTGATCCCCCCTTGGGATAAAACAATCCAAGTAGCCGGGTACCACTCATGTAGCAAAAGATGTGCTTAACCACCTACCAATGTTTGACACCTCGGCAATGCATAAACCAGCTCATTTGTGAGACAGCAAACTAAATATCTGGCAGATTAATGCATAAATAAATCAAACATCCAACAACCTGTTGATAGAGAACATCACCTAATGCATCTCTAGCATCATGAAGACTTAACCGTAAACATGTCTCTCTAGGAGTTGCAATAGGCTTACAGTCCTCAAGGCGAAAATGTTGCAATAATGTGTCAATATATTTTGTTTGACACAAAGCTATTCCATCATCAACTTGCATAAACTGGATGCCCAAATAATGATGCAAGTGCCCCAAATTTGACATCTCAAATGAGGCATGCAAATCAGCCTGAAAATCAACAATATGCCTCTCAATAGGACCAGTGAGCAGCACGTCATCAACATAGACAACAATGATCAGAAGCACATCATTTGCACGCTTAATGTACAAGGTGCTCTCAGTTGGACTACTCTCAAACCATGTGCAATCACATAAGCATGCATCTTTTCATATCAATATAAAGACTTTTTCAATTTGCACACCTAGTTTTCATGCCTTTTCTGCACAAAGCCACAGGGCTAAAAAACATACACTTCTTCATGAAAGTAACCTATCAAAAATGCATTTTTAATGTCCAATTGATGTACATTCCAACCATGATGAGATCCAAGTGTAGAGATGCTATGAACAGTATTCGTTCGGCATGTAGGAGCAAAGGTCTCATCAAAATCAATGCCTCTTTCTTGAGCATAACCCTTTGCAACAAGCCCAGTCTTATACCTGTCAATTGTTGAATGAGGCTTACACTTCACCTTGTATACCCACTTAGTGTGTAACGAATGGAACTCACAACCTCTTGGATAGGAATGTGATGGGCTAACCACTTGCCCCAAAAGCCATGGTTGAGGAAATCATTTCAAGGGTACCTAGGGAGTTCAAGGGGCTGATCACCGAGATTAGAGGGATACATGGGAAGATCATTGAGGACAATGATTGACCAATCGTGGAATCTCTCCCCTATCCAAGAGAGCATATCTCTTGTATGACTGCTTTTCCAAGACATCAAGTGCAGAACTGTTCTTCGCACGCTGTAGGAGGCAAAAGATCACTTCAAATGAATGAAGGAACTGTTGCCGACACGCCGGATTCGAACGCGCAACCTGCGTCTGATGTCAGCTCTTCCGTATCCGAGAGAGCAACGATAACAGTATGTATATCCGTTGCAGTTATGAATAAGCCAGATACATATTCTGTGATCGCTGCAGAGCTATATAGTGACAAAGAAAAAGGAGATTTTCACGTCAAAAAAATCGAACTACACATTATGCATGGCAGCGCACTTCTCTAACCAAGAAGGCGGTTGATCATGACAAGGACAAGACACATGTTATTCTGAATTTTTTCTATAACATATTAATGCAGTTCAAAGGGATCGTACTCAGAACCTATGGTTCAATATTTTTGCGTTATACCGGCTCGATGGCAGTGCTATAATAATGTTGTAAAAGCTTCAGCTTAGAAAACAAAAGAGGAATTCTCTGGACAGTAATTGCAAAGATTCAAGCCCGTGACCTTCTGGTTCTAGAGTTATGCTCTGTCCAGCATATCAGCTCGTGGTTTTATTCCATACATCAAACTCTAATACATGTGTTGGAGAGCTTCCGAAGCAAAAGCAGAGAGATGATGTCAATGGGATTCGAGCCCCATACCTCCCATCTCTATGAGTAATGTCGTTACTCATCCAAGGCAAAACGATTGATATCTTCAATCCTATATATTGAGTATGGAGCATAACGCTCTAGATTTGGTTAGAAATAACTCTTCATCACGCTCTCAAAGGCATTAGAGCTAGCCAACAAACCCGAAGAGGATGGACCTCAATTTTCTAACCAAGAGATGGTCAGAACCCAAGTCACAAAGGCAAAGGATGGGCTCATACAAGCTAGTCCAACGAAGGCTTCAGTTCTTCAATAAAGAGAACATGACAAAGCAACGATCTACAAAAGAGATCCTAAGGTAGCTACAAAGCATTGAAAGAGGCTTGGACAAGGACCAAAGGATTAAAAATGGCTCTTCCTGACGATCAATGGAAGGACATAGCTTAATTGGAAGATAAGTATTTTCCAAGTTAATGATTGGTTTCAATATTTGTTTTTGTTCTCTGCTATCATGTAGGATGCATTTTTATCATTGAAGTATGGTAGTAAACTTCATTCTTGATAATCTTGCTGCAAATTATTGAAACCTACATGAAAGAGCATAAACATATTGAAACACTCATTAAGCACAAGCATGCATATATGAAAGAATGTTTTCATGCACAATTTATATTTTCTTCTTGCTTGCAAAAGGAATAGGATGCACTCAAGTCTGTGCACATGTATATTTATAACTTTTGTAAGGTAGAAGATAGATTGTTTGTGCATAGACGATTGGACATGGATGATTGGATGCACACATGTCATGGCCTAGAATGGATCTCTAGTCATTGAAGAATAACGTTCTCCCAAGTAGTGAGAAGGAAATTCTTTAAATTCTTTAGTTCGTAAGTAGTTCCCTAGCAGTCCCAAACCACCAGACATGGTACTTAAAGTCCCCAAAATCGTTGATATCACCTAGAAGTGTATCAAAGATTCTTAGCTTTAGAATTTCAAAGGCATTAGTACATGCTTGGACTTGAGTAGAGGAAAGATCTCTAAAAGCCCATGGGTAAGCAAAGAAGCTTTTGATAGTTCAAGAGAACTTAAAGATAAAGACAAGGTCTTTATTATTATCGCATGATCAACAAGACTTGATCAAAGCTTGGAAAGGTTTGTCCAAGAATTGCGATTGGAACTATCTTGAAGTTTGCCCAAGTATTGGCAATCGAAATAGTAAATTGTTCCAAGTTTCAATAGATTAAAAAATTCCAAGAATGTAGTCTGCAAACCTTTAAAATGGTAATTACATATGTGGAAGGTGTAACATAAAAGTTTACCTATCCTTAAAGGGATTTCGGTACAAATCTAGAAAGCATGAGCGGATGCTTAGACTTAAGCAGTACAAAGATTCCTATAAAGTCCTGGCCAGGGTAGCTATTTAACATTGCAATAAGAAAGGAATCTAAAGACAAGAAGTCAAAAGCTTATGTCGCTACAAATTGGTCAAGTATAACCAATTGGACTTGAATTGGAAATATTCAAGAACTTGGAATTCTAATTGGTTTTTCTTTTGAAAACCTTAGTAAAGAAGAATGGATATTTTATCAAGTGGTTTTTAAATTCCCAAAGGCAAGCATAAGATCATGAAATGATCATGTGAAGGGATCAAAACCTAGAATATCAAGTTAATGCCTAAAACTTCAAAAATTCTAATAAAGAGTTGAAGTAAAAGGTACTCTATCAAGATATGTTTAGACTTTAGGATAAATATCACACACACATTAATGTGAATATAAAATAGGGTGGTATGGAACACCAGATTTTTTACTCAAATTGATGTAGGAAAGGTGGTATGGGACATCGGACTATGGAATGATAATTATCTTTTAGTCCTAGAATAAATCTTGAATTTGGATTTGACCTTCCAAGGAAATTAAAACTTCTAAGGATAAGTTTTAATTCAAGGATGATAAAAGTATGATCTCAAGATACTTCAAGTACAAGTTCGTAAGAAGATATGAAGTAAGTAGCTTCGAAGTTCTTCTTAAAACACTTCAAGCTAAAGTGTTAATGATTCAGAGATATTTGATAAATTTCTGAAAGAGTAAGAGTTTGACTTTGAATTGAACCTTTCAACTAAGGAATAGACTGACTAATTCAAGCATCAAGTTCCTAGTGTAACTTGGTAAATTTAATCCTTTGACTCAAAGCAATGCTCAAGAATTGCATTCCTAATAAGGAGTCATAAAGATTGAATATAGACATGAACTTAGCCTCAAGTGAAGCATTGTTTGAGTAAAAAAACTCATCAATAGAACTTCAGTGGGTCGACACATTGATGTTGGATATCATGCTAGTATCTTGTGGTTGCATGATATTTAGATTTACTCTATGAATCTTTTTGAGAATCGAGTTCCTTTCTCTTAAAGATAAAAAAAATAAATATCATGCTAGTATCTTGTGGTTGCATGATATTTAGATTTACTCTATGAATCTTTTTGAGAATCGAGTTCCTTTCTCTTAAAAAAATAAATGCTTCAATACCTTGTTGAAATAGATCATTCAGAAGTTAAAGTCTTGAGTCATCAAGTATTTGACTCATAGCAATTTTATATCCTAGAAGTTTGAATTAGTTATACAAAGTTTTAGTTATATCCTTTCGCTTTCCTAATTTTTTAAAATTAACTCAAATATGGTATCTGATTCCTTTTGCAAAAGTCCAGGGTTAGCTGATTGGAACTAAATAACTAAATTAAACATCCTAGATAGATGTTTTGTATAAGAACTTATTCAATCTTCAAAAGATAGAAATTCCAAGATTCACTTATTCATTTGAGTTTGCTTCCAGTCACTAGCATATCTCTCATGAATTTCTAGAGTTCAGTACACTTTAGAATAGTGAAGTAGGAATTGCTCATAACATTGACAATTCCTAAGAACTTAAAGATAAAGTCTTTGAGAAAAGTATCCTTAGATTGGATGATTTTCATTTTGAAGTTGACTTGGTCAAGACATAGTAAGGTTGAACCAAAGTAAATGGAAAACTTTCTCCTATAGTTTACATAGGATTTTTAAGCCTATTGGGACCGAGTAGTCCTGAAGTCGGGTGAAAAAATCAAGTAACTGTTGGTTGGAAGTTAACCATTGTACAAACATCCAAGTTAGATGTTTGGATCAACAAAACTTCAAGTTTTCCAAATCAAATTCAAATGAATCAAGAGTTCTCAAAGTCTTGATTGGGATACAAATCCCACCTTAGTTACTAAGTCCATGCACCAGTCATGCCTAGAAATGGACTAGTAATTAGAATCCATCCATTTTATATGTTTGTGCCCAGATCGCACATCGAGACACAATGAAGTGGCTAGGAATGTTTTTAGATCCACCCTTATTATTCATTCACTACTTTGTGCTTTGTCCAGTTTATCAAATTGCGAATCCGGACAGCGTTTTGAATCATGTGGGTAGGGATGCCACCACAGAGATGAGACATGTTCCTCTAGTTTTAGAACATGACCATGTTCTTCCGGTTCAAGGACATGAGGCTCGGGGGTTGCCTACGTTTATATATATAGCTGTATTTTCGAGGAAGGAAATCTTTTCGAAGGGGGGAAGAATGTAATAAAGTAAGTCTATGGTCTAGGGAACCGACTGCTTCATACAAATCTGAAATCGGATAACGTTTGGTCACTCGTCTGTAGGACCAAAGATCTCGAGACTAGACTTAAGCATAAGTTCATGTGCTCTCATATTCAAGTGATCCACTTAGCATAGTGATTAAGTCTCATGGTTGTGAAGGAGGAGGACTTGGGTTCAATTCCCATGGGGAGCATGGGAAAAGAGTTTTGCCCAAGATCTCTAGAGCCTTCTAACTGAAGTTAACGTGAGTTAACTTGAGTCAAGGAAGACTTAACTCGAGAGGCGAGTATACCAACCACTAGTGGACTCTAGTGGAAGGTGCTAAAGAAGTGGTCGAGATCACTCCAGCCACTAGTAGACTCTAGTGGAAGATATGAAAGGAGTGGAGGAGATTGCACATGCACTTGTGGACTCTAGTTACATTTGTGGTCATCATTGATTTGAGCAGCTATATATACAGGCATAAGGTTGGGAGGAGAGTCATCTCACTAGCACATGGTGGTCGTAATTGTTAGTTTGTTGCATTGGTATCAGAGCCTAGGAAGTAGGGTTGGGAAAGGTGGAATGACCCAATGGCCTCTAAAAAAAGGCGCTTGGGCACTCTATCATGTGAAAGGATAGGAATTGGGAAAGCGGTGCTTTGAGAAGTCTATCCAACAAAGATTGAAGTGTATCTCTCAATCCATAGGTCGGATTGAGGCACTCAGAACGAACTTTCTAAATTTGATGTAGAAATTGTGAATCCCTTGGGAAACCATGGGTGGCACTTGATTGAGGGTTCAAGGTACCAAACATGGGTGAGAACAAGGTTCAAGACTGAGGTTGAGAACAAGGGCCCAAGACACTAAGGTTGCGAACAAGAAGGTTCAAGACACCAAGGTTGAGAGCACGGGTTCAAGAGACCAAGGTTGTGAACAAGGTTCAAGAAACTGTGCGAGGTTGAGGACATCAATTCAAGGTTACCTATGGAGCTCAAGGGGCTGATCACCGAGGCTAGAGGAATACAAGAGTAGATCATTGAGGACAATGATTGACCAAGGTAAGGAATTGAACTCAAAACCTCTTGGTTAGGAATGTGATGGGCTAACCACTTGCCCCAAAAGCCATGGTTGAGGACTACTTCCTAATCCTCTCTCTTAGGGTGTATTTCAACCATCTCCTATTTGTCAAGGGTGTGGTTCAACCGTCTTCAAACTATCACTTTATTACATAGTGCCAATGGCCTTCTTGCCAGGAGGCAAGTCACATAAAGACCAAGTACCATTTTTCATGATAGCATCATATTTAGGTTTCATAACAACCATCCAATTTTTTGAATTTTGTGCTTCATCAAATGAAACAAGCTCATTCTCATCACACAGACTAGAGGCAGCCATAGCATATCAATCTAATGCAAAATAAGCACTATGAGAGCCAGAAAGAGTACGATATGACAAGGGTGCATCTAATGTGTTGTCACACAAAGTCTACACCAACCATTATGGCATAGTTTTTGCCACCTCATATTTGCTCCCTCATCAACAAGTGCATCATGTAAATCTACATCAAAAATGAAAAACTCTGCATCATCACATGAAACCTGTAAAGACTGAGACATTGCCTCATTAGGACCAACACTAGAGTATCCACCTGTAAAAAGAGGTAGCAAAGTATTATACATGTCTTTGGGGCTAATTGATGTCTCCTTAGTACATGAAAGTAATGGATGAATAGCACCTTCAACAAAAACAACATCACGACTAACCAAAGTGTGTTTATTATATGGATGATAGAGACTACTTTATCATTTCACAAAAAATACATTTCACTACTTTATCATCCAATTTTTTGCATTGTTGTTTAGGCACTAATGCATATGCTAGACAACCAAAAACACGCAGATGAGAAATAGATGGCTTGCGACCATGCCAAGCCTCATATGGAGTGATAGATTGTAGCACTTTAGTGGGACACCTCTTAATTACATATGTTGCACACATAACAACCTCGAGCCATAAACTATGTGGTAAAGCCCGACTCTTGACCACACACCTTGCCATCTCCATGAGTGACCTGTTCTTCCGTTCAATAACTCCATTTTGTTGAGGTGTATGCAGAACTATACACTAATGTTTCATCCCATATTCAACTCAAAATGCATTAAAATTAGAAGACATATATTTCCCCCTTGATCAAAACGGAGGGTGCCCATTTTACATGCTGACGTATTTTCATCTAAAACCAAAAATTGTTTGAAGCACAGAAACACTTCAGACTTTGCTTTCAATAGATATACGCATGCATGCCTAGAAAAATCATCAACAAAAGTCATGAAGTAAAGATAATTTTCAAAAGAGGGTGTTTACAAAGGACCACAGACATCACTATGAACAAGCTGCAATTTCACTTCCAAAGGATAGTGACTAGGTCATGGAGAAGGCTAGACGCCAGCTATCTGTACTTGTTTCTCTTGCATATAGTATGCATGCTTTTTTTATTTATAAATTTTTTGGTATATATCTTATCAATCTAATGTGATGCTCATCTCTCTTTAGTTTAATGCGATTCTTGAAGTAGTCTACAACCTAAGAGGAACATGACCCTTTGACCAAGTAGTGAATCCTAGAATGAGGGTATGGAGTACTATAGTTATGAGAAGCTTTGAAATTTCACATGAAAGACACAAGAATGATTTCAGCCTTTTGGCAATGAAGGAATGAATATTTGAACTTTGTATGTGAAGATAAATCAAGAGGTGAGTCCACAAACTTTGATTGCACCAAACCAAGATAGATCTTACATGTGTAGGGTTTGTGGAGGGAACCAATGTGATCGCCTAATCATTTGACAACTTTGATTAGTTTTTTAGGCCACTGAATGTGAATTAGTCTATTTGAGGTTTCTCCTTAATCTTGTTTGGGTATTGTTTAATAAATATTCACAAAAATTTTGCCAACTTGTTTGATTCTTGTCATTTCTCTTCGTACACACAAGGCTTTGTGTTCAAATGAAGAACCTCAGTATTGATTGATAAAAAGGATTTTGAACTATGGCTTATAGCTAAAAATGTAGAGAGCTTATGTGCACACATATTCTTGAATTTTGAAGGAGGAATCGGACATGAGAATTCTATTTGTTGTTGAGATTAATGATGCAAAGAAAATAGGTACTACTAAAACAACTAATCATCCAGTGCGATATTCATTTGTTTGAGTACTTTTTGAAAAGTACACTCACTCACAATAAGGCAAGAGACAAGTGCTCCAAGAAGCTCTCTATTTCTTAAGAAATGAGTAAAAGCTCAACGGAGTTCAAAATCTAACAAACTAAACTTAAAAAACAAGATCCCTTTCAATTTTATAGTTTTCAAAAGATATCTATCCACACAGTGATGTCTAACATAATATTAAAATTAGGTTCCAAAGGCTATTTCAAACATCATCAAGAAAATAAAAAATTTGTTGTGCAAATACTTTTGATGCCCATGAAGCTTTACTAGTTGGGTTTTATAATATTTGTACAACTATTGACAAATCAGGTTTTTGCGCCAAAAGATTGCAACTTTACATGTTATTTGGCCATAGTTTGGGGAATTACGCAATTGGAAACGGTTATTGAGTTTAAAAACATGGGTACATCCCTTCGTCTTTTACTTCCATTCTTGTACTTCCCTTTGACCTTAGTCTTTTCCCTTTCACTAAGCTTGTAGTGCCCTGACTTTGGATTTTCATGACTATTCTAAAGATTCCTTCTTTACTATACAACAATGAACTTCCACTCAACAAGAAAATCCACTAGTGATTACAAAAAGGTATCTTCACCCAAATCCTTAATGGAGGAAATGTTTAAAAAGATCACTTCGTTATTAAAAGCCTAAAGCAATAGATAGATTCACAATCTTCTCATATTTCTTCTTCAAGACCTCTAAGAGTGCTAGATGTCAAAAGATGCATAATGGTTTCATTCTTTGGAGCACAATTGTTCATGTGCGAGCTTTAAAGATTCTATATCCTAAAGTTTAGTGTTTTATAAAGATAGAGTGATCTATGATTCAAAGATAGGGTAGGAGATTGACATCATGTTGGGGGATTCTTGTATAGAGAGGGATTTGAGTGTTTGTAGGAGAAAAGGGAAAGATAAGAAGAAAGATACAGACACTGGAAGCCTTTATCGATTGATTATACGAAGGAAAATATAATGGTGATGCACAATACAATCCAATGCTTTCTCTGCAAAATCCCACAGAGTGCACAATCACAAATTACAAACTACCCAAGGTTCTTGTTGCTAATGGCCTTCTCTGCACCAGACCTCCACCTTCTCCAAGCTTGCACTTGTGCACACCTTGCACTCAAGCTTCCAATGGGGGAAGGGATGAACACCTTCTGTCGGCACACGCACAGCTTCAATAATACCTTGGGATCTTTGGTTGTATAGCTTAGCACTTCTTTGCACACTTCTAAGTCCTCTTCATGGACACCTTGCACTTCACTTCTCTGCGTCGCACACTCACTATATTTCTCTTGCACTTCTCTCTTGCTTAGCTTCAACTATGCTCACCTTGCTTAGTCCTCCAAGAATAATGCCTTGCTTTGATTTGAGTGTCGATTCACGTACGCTCCTAACTGATAGAGTATCTTGGTGCTCACTTTGATGTCCCAAGATTGTCTCCAAAGTGGGCAGCCAATGAATCCCTCTTTTGTCATGTAGTGACTTTAGACTAAAACAAAAAAATTAATTGGGGGGCCATACTTTTACTTCTATGTACGCTACCTTCACATTTTGCTTTTTAATTCTTCAAATGTGAACTTAAGAGAGGGTTCACCTGAACCTTCCAAAACACTTTAAAAACACTTTGAACCTTAGAGAAATTACAGAAAGACCTCGACAACCTACACCCAACTTTCTGCAATTTTACCCTTTGTGAACAATTAATTGTGCACTACCTGTGCACCTTGACGCCTGACTTTGAACGCCTTGACTTCACCCATGTTGACCTTTGACTTTGAACATGTTGACTTTGACCAATTTGACTTTGACATTTTGTCTTTGACTATACTTGACTTTGACCAATATGACTTTTATGGGCTCAACAGTTGCCCACCACCTAATGGGCTCTCCATCCTAGAGAGCTATAGCCAAAACCTGGATCAAAGATGACACCATGATTCATGTGCTCCAAAATCTTCAAAAGGACACTTGAGCAGCAACCAAATCCACTAGAAGGAGCAAGAGAGAACAAACACCCGAGAAGAACCAAAAGTATAATTGTTGCAAGGAAAAGCAAAGGATGACTAATGGAAGGTAGAAAGGAGGGGAAAGGGAGGGCCAAGGGGGTTCAGATTGATATGGCTTTGAGGGGTAAGGATGGGTCTGGGCAGTAGGGTAAAGGGAGGGTGAGGGAGTAGGAGTATAGGGTCTAGAGAGGGCCGAAATGATAAAAAAAGAAAGCTACAGAGGGTGCACATGGGAAAGTATGAAACATATGGTAAAATAAAGTAAAAATAGACCATGTGGACCATGTGTGGAATAAAAAACATGTGAGAAATGTGCTCAAAACATGTGGGTTTTGACCAAAAGTCAGAGAAAAGGTGGAATTCTGGAAAATTTAAGGCAAAAAATGAATCCACAGGTGCCAAAATACATGAAAATGACCCCAAGTTTGAAAAAAATTGCCATCCGAGGCACAATCTAAAGCCAAAAGCATTGGACCATAAAAAATAATATATATATATATTTTTTTTTTTTTTTCTTTTAATTAATTAATTAATTAATTTATTTATTTATTTATTTATATTCCATGCACATGGGGTGGGATTAAGCTTAGTAAAAAGAAAAAAATAAAGTAAAAAATAAATAAATAAGAAAAAGAAATAAAATAAATAATAACTAAATAATGAATAAAATAAAATAAAAATAAATAAAATAATAAGAAAATAAAATAAAAAATAAAAAAATAAAAATAAAAATAAAAATAATCCGAGAGGAGGGGGAAGAGAGAGAGAGAGAGAGAGTTTTTTTTTTGAAATTTTCCTTCCCCTTTTTTTTTGCTTGGAAAAAAAAATCCATAGGGCCCTTTTTTTAGAAAATATCAAAAAAATTATAGAAAAATACAAATAAAATCCAAAAAATTGCAAAAAAAATCCAAAAAAATCTCAAAGAATTCCCTACAGTTCTACGCCAATTTTCTCACTCAAAACCACAGAGAGCTTCCTTTATTCCTCTAATTTAGCAAGAAAAGGGTATTAGAAAAGGATGAAAAAATGCTAGAAAAATTATAAAAATGCATGAAAAATTTCCCAAAAATATCCAAAAATTGTGCTTATGCAAAGGCTATAGAATGGTTGCTAAATTTGCTAAAAACTCAAGGAACAAGCATGAAATGGATAAAAAACTAATAAAACTTGAGCAAAATGATATGAGAAGGCTATGTACAACGTGGATAAATTTTGCAAGTTCCATGTGATCCAGAAAGCTTCAGTAGTGCTCATGATATGCCTTGAGCCTTGATATGTTGACCAATGGTAGGACCTCTCCTTTTAGAGTCTCTAACTCCACTGCACCCCAATTCAACATTGTCTTAATTCGATAAGGTCCTTGCGAGTGTGGAAGCCATTTTCCCCTTACTTGTGTGTCGATTTGAGGTCTATGGAGAAGAACTAGCATGCATGTTTGTAAGTTATTGGTCCACACATTCTGATCATGTGCCTCTTTCCTCTTCATTTAAGTCTCTATCAATTGTTTTGTAGCACGTATATGTATATCTTCTACTTTGTGCAGTGCTCCAAGCTTGTGAGAGACACCACAATCTTTATTTCCCTGCATGAATGCTAGTTTTGGTGACCTGTGTAGAAATTCAAAGGATTCAATAGGCAATATCCCATAAACCAATTGGAATGGAGAATATCCAGTAGCTTCTTTGTAAGCTAATCTGTATTCCCATAGGGTACCTTGATAAGCAATGTGCAAGGAAGTGGGTTGTAACATACATTCCTTCCTTAACATGGCAATTAATACCTTGTTGGTGGATTCTGCATGTCCATTAGCTCTTGGATAATAGGCACAAGAGGTCCTATGTAGAATTTTGTATCTGCTAAAAATTTCATGTAGGACCTTATTCACAAAATGAGTACCTTGGTCTGTACAAATTTCAAGGGGCATTCAAATCTACAAATAATGTTACTATAAATGAAATCAACAATAGTTTGAGTGGTGCAATCAGGGGAGGCAATAGCGTCAGCCCACTTTGTTGCATAGTCAGTGGTGATCAATAGATACTTTTCTCTCTTTGGAATTGATGGAGGATAGATGGGCCCTACTAAATCTAGCCCCCTTCTCAAATGGTTGCCAAGAAGTGGAAACAATCAAGGGGTTGTGCCTCTACTTTGTCGGCTTGGGTCAACACCTCTGACAAACATCACATGCCTTTCCCCATTCCTCTGCATCTTTGAATAATGTAGGCCACCATAAGCCAACATCAAGGATCCTCTGACTCATAATGTGTCCTCGAAGGTGCCCACCACCTATTCCTTCATGTGCAGATTTAAGGACTTCCCTCACTTCTTCTCCTTCCATGCACTTTCTAAACCTGTTATCTTTTTCCTATCTATATAATTTTCCCTCAAGGAAGGTAAAAGGTTTGCTTTTCATTAGCAGTCTCTTTCTTTGCTGTTGTGGAAGGACTCCATAGCCTCCACAACTGAAATAAGAAGTCTAAGAGAACTAACTGGCAAGGCCACACACTAGGAAGAGATGTGTTTCCACCCAACCAACCCCTCCAATATATAGCTCCAAGCCCAAGGTGGTAAGTCCCTCTCAAGGGGACATGTGTACCTTCCATCACATGGGTCCCTAAGGTGTTCACATGGTTTCCAAGCTTAGGAAATCACATGGATTCTAAAAGAAGACTCTCCAAGCTCTCACGTACAAACCAAGTGGCTAGGAGAAGCTTCCAATCAAGCCTAAGGTACACAACCTTAGAGAATTAACCCTAAGGTTCAAGACCCATCTAAAAGGGGTAAATAAACCATAAATCCAAAGGGTTTCACACCTAGAAACCCAAGGGTTCTACCCCTTAGACCCATGTAATTATACAACATTCTCCCCCCCTTAAAAGCATTTCCGTCCTCAGAAATTAGTGAAGATATATACCTTGGGGTATTCCCCCGTGCTCCATGATCAATCTCAATCATCATGGCCTTCATCTCTCTAAGTCCGCCTCTTAATTTGAAAGGGGAATTCTACCCCGACTGAATCTAAAAAGAGGAGAATCCATGTGTGGTCTAATTCCCTACCCCAATCATTCAAAGTTCCATCTAGTTTGCATACGAAAAAGAACTGAGTCGAATGCAAAGTATGGAAAGAATGAAAAGGGTGAACATCCCTGCCTATTTCCTTTGTTTAAGCTATGTGTCATCTAGGTCTCCAAATCTCAAACATGTGGATTAGGTGGAGTCAAAGTTACTTCAGCTAAATTGCTACCTTGGTCCATCTCTTTGCACCACTAGTGCATGAACCTAGCAAAATAGATGAATGCTTCTTAAGGTTTCTTTATCAGATTCATCTCTCAAGTTAGAATCCAACTTGTTCTCAAAGCAAGATGAATCTTTCATAATCCCTGCCCAAATCACTCTCTTTTAGTGAAATGGGTGGATTTTCTTGTTTGTGATTCGCCTCCAATAAATCTAAATAGAGGGGAATTTCATTATATAATCCCTACCTAACCAATAGAATGGTAAAGGTGGATTATCTAATTTTTACGAGGATATAACATCCTCTTTATCTTCAGAGAGAATTTGAATAGCTTACCAAAAGTGGATTTAATGTTCTTTCAAAACTTTACGTAGTTTTGAGGATCCACTTTAAGGGACTATAATCCATAGGGATTAATCCAACTATTGTAGACTCCAATCGATTGAAACCTATTTTACTTGTTCTTCCAAAAAGATTAAGACCTTTATAACTACATCCCAAGATGGGAACTCATAGTGTAAAAGATCGTGTTATCTTTAAGATCATAAGTAGAAATAGATTATTCCAATCATTTCTTCACTGCTTAATCCTTACGGATCTTTAGTTGGATCTCAAACCTTAAAGGTCTTCTTGATTCTTCCAGAGTTCTCCCCCTTATATTTTAGATCTATTAAAGATGTCCTATGTTGACATCGTAATTAGATATTTCCTATCCTTCAGTTAAACTTGAATTATCAAGTGTCAAAAAGATGATCTTTCTAATCTTTCTTTTAAGCTTGATCTAAGATCATTTTTATGATCCTTGAATTTCAATTCATTCTTTGGGATGAAGCTTTTAGGGCTTCATTCTTTGGAGTTTACCTTCAAACTCAAAAAAGCCGATCCTCTCCTTATTCTTTATAAGAGATAGATCCTTTCATGTTTTGTTGGAAGAATTCTTCTTCCCTTTGAGAGGATAATTGAAGAAGATACTCATTTGTAGACATTATCTTCTTGATGTATTTCATTGGATCACGAGTCCCTTTTTCTTTTGGCCATCAAGAAAAATTACTCAATGGGAATCAGTACCCACCGTCCCATACCAGGGGGTTCTTCATCCAATCCACATAACTATGTCTCTATATCTTTTCACCTTCTCTGCCCTTTTAAATGCCCTTCATACTATGGTACCAAATTATAAGAGCAAGGACTAAGGTGCTTAGATACACCACAACTAATCTTACTTAAATATTTGGTTAACCATTTAATGTGGTGTGACTCATCTTATCAAACTTAAAGTTTGACTTGATCTTTACCTTGCTTGGGTCTTTTGGCTTTTCTTCTCTTCTTTTGCCAAAATAAGAGATAAGACTAGGTCTTTCTCTAATAGATCCCTTCATGTTCAATGCTTTACCCATGGGTTTTACTTGGGGATCTAGCTATTATGCTTCATACAAGAAGCCATACTCCTTAGGTCTATATTACTAGAATCCATAACGTATGTTATGTTATCTCCATGAAGCATCAATATTCTTTTAAGATTATGCTTATAGCTCATCCAAATTCTTTTCCTATCCTACTTAGGATTTATACAATACTTAGGGTGCATGCAAGTCTTCTCTTGCATTGGGGTTCTTTGAGAAATCCCAATCTTTGAGAACTTTATTTACTTGGAAGATGTAATGAAAGATATATGAAGTACTAAAATACGAGGAAGTACTTCAAGTTTATCTATTTCTTGCATATCTTTTACCTTGCGATACCCTATTTGGTCTTTTCAAGGCATAAGATACAAGTTCTTGGTGACATTCTCCCTTCCTTAAGAGTTTTCGTCCTCGAAAACTACCTGAGAGTAAATTGAAAATTGTGCTCTTTCAAAAGTATTTGAAAGAGTTTATTTTCAATCTTTTATTGTTCCCTCTGGTTAAAAGAACTATTCAGAGCTTTTTATGCTTTCTTCTCCAAGCATACAGAACAAATGTCCCAAGGTTCAAGTTTTGAATTACCTCTAATTTCGATGTCCCATACCACCGAATCAACTCCAATGGTAATGTAAGCCTAGATGTCCCATACCATCCGACTTACACTTCCACTTAAGTATACAATTGACCTCATCACCATTCTTCCTAGAAACTGATAAAATCAAATCCTACTTAAGCTTAACTTCAGGAATTTAATCTCTATCTCAACTCAAAAACCATGCTATATATTCCATATGCATACTAGTGTATGCAAAATGTTTACGCCTTTATTGAAAAAGGTGTTGCATGCATAAGGTTCAGAAGTTGAACCCCTCCTTAAAGCATGCAAAAGTCCCAATTTTGAACTTTGTTTATCCAAAGGATGGTGCAAAATTTCCATGCACCTTTGTATATGCAAGTTGCAACAATGCATTAAATGCATTCTTCCTAATCACGACCATTTTTATGCACCTCCAATCTTTCTTTTCAAATCAATGAACTTGATGCATAGTGCAACTTATTTCCATGATTGATTGTCAATGTGACCACAGAAACTAGGCGACCTGAATCTATGCATCCACTTCCGAGTCATGTCTATTATGACATGCACTGTATGTTCTTTACTTTGGAAGGAAAAGAAAGAGGTGTAAATACTTACCCTGGAAATTAAGCTTCGTCCATCCCTTGACTTTATTTTAGTGGTCTCAAGGTGATGAAGTAGGATTGGGCCATTGCACTCCTTCCCTTCCATCTTGGCACTTCATGCGTACTTGAGTGTTCTGATGTTGATGAAATAGACTTCGGCCAACCCATCTCGTCCATTTTGAAGCCTTTCTTGGGCACTTGGTACTTACTTATGTGCCAAAAATATGCATCAACTTTCAAAATCTCTATCTATTCTATTTATACATACTAAAAGAAATATGATCTTTCTTTTCCATACACATCAAGAAGAATCATGCTTTTATAAATGCATACACTATAAATTAAGGTATCAAGAAGTTGTACACATAAGGCAAAATCCACTATACATTGGGAAATGAATGATACTTAAAAATATAGGGTGCAGTAAGGATCAAAAGCAACATCGCTATGAACGCTTGGCTACAATAAGCCACTTATCCTTGGAACATGCAAATCCATGGGTAGATGGATAGTCTCACAAGCATGAGTTTTTGGTTCCAATCCATTAACCTTTTATCCCCCATCTTGGGGTAGTGAAAGGTTAAACAAATGGCCTCATGTCGAGAGACAAGAGGAACGGGGGACATCCACATGACTAGCATGAGACCATCCTTGCACCTATTGTTCAGCTGACGGACAGCCCCAACCCGAACCTCATCCACTATAGTTCGGTACCAAATAAAACACATTGCTAATTACATTCACTTATGTTATAGGCAAATACAATTTAGAAGAAATGAAAGGAATTATCAATCTCAATCTAAAATAATATGCAAAGAAGTACAAGGTTCGGGGCCTGCGTCTCTTGCACTGTTGGTGCAGACCAATCAACAATTGAAGTTTTAGAAGACAAAGAATGGAGACAAGATCAATTCTTGAAGCATAGAAGATGGTTACATTCAGAGGTTGAAAGAAATGTACACATATGTACATTAGTTCAGATATAGGTCACTTATACTTTTGATTAGTCATAAGCTTGTACATATTTGCCTATAAATACTATGGAAAATGTCGAGGCAATTATGAGAGAGCATAGGAATAGAGAAATGAGAATTTTTAAGAGTCATTAGACACATGAGAAGTTAGTTGAACTCTCTCTCATCATTCAGTTGTAGTCTCCTTCAGAAATGACAGAATTTTTGCACCCGATGTTTCTGAGTTTTCTCCTCATGTGGTAGATCTTTTGTGAAAACCTTTTGGAGATGTCTAAGTCCATAGTTAATGATTCTATGGCTTAAGTTTGAGAATCTAATTGTAAACAGGATGTGAGAATTGTGAGTAGGAACATTCATATCTAAAGAGTGTTCACAGTTTTCTAAAATAGGCGCATTTTTTATGGTCAATGATTTGATCATTTCTCACTCCACAGTTTAAAGTTTTGTGCAAGTAAGCACTTAATCTCTAAGTTGGAAGGTAAGCTACTCATGGCTAGAAGCATTTGCTTAAACGGGTTCTATTCTTGAAGAACCATGTCTAAGAAGTTATAGGTGTCTAAATCGACTTCTCAGAAGCACAGTTTTAGACATAGGTGACTTGTCAAGTTGATTTCTCAAGTTATACTCAATCTTTTGGAGTGATTTGACTTGGAGGAGGTGCGCAATCTTTAGGCGACACCTTGTGCAAAGTTTCATAAAAAAAATTACACATTTACTCAGTCAATGAGAAAGATATATGCAGCAGACTTTTCTGGGAATCATCTTCTTCACAAATTTTTCAAAATTTTTGTAATTGATCATTAATCTTATAAATTGGTGAAGGTTTTGACTTACTCTTGATATAGAGGTGTTCTAATTCCAAGAGTAGGTTATTCTTTTGGAGATTAACACTCTCCATCAGTGGTATCAGAGCAGGAAGCATCAGAATTAAAGGAAGGAGGATCCCGACTGTTGCAGGTGCAAAGAATTCAACATCTAAAGGTTCAAAAAGGTGAAAGCTTGAAGATAAAGCTTGAGAAGGAGATCATACGCCATCAAGGAAGTCAAAAGGAGTGTCATTCAAAGTAAAGGTACATCTGTTATTCATAAAGTTTGAAGAATCCAATACACAGGTGAAGAAAGGATGGGAGATTCTCTTCAAATAGAGAAGTTGGATAGAGAGAACTATCCAGCATGGTCAATGAGGATGGAAGCTCATCTAATGAGCAAAGATTTGATAGCTTACATTATAGGTGAAGAAGAAAAGCCACAATTCAGAGATCCTAGTGTTCCAACTAGGGAGGAATTATCAAATTTGAAGAATTGGATGAAAAGAGATGCTCAAGCTAGGAGCATTATCTATATGGAAGTCAATGACTACTTGCTACCTCACATTAGAGGTCTTGATAGTGCAAGTGATATATGGAATGCTTTGGAGGAGCATTTCCAAAACACCACAAAGTCAAGGAAGGCATCTTTGTGGGAAGAATTTACTACTTTCAAGAAGAAGGCCTCTCAATCCATCTCAGATTATGTAACAAGGATGAAAGATATTGCAGATGCATTAGGAGCTGTTGATGAAGACATTGAGGAGGATAAATTGGTAAGGCAAATTCTCACAGGTTTGAGAGGTGATGACAAATGGAAGCCATTTATTTTTGTCTACAGAACTATCACGATCATTTCACTCCTGATTTAAATCAGTTGCTAGGCCATATGCTAACCTTTGAGCAGGATGTCAAAGGAGATGGTGAAAAAAGTACAGGTCATGCAATGTACTCAAAGGATAAGAAGAAAGTTAGCAAAGGAAAGCAACAAACAAATGAAGATGAAGGCACAACTAGTCAAGCCAACTTCCTAAGAGGAAGAGGTGGTGGCAAAGGTAGAGGAAGAGGCAGGAACAATAAAGATGGAGTCAAAGCTTGCTGGATTTGTGGTAAGACAAATCACTTAGCTAATGATTGTTGGCGTAATACTCAGAGTAATGGTGGATATAATCAGAACTTTAATTCAAGAGGAAGAGGTGGCAGAAATCAAAGAGGTAATTACAGAGGAAGAGGTAGTAGGGGTTACTTTGGAAGAAATGCAGGTAGAGGATTCCAAAGTCAACAATACAACAATACCTACTACAATTATGCTTCAGATCAGAAGGAGGATTCAACATTGATAATGAATGCAACTTGTGAAAGGCAGAGTGAAGATCAAAGAGTCTTCTACATTGACTCAGGGTGTAGCAATCACCTGAGTGGTAACATAGCATTGATGACTGATTTGGAAAATAAGATATCTAATCATGTTGTTCAAACAGGTGACAATACAAATCACAATGTAAAGTCAATTGGATCAGTGAAGGCCAAGGATGGTAGCACCTTATTGAGTAAGGTCTTGTATGTTCCTACAATTCCTAAGAATCTGATAAGTGTAGGACAAATTGTTGAAAAAGGTTATGAAGTAAGGTTCACTAATGAAGGAGTGTTTGTGGAAGACCCTAGCAATGGGTATAAACAAATTGTTTTAGGGAAGAAAGAAGGAAGATTGTTCACATTGAAGATTCAAGGTAATGTTGGTCATGCCTTGTTTACTTATGGAGGACATAAGATGTCTGAGTTAGATCTTTGGCACAAGAGGCTTGGACACTTCAATGAAAGAGGTATCAAAGATATGATTAACAATGGTTCAGTGCTTGGTTTGCCTAATGTTGCAGGTCAACATATGACATACAGATGTGAGGCATGTCAATTAGGTAAGGCTCATAAGCAATCTTATTCTAAGCATGGTTTTATGTATTCAGAGAAGCTTGAGTTGGTACACACAGATGTGTGGGGACCATCAAAGGATTTCAGTATAAATGGATCAAGGTACTATGTGATTTATGTTGATGATGCTACCAAATGGATCACTATCTATGTGATCAAAGATAAGTCAGAGGTGTTCAATACATTCAAACATTATCATGTGTATGCAGAGAGAATTACAGGTCATAAATTGAAGAGACTAAGGTCAGATGGAGGGGGAGAGTATTTCTCTAATGAGTTCAATGATTACTTATGGAATGCAGGTATAAAAAGGGAGGTTACTTGCAGGTACTCTCCTCAACAAAATGGTGTAGCAGAAAGGAGGAATAGAACTCTTGTTGAGTTTGCAAGATCCATGATGAAGGAGAAAAATTGTCCTAATTATTTGTGGGCTGAGGCTATAAATACAACTACTTATTTGGTAAATAGGTTACCATGTAAAGCCTTGCAGGGTATGACACCATATGAGGCATGGTGGGGTAAGAGACCTACCTTAGATCATTGCAAAGTATTTGGGTGTTTGGCATATGCATATGTGCCATCACAAATAAGGCACAAATTGGAACCTAAAGCTGAAAAGTATGTGTTCATTGGTTATGATGACAAGCAGATGGGGTATAGGTTGTGGAGTCCATCCACAAAGCAATTCATTGTGTCTAAGGATGTTACATTTGATGAGCAAGGTACTTGGTATGCAGGTACTATCAATATTAATACAGATGATGAAGAAATTATGAGTCAAAAGAAAGGTAAATCGAAGGTTCAGATATTTGATGAACAAGAGAATAATGAAGTGCAGGTTGAAGTTGAAGAAATGCCAAGATTTGATCCTGAGTGTGATGAACCAGAAACCTCAAGGAGTGGAGAACTCAGAAGGTCATCAAGACACAAGTGGCAACCTACAAGGTATAGCTATGATACTTCTTTTTTGGCTACCAAAGATTATGTTTATATGGTAAAAGCAGATGAAGACCCTTCTACATATGAAGAGGCAAAGGGTAAAGAAAATTGGGAGAAAGCTATGTAGGAAGAATATGATGCATTAATGGAGAATCAGACTTGGGAATTGGTTCCTAAACCAAATAGCCAGAAGATCATTGGATTCAAGTGGGTCTATAAGACAAAGAGATTTGTAGATGGAAGTGTGTCTAGGTACAAAGCTAGACTTGTTGTGAAAGGGTTTGCTCAAACATATGGTATTGATTATGATGAGACTTATAGTCTTGTGGCAAAGATGACAACTATCAGGACACTCATAGCAATTGCTGCATGTAAAGGTTGGAAATTGTGTCAATTAGATGTGAAGAATGCTTTTTTGAATGGTTACATTTCAGATGATGTTTTCATGGAGCAACCTCAAGGATTCAGAGATGGAAGATATCCAGATCATGTGTGTAAGCTCAAGAGAGCTTTATATGGCTTGAAGCAAGCCCCAAGGGCATGGAACTATAGACTTATAAAGTTTTTGAAAGAACTTGGATTTCAAGTATCAAAAGCAGATAGTAGCTTGCTTGTCAAAGCAAGTGATGGTGGGTTTATTTACATGTGCATATATGTTGATGACATAATTCTTACAGGTACAGATGAGAAAGGCATTCAAAGCCTAAAGAAGCAAATGGAGAAAAGGTTCAAAATCAGTGATTTGGGATATTTGTCATATTTCTTGGGCATGGAGATCTCATACACTCAACATGGAGTGTATGTGACTCAAGAAAGGTATTTGAGAAACTTGTTAATCAAGTTTAAAATGAATGATTGCAGGGTAGCACCTACTCCAATGGAGGTGAATCACAAATTGAGCAGATATGGAGGTGAAGAGTTCAAGGACATGAAACAATATCAGAGTTTGGTTGGTAGTCTTATCTATGCTACATTAACTAGGCCTGATTTATCATATGCAGTTGGGGTTTTGTCTGAATTCATGCATTGTCCTAGAAAAGAACATTGGTTTGCAGGTCAAAGAGTATTGAGGTACATTAAGGGTACACTTAAAGAAGGTTTGTATTATGGTTTTACATCAGATACAAATATCAAAATATATAGTGATGCAGATTGGGCAGGTAATCCAGATGATAAAAGGTTAACCTATGGATACATGTGTTATGTGGGAGATAAGTTAATCTCTTGGTGTTCAGTGAAGCAACATACAGTTGCTTTGTCATCCACAGAAGCAGAGTACAAAGGCATGGTTGAAGCTGCAAAGGAAATAATATGGCTTAAGACTCTGATGAAGAGTTTTGACACTATACAGAGCATACCTATCATTTATGGAGATAACATGAGTTCATTGTATCTAGCTGCTAATCCTGTTTTTCATGCCAGGACCAAACACATTGAGATTCAGTATCACTTTCTAAGAGAGAAGGTGATGGATAAAGAGATTGAAGTTATACATACTTCAACAAAAGATCAGATAGCTGATATGCTTACTAAAAGCTTGGATGGACCAAAGCTACAGAAGTTCAAAGACATGGCAGGCATAAAGAAGAAAAGAGAAACCTCAATTGATGATTGAGGGGGAGCTGTTGGTGCAGACCAATCAACAATTGAAGTTTTGGAAGACAAAGAATGGAGACAAGATCAATTCTTGAAGCATAGAAGATGGTTACATTCAGAGGTTGAAAGAAATGTACACATATATATGTACATTAGTTCAGATATAGGTCACTTATACTTTTGATTAGTCATAAGCTTGTACATATTTGCCTATAAATACTATGGAAAATGTCGGGGCAAGTATGAGAGAGCATAGGAATAAAGAAATGAGAAGTTGTAAGAGTCATTAGACACATGAGAAGTTAGTTGAACTCTCTCTCATCATTCAGTTGTAGTCTCCTTCAGAAATGACAGAATTTTTGCACCCAATGTTTCTGAGTTTTCTCCTCATGTGGTAGATCTTTTGTGAAATCCTTTTGGAGATGTCTAAGTCCATAGTTAATGAGTCTATGGCTTAAGTTTGAGAATCTAATTGTAAACAGGTTGTGAGAATTGTGAGTAGGAACATTCATATGTAAAGAGTGTTCACAGTTTTCTGAAACAAGCGCATCTTTGATGGTCAATGATTTGATCATTTCTAACTCCACAGTTTAAAGTTTTGTGCAAGTAAGCACTTAATCTCTAAGTTGGAAGGTAAGCTACTCATGGCTAGAAGCATTTGCTTAAACGGGTTCTATTCTTGAAGAACCATGTCTAAGAAGTTATAGGTGTCTAAATCGACTTCTCAGAAGCACAGTTTTAGACATAGGTGACTTGTCAAGTTGATTTCTCAAGTTATACTCAATCTTTTGGAGTGATTTGACTTGGAGGAGGTGCGCAATCTTTAGGCGACACCTTGTGCAAAGTTTCATAAAAAACTTTACACATTTACTCAGTCAATGAGAAAGATATATGCAACAGACTTTTCTGGGAATCATCTTCTTCACAGATTTTTCAAAATCTTTGTAATTGATCATTAATCTTATAAATTGGTGAAGGTTTTGACTTACTCTTGATATAGAGGTGTTCTAATTCCAAGAGTAGGTTATTCTTTTGGAGATTAACACTCTCCATCATGCATGCCATGCAAGAATTCTACCGAATGAGCTACACCCCCAAATTCCTTCTTTCATTGCTCCATTTGTTTCATCCAAGCTCATTCAATTGATAGCTCTCTTGCATAAATTTTTTGAACGAATGCCTATGTTATTATATGATTTCCTCCAAACCTTTAAAATACTCAAATAATTTTACCCACTAAATTGAATGTGATGCGTGCAAGAATATAAAAGAAACTAGACAATTCCTCGATCTCTTTTAGTGCATATCTTCAAATGATATGCAATAAAAATATCCATTGAAAAGAAAACGGGGAGAAGAATGGACTCATCCCTGAAAGTGCTGATCTTCGAACTTGCTTCATTAACACTCCATTCTTGCTTTTTTTGGTTGAAAATAACGAGGATGATAGCAACCATTGGGCGCTGTTGTGTATAGAGATGAGAGAGAAAAAGGATTTGAACTACGCGAGTTCCTCAGCGTGAAGGGATTTATCCCACATTTTCAGTTTTGAAAAACAATCAACTCTATATAATCATGGTCAGAATGTGTAAACCTTGTGCGCTCACGAAGTGGGTGGACTGATTTGGTGGGTCGCCTAAGGCGCCAATATAAATTTTGCTGGCTGCTGTTGGAGCCCAATTAGTTCACGAAGACTATGTTCATGAGAGCATTCAATGCACACGATGTGGCCATAGGGGGTTCATGCGAGGTTTTTTTTGCAACGCTCCCAAAAAATGACTCCATAACTTCGACGTCCACACCAGCTCATGTCCTCACACGCGTGGAATTGAAAAAAAAAAACTTAGAAAAGGAGCAAGCGTAGCTCTGATACCACTGTTGTGGAAGGACTCCATAGCCTCCACAACTGAACTAAGAAGTCTAAGAGAACTAACTAGCAAGGCCACACACTAGGAAGAGAGATATGTTTCCACCCAACCAACCCCTCCAATATATAGCTCCAAGTCCAAGGGGGTAAGTCCCTCTCAAGGGGACATGTGTCCCTTCCATCACATAGGTCCCTAAGGTGTTCACATGGTTTCCAAACTTAGGAAATCACATGAAATCACATGGCTTCTAAAAGAAGACTCTCCAAGCTCTCACGTACAAACCAAGTGGCTAGGAGAAGCTTCCAATCAAGCCTAAGATACTCAATCTTAGAGAATTAACCCTAAGTTTCAAGACCTATCTAAAAGGGGCAAATAAACCATAAATCCAAAGGGTTTCACACCTAGAGACCCAAGGGTTCTACCCCTTAGACCCATGTAATTATACAACATTTGCACAGCACCTGCCCTCTCTAGATACAATCCAGTTTTAATAAAATTCTTGATGTCATCATACCAGCCTTGAGCTTGTACAACAAATAGATTAGCATCTGGAAAATCATCATTTACTCCAATTGCTTGATCCATCATGTTAATCTTGGATAGGTGGTCTGCCATGCTATTTTCTTTACCTGGTCTACTATAGAAAAATCAAATTCCTAGAACAAAAGTAGCCACCTCCATACCCTACCAGTCGCTTGTGGTTTGTTTAGTAAATATTTGAGCGGTTGATGATCAGTTATGATGATAAATTTCTATCCCAGCAAGTAATGATGAAACTTTTGTATAGTGAAAACCATGGCTAAGGCCTCCCTTTCTATGGTGCTATAAATTCTTTCAGCCTTGGGTCAAAATTTGACTGGCATACTGAATTGGTTGGTTCAGTTTGTATTCTTCACTGTGTTGAGTCAAAACTGACCCCATTGCATATGCATTGGCATCTACATGTATATGAAAATTTTTTTATCACAGTTGTGATCAGAATGGGAGCAGCTACTAACCTTGACCTTAATGTTTGATATGCATTTTCCTCCTCTTCTTCCCATTTAAAAGGTACTTCCTTACCTGTAAGCCTAGCCAATGGCCTGGCTATATCTACATACATCTTAATAAACCTCCGGTGGTACCCTGTATGTCCTAGAAAACTTTGAATCTCTTTTGGAGATTTACGTCTAGGTAACTCTAATATAGCTATAATTTTATCTAGGTCAAGTGCCATACCTTTGAAGGATACCACATGTCCCAGGAGGGTACCTTCAGTCACCAGAAAATGGCATTTATTTGGGTTCAATTTCAACTTTGTTTTTGTGCACCTCTTAAAAACTTGTTGTAATTGAATCAGATGCTTTTCTAAACAATCCAAGAGAGTCTCTACAAAAGTACCTAAAAAGGATGAAAATCATCCATGAAAATTTTGTGGGACTCTAGCAGCAATGGTCCAAAAATGAGATTAACTGTTCGATTGAAAGTAGCTGGGGCATTTCTGAGTCCAAATGGCATCTTTTATACATAAGTTCCCCAAGGTGTAATGAATGCAGTCTTCTCTCGATCCTCAGGGTCGATGGATATTTGATTATATCCATTGAATCCATCCATGAAGCTGTAAAGTGTATGTCGAGCTACTTCTTCTATGACTTGTTTAGCAAATGGCATTGGAAATCCATCTGGGATGGTGACCTTGCTCAATGCTCTAAAGTCCACACAGATTTTGATCTTGTTATTTTTTTCATTTGGAACAATTACCATAGGAGATAGCCATTCTGAATGCTCTACAAGGATGATAATTCCTGCATCTTCCATTTTCTGAATTTCCAAGTAAACAGCTTCAGCATTATTTAGGATTCAGCCTTTAACTCTTACCTGTCAATGGTTTTGCTCCTTCAATGAGATGGATTATGTGCTCTTCGTAACTAGGTGGTACTCCTTCTAAATCCTTGTAGTGCCAAGCAAAGATATCTGCAAATGACTTCATGAAAGATGTTACCTTTAAGAGCACCTCTGGATGATTCCCTCTATCCATATGGCTATTAAATTGGGACGTAGCTGATCCTCATTGCCCAACTGAACCTCCTTCATTGGATGCCTGTTTATAATGTTATCCATAAGTCCTTCCTGAGTAGCATCTTTATTGACATTGTCCCACATAGCTTCGGTATCATAAGCAGGAACATCTTGAATGTCTAGTTGCACTTCTTCCTCTTGAATCCATCCTGGAAGGATTTCATGAAGTGGTAATGAATCCTCTTCAATATTCTTTTTCTTACCTTTAGACTCTGAACCTTCCTTTTGGTTGCAATCCACATAAATAACTTCCTCTATATGGCTGTGTAAAGGAGACTTCTTTCCCCTTGTGTGGTCTTTTGACGACTCTCCCAACCCAGCTACTTGAAATCTTTCCTCTTTTTTTGAATACCCTTCTTCTATGTCTGAGTTAGATGGATAAATTCCAAAGCAAGGAAAATTCTAACCATGCGAGTATGTTGTCTTCATCATATAGATCCACTTCCTTGCCTTCTTGATTGTCCATAGATTCCATATCTATGTGTATACTAACTGATTGCATCATGTTGGTATGTCCTTGTTGATCCGGACCTTCTTCCAACAATAATTATCTTAATTTAGCACCTTCCTGTTGGACCCACATGGTATCTTTACCCCAGTCACATATTACACTAGCATGCCTTAGCTAGGGTCTTCCAATTAATAGAGGAAACCCTCCCTGCACATTTGGTAATCTCATAGCTCCAAAGTCCAAGACAAATGTGTTACCTTGTACTTCCATCCGAATGTTAGGGACTACTCCCAAATGTCTTACTGTACTTTGGTCTACCAGTGTTACAATGAAGTTGGCAGGTCTTAAAGGGTGTAGTCCAATCTTTTTCATGGTATGTTCAGGCATCAAGTTAATGCTAGAACCACCATCCACAATAACTCCTTGAAACTCATGACCTTTGATAGAGACTGTTAGCCGAGGGCTCTTATAATTTGTGAGGGGTGCTTCCCCTACAATTTTATCTTTATGCATAATAGCAGCCTTTTCCACTAAACTTGTTGTGGAAGCCTCATCAATTATCTGCAAGAGTTCTGACCTGAATTTCCCATCCATCTTTATTAAATAAAAAATATTGACCTTCTTTTTCATGGACTTGAGCAGGCGTGAAGCTTCTGATTCCTTAAGAGCATGGGCTTCAATGGGCTTATCAACCTCCTCATGAGCCCTACTGAATGCATGTCCAATGGCATCACTGGTACTTATGATTCTTTTTGCCTTGTATCTGCACATGTGGTGGCTTTGTCTTCAGATGTCTCTTTATCTATGTTCAATCCATTAATCCTTGATTCTTGACCTATTTCTACTTGAGCCTTTGCTTTTCTTCTTGTCTGCACTATAAAAGATTCAATTTCTTCCAACTGCACTGCCATGGTAGATGGTGATGGCACATTGACTTGATCTACCATTTCTTCTTTGCACACAGAATTCATTTGAATGTGGGGCCCAGATGAAGATTCTTGGTTCTTAGGACAACAATTAGTATAGTGGTCTCTGGCCTCTAGGCAGTTCTTGCAAGGAGGGGCATTTTTTGGTAGCTATGGTGGCATCCCTATCCAAATGATTCAAAAACATTGTCTTGCTTTGCACTTTGATAAAGTAGTCAAAGTACAAAATAGTAAATGAATAATAAGGGTGGATCTAAACACATCCCTAGCCAATTCACAATTTTTGGATGTGCAATCTAGGCACAAACATGTGAACTCAGTGGATTCAAATTACTAGTCCATTTCTAGGCATAACTGGTGCATGGATTTAGTAATGAATGTGGGATTCTTATCCCTTGCAAGACTTTGAGAACTCTTGATTCAGTTGAATTTGTTTTGGAGAACTTGAAGTTTGGTTGTCCCAAACATCTAACTTAGTTAGATGTTTGTTTAATGGTTTACTTTGATCCAACAGATACTTGATTTTTCACCTGATTAGAGGACTACTTTGTCCTAATGAGTTTAAAAATCCTATGTAAACTGTAAGAGAAAGTTACCATTTTCTTTGAGTCAACCATACTATAACTTGCCCAATACAAATTCGCAATGCAATTTGTCCAACTTAGGACATTTTTCTCAAAGACTAGTTTTTAGCTAAAAGTTCTTGGGAATGGTCAATCCATTGGGAAATTCCTAACTTCTCTATTCTAGAGTATACTGGACTCTAGGAAATCATTTATGCTATAACTTGAAGGAAACTCAAATGAATAAGTCCACGTAGACTTATTATCTTTTGAAGATTGAAAAGGTTCTTATACATATCATCTGTCTAGGATGTTTAATTTAGGTACTTGGTTCTAACCGGCTAACCCTTGACTTTTATAAAACGAATCAGATACCATATCTGAGTCAAAAAGATTCTGAAAGCGGAAAGAAATAACTAAAACTCTGTTAACCAATTCATACTTTGAAGATACGTAAACTTGATATGAGTCAAAGTCTAGATGACTCAGGACTATCTAGGAAATCATTTATGCTATAACTTGAAGCAAAATCAAATGAATAAGTCCACGCAGACTTATTATCTTTTGAAGATTGAAAAGGTTCTTATACAGAACATCTGTCTAGGATGTTTAATTTAGTTACTTGGTTCTAACCGGCTAACCCTTGAATTTTATAAAAAGAATCAGATACCATATCTGAGTCAAAAAGATTATGAAAGCGGAAAGGAAGAACTAAAACTCTGTTCAACCAATTCATACTTAGAAGATACGTAAACTTGATATGATTCAAAGTCTAGATGACTCAGGACTTTAACTTCTCAAAGATTTATTTCAACCAGATATTGAAGCATTTTTTCTATCTTTAAGAGAAATTAACTTGATTCTCAAAAAGATTCATAGAGTAAATCTAAACATCATCCAACCACAAGATACTAGTGTGGTTTCCAACATCAGTGTGTCGATCCACTGACATTCTACTGATGAGTTTTTACTCAAACAATGCTTCACTTGAGACTAAGTTCATGCCTATATTCAATCTTTATGACTCCTTATTAGGAATGCAATTATTGTGCATTTCTTTGAGTCAAAGGATTGAATTTACCGAGTTACACTAGGAACTTATGGCTTGACTTAATTAGTCTATTCCTTAGTTGAAAGGTTCAGTTTAAAGTCAAAGTCTTACTCTTTTAGAAATTTATCAAAAATTTTTGAATCATCAACACTTTAGCTTGAAGTGTTTCAAGAAGAACTTGGAAGCTACTTACTTCATATCTTCTTATAAACTTGATCTTCAAGTATCTTGAGATCGTATTTTTATCCTCCTTGAATTAAAACTTATCCTTGGAAGTTTTAATTGCCTTGAAGATCAAATCTAACTTCAAAATCCAGTCTCAAACTAAAAGATAATTATCATTGCACGGTCCGATGTCCCATACCATCTTTCGTACATCAATCTGAGTATAAAATCTGGCATCCCATACCACCCTATTTTATATTCACATTAATGTGTGCATGATAGCCTACTGTGGCCACTTCCAGTTGTGAGGCTGAGTATAGGGCAGCTTTCACAGTGACTGTTGAGTGTGTGTGGCTCAGACGCCTTATGGCTGATTTGGGTGTTGGCCAGTCTTCTGCCACCACCATCTTCACTGACAGTCAGAGCACATTGGCAGTTGCGAGGAACCCTGTGTTCCATGCTCGCACTAAGCACATTGAGGTGCATTATCACTATGTCAGGGAGAGGTTCTCTGCTGGGGAGATCAGCTTGGCATATGTGCCCACGCAGGAGAACATTGCAGACCTTTTCACGAAGGCTCTGCCTAGGGAGAAGTTTCAAGCTTTCCGCAAAGCTTTGGGCTTACTTCCTTTTGTGGAGAGATTTCCACATACTTGGCACTTCCTTATACATGAGTGCCAGCTCCTTGTTCACCGCATCACTCCTAGGGGGGATTTGTTGATATATTTAGGTAGTGATGTGTGTGAACACTCTAAGACCGTCGGGGCACTTTTTCCCTCTTTAGGAGGTTTTTTCTCCCCCGGCTTGTATATACGCCTATTGCCCTAATGGGCTACTTATCTTTGTACATTCTCTAGTAATACATTCAGTCTTGTGTGTTGTGCTCCAAGCTTCTTCTTCTTCCTCGTGCTGTTCATGTGCTTCCGCAGACGTCTATCTCCAACATGCATATGCATTCATGTATGCATATGCATGCTTGTATGCATATGCATGCTTATGCATATGCATGTGTATGCATATGCATGTGTATGCATATGCATGTGTATGGATATGCATGTGTATGCATATGCATGTGTATGCATATGCATGCTTGTATGCATATGCATGCTTGTATGCATATGCATGCTTGTATGCATATGCATGCTTGTATGCATATGCATGCTTGTATGCATATGCATTCATGTATGCATATGCATGCTTGTATGCATATGCATTCATGTATTCATATGCATGTATATATGCATATGAAGAGTCTTAACATATGTTTTACCAAGAATTAATGGATAACTAGAATGATCCTAAACAAAAACATTTTGGTAGTGACATCACCCATCATGATTGCATTTGTGGGCATGCTCCAAAAAACTCGTTTGGCATCATGTTGGAAGCCCAAATCCTCCAACCTTTCTTTATATAAATATGCCATTTTCTCTTCAAATAGAGATCCTTAGAAATGATATTTTCTTCTCCATGATCAATGAGAACAAGAAAAAGGGTTTCAATTTTTCAAGCTTAACAAGAGCCCTTGTAGTGTGATGAGCCCAATGGTCTTTTGAGAAACAACCAATGGAATCATACCTTGAGAATAATCCTCTAGAAACATCTAATCATGTGCAAATGGATGCATCATTCCTTTCATTTTCTCAATATATTTCCCTTCTTTATGCACATGTATTTATGATAGTTGCATAAGTGTAGTGCCTTCCATATTTTCCTCTTGTGCATCCTCAATTGGTTGTCTTTTGCATCTAAACAGATCAATTATCACTTGAAGAACTCTTTTAGTTATACCAAGGAGATCACCAAGAGTGAACTCAATCATGCTATTCAATACACATTTTTCAAGAGCTTGCTTCAAGTCGATGCCTTGCTATAAATAATACTTTGGCATATAAAAGGTATTTTTTTGGATTTACCTTGACTTGCTTGGAAACATTTGCTTCTTGATCTTGAGGGACCATAGGTTGAGAAGAAGTGTACTTGTCAATAGGAACTAGATTAGAAAGTTTTGGGTTTACTTGACTTTGTTGTATTGATTGTGTTGGTATTTGTGTAGCTTCCACTTTGCATCCAATTATCCTTCCTTCATTTTTTCATCGCCTTTTTCTATCTACTATAGCTTTGTGATCCATAGATGAGCAAACATAGGTGACCACTAATAAAGTGTCAATATGTAGGATCTTGCCATCCTTGACTTCACAAATATCATTAGTTGTATTTTTTGAGAAATTCTTACATGGGATAATGACTTCACTATTTTCAAGCATACGCAAAAAGGCTCCAATTCATCCATAAACTAGCAAGCATAGGTGTTAATATTAAGAGATACATGTGAAGTTGATGCATGCAAAGTTGAAGAGCTTATGAAGGTGCTCTTCATGACTCCATGTCCAAAGTTGATCTTAACTTTCTCTTCGCCCTATACTACATCCTCTAACTCCTATTCCTTGTGAAATCAAGTCACATTCTTGCCAATAAAGTAGCTCCTTCACTTCATGACTCTTTCTTGAAAGGTTTGATTGAGGTTCTTTGCTTCTCTTCCCTTTGGAAGTGCAAGAGTTGAGTAATGATATCTATCTGTATTTTTGTTGAGCCCATCAAAGTCAAATTGGGCAAAGTCAAGTTGGTCAAAGTCAAAATGGTCAAAGTCAAAGTGTTCAGATTCAAGCTAGTCAAAGTCAAAGTGGTCAAAGTCAAGTTGGTCAAGGGGCATAGATAGTGCACAAATAGTTTAATCACAATGATTATGGTTTTGCAGAAAGCAGAATGCAGGTTGCAGATTGTCTTTCTATAAGGTTTTCAAGGGTTTAAATTGTTTGGAAGGTTCTGGTGAACGCTCCCTTAGGCACACATATTGAAGAAATGAAGGCAAAGTGAAGGCATGTGAAGAGGAAGCAGTACGCAAACGTGCATGTATGGCCCTCCATTTAAAATTTTGTTTTTTTCCTAAAGTCACTACAAGACAAAATAGGGAGTCATTGGTTGTACATATTTTTAGACATTCTTGGGACATTAAAGTGAGCACCAAGATACAGTATTAGTTGGGACCAGTGTGTGTAAGTGAATCGACACACAAGGAATAGGCATTACTATTCTTTGAGTTAGACTAAGGAAGAGAGAGCATAGTCTACACTAGGTGAGAAGAGCAAGAGACATTGAACCAGTGTGACACAGAGAAGCAATTGTGAGACAAAGTGTGCAAGAAGGGTGATCTAGTGTGTGCAGAGAAGGAGTGGAGAGAACCAGTAAGAAAGGCAATCAAGGTGGCACAAGGTACCATTGAAGAGGTGTGCGCATTGATAGAAGGTGTCCCTCCCTCCTACCCTATTGGAAGCTTGAGTGCAAGGTGTGCACAAGAGCAAGCTCTTGGAGAAGGTGAAGGTCTGGTGCAGAGAAAATTGGTGGCATAAGGAACTTTGGGTATCTTGTAACCTTGTGTGTGTGTGTGTATTCTTTGGGATTAAGCACTTCCCATAGAGAACGATTGGTCTTGTTTTATACATCATCATTGCATTTTCCTACTAGTAATCAATATTCAAAAGCTTTTGGTGTTGGTGTTCCACTTCTTCTTCTTCCTCCTTATCCTATAAACACTCAAGTCCCTCTCTACAAAAGAATCCCTTAACAATATGCTATGTTGATGAGGATATTGCTCTCCCATGACAAGCTAGAGAAGTAGCTTTTGATGTCAGATTTACTATCTTTATTGTGAACACTTCACATGTGAAGGAAGTAAATTCAAACTTCGAAACTCTCTTTATATGCTTCAACGGAAGACATCCTCATTATATGAGGAGTGTTTATAGTGCAAATACTATCCAACTTACTAACCTTATAGTTATGTACTAAAAAACTACTAGTCAAAACTTTATTGCAATATAATATAGAAAAGATGGGATTACATTTTGCTTCATACATCGATTATAGGTTACAAGATAATTCTAATTGTATGTTCTGAAAAGACCTTTGAAGTGCATTGATCAAAGTACCATTAAGGAAATTCAAGATGTCTTACAAAATGCATTCTTGTAATGCATTCAAATCTATGGACATACTCAAAGTGAGATTTTTACAATAAGAATTGCGAATGGAGATGAATAGCCTTCAAAGAGATAGTTTCTACCACAAGTGTGTGGCTTTAATAGAAATATCATAGAAATCCTTGGCTAAAAACATTAAGTGTTATATATATATATATATATATATATATATATATATATATATATATATATATATATATATATATATATATATATATATATATATATATATATATATATATATACATATATACATAAGCCAAAGCTCCTTTGCTCGATAATCAAACAGAGCATTGTTCCTTTCAGAAAAAGACGTTGATACAAATGAGAATACAGATTTGCATTTTATGCACATGAAATTCAACATTAGGAAATGTGAACTTCTTTTAAGAGAGGTTTCACCGTAGCACTTTTCAAAGGTCTAAAACAAATGAATATTGTGGGGTTCGTCTAATGGTTTCTAGGCATCATTGTATATGCAAAGGATAGAAGTGACAAAATGAACTATTTCTACTTATCATTGTTATGTGCTAAATCCTTCAATCTAGCTATAAATGATCCTAAAAATTGAAAATAAATTTGATTGTGATGATAACTTGAAGTGAAAAATACAAACATAATGGTGTAGTTCAGTGATGAGTAGCACCTCCTTTAATGTCAATCCGGGAAGACATGAGGATGGTATGAAGACCTCGAGCAAGTGAAGGCACAAATGTGTGAGTGAGAAGCACACAAACATGCACACACATACACACACACGCACACACACGGCAAGAACAAAGAGAGTAAGACAATGGAATCACTTCTATTATAACCAAGTTCTCATACAAGCTCAAAACTACAAGAAGCTAGCCCAAAAATGAGCTCTCTAGCTCTATTTATAGTTTTTGACTAGCTTTGGCCCTGTCTAGACGTAGTGTCCGGCCTAGTTAAAAATTAGGTTCCAGGGCTTATTCGAGGGCTCAAACGAGATCTAAAAAATATGAAAATTGGCAGGCAACTACTTCTAAGGCTCCTCAAGCTCGAGGATTCCTCGGCTTGTACAAAATGGAGCTACAAAAAGGTGAAACGATATTTACAAGGGTTTTTAATGATTAGAATCACTTTTAAAATGATGTAAGGTTTGGAAAAATTTAATGGGTTGCCTTAGTGCTAGATCTGCATGTATGCCGTACTTGCTTCTCCCCATATGATGCCAACACTCTCCCCCCCTAGCGTCTGTCGTCTCTGATAGACCTCTGCTCGACGGCTTGATCAATGTACTGTTGTAATATGTCAGTTGCCAATTCTTGTTCTTTAATCCATAGTCCCCGGACCAAATCTCTTTGCAGGGCATCCCAATTTACTGCTCCAGGCATGTCAGGTTGTGGCGTGGTGTAGAGCTCCAGGCATGTCAGGTTGTGGCGTGAGTGCATTGTTTGTTCACATGGGAATAGTTGTAGTAGGTGGGTTGGGCGTGGCGCGAACACTTCTGAGTGTGCTTCCCAGAACCCCGTGGTGAACATGTCATCAAACGTTTGCTTGTAGCAAGCAGGGAGATACCTGATTCTTGCGTGCCATGCATAAGCGACTCGTATGCTCGGGGTTGTGCTCATATCATAAAGTAGGTCATAGTTACCGTTGACGAAGCCCGGAATTGGCAGTTGGATATTACGTACATTTCGAAAGTCTTTAGCACCACTTGCATCATGTCCAAAATTTTGAGCATCATCTGTGTAGCGACATCTGGCATGGGGTGGAGGCGTGGCATCCAATGTCTCATGGTAGCTATCATATATGCTACTGTAGGTGTGCCTGTTGGTGGTGCGATCGAGGGGTAATTCAGCCATTGTTTGCAATTTGCGTTGTTCCGAACCTTTATAGCAAATGTTTTCCATGATCGTCTCCTTTGTACTGGTCCGAAGCAAGGGTTATACTTCAAATGCATGGGAGCGTGGTCCCATGTTCTAAGCATTTCCGGATAGGTTTCGAGTAACTTTTGCCTCCAGATGGGTTGGAATATGGCCCCTTTTTTGGCTACCTCTGGAATATCCTTTGGTTCGAATTGTGTTGCGAACATGGGGTACCTGTTAGTGACTCTTTTGATTTCTGCGTTGTAGTCAGCCAATAATACAAAATAGGGTTTATATTGTAATTCAGAACTAGTTATCAGTCTTCTAGGGGCCAGGTGTGTGAAATACTCTGATTGAAGTATGGTTTCTTCAATGGTCCTCATTGCCAGCATCTAAGTGGAGATACGTTCCTCCTGATTGTCCCCATTTCTTCTACCTGTTTCATCCATGCCGAAGGGGGCTCTTCATAAGTGTCTTGTCCTTCCTCTGTGATTCTCCCTCTTGGAAGGGGTTGAGGCTCATAGTTGTCTTCAAATGTTTCCTCCACTGGAATGATTACTGCTTCTTCTTCTACTGGTTGATCAGGTGGAGAAGGGGGTCGTTTATACTGTAACAATTTGATCTTTAATTCTGCCACTTGTTGTCGTAGCTCAAGTACCTCATTGGTTGTTGAAGATTCGGGCTCTGGAGAAGTGGCTGCATGGACCATCTTTTTAGCTTCTGGTGGTTGTGGTGTAGGCACTTGGGATCTCTGTAGCTCTTTTACTTGGTCAACCAGCTGATCATGTGCTTCTAAGAGGTTGGCATAGGTTTCCAAGATTTGTTGTATGCTTTCTGAAGGGATGGCCCAGAAGCTAGCAGGGTCAATGGGTGCCCCTGGAGTACTTTCTATGGCGGCTTCAAGGTTGTCTTGATTTTGTTGCTGTAATCTCCTGTTTTCTTCTTGTGCAGCTGCTAGGTGGCGTCGGAGTAGAGCCATGTTTCGTTGTAGTCTAGCATTACGAGCTAGCTGATCTCTGAGTTGTTCTTCCGCTGCCCTAGTCGCCTCTGTATGTTTGGCTTGGAGCTCCACCTGAGATTGTTGGAGGGTGGTCACCTCATGTTGTAGTGTTGTATTACTTAGCTCCAAGGCATTGACACGTGCCTGGAGTTGAGCCGTGAGATTGCACAGCTCTGTGTTATTTTCTTCCAGTAATCTATACTCTTGCTTAAGTTGAGTGGCCGCTTCGAACATGGTGTCTAGTGCATGACTAAATGATGTGGATGCAGTGGTAGAGGTGGAAAATGCATAGGGTTGGGAAATGGGGAAGGGAAAAGTGGATGTGCCTATAAGTGAAGTGAAATGCGAGGATGTGGGAACAATTGTGGTGGTGGGTGCTCCTGTGGATGGTGAAATGTCCATGGGATCGGCCGTGATTGTGTGTGTTGTGTGAATCGTGAATACGGGAATGGTGGGCGGTGTGTTAGTGGTGGGTGTGAATGTGGGTGAGGTGTGCTGGGAAAGGGAATTTCTCTTATAATCATCAATTTGTCGCATCATATTTACAAGGTTTGCCAACAATGGAGGTAGGGTGGCTTGTGTTGGTTCTGAGGGGGTGAAGAGGGGCTCAATGGTCTGAGGTTGGGAAAGAGGAAATGTATCAGTGACTAGAATTGGGTGTGTTAAGGTTTGGCTAGTGGCAAGTGGCTGTTCGAGGGATGGGAGATATGAAGGGTGACCTATTATAGTTTGATCGATGGCAGGGTGACCTATATGGGGTTCACGAAGTTGGCTGGAACTAGTGGATGGAGGTAAAGGGCAGGATGGAGAAATGGTGGTGTGTGGTATAGTTTCACTAATGGCTATTACTGGTTGTTCAGGAATACTGGTAGTGAGGGTTTCAGAGGGTGGGATGGGAGGTGATGGTGGAGATGGTATCTGTGTATTTACCTCTGGTTCTTCAATGTTAGTTGGGCTGGCCATGTGAACATCTTCTTGGGTGGTGGTAGGGAGGGCTGTAGAGACTTCCATTTGAATCATCTTCCCCCTTCGTGGTCGTGTATCGATCCTTCGTTGATCGTATTGAGGAGGGTTGTGATGTAACATGATCCGCATAGCTTCTATAATCCCATATGTATCCGCCAAAAGGTTCAGTGATTCTACAAAGTGGGGATCCGCGTTCTCCTCTTGCAACATCTGGTTCACTAGTGCTCTATTTGCCTCTTCTGATAGCTTATGTCTTTTTTGTACTTTCTTGATTGTTTTGTAGAGCCTTTTAAGTTGTGCAGTGTAAGCAGGGGTTTCCTCCTCACTCTCCTCAGATTCATTCCTCTGCATCTCCTCTTGTTCATGTGTGCCTCCCGCCTGAGTGTGTTGTGCCTCATCTTCCCAGTGTACCCTTCTTGCCTCACTCTGTGGCCATTCTCTTTGGGATGATGATCCGGGACCGTCATTGTCAGAAAATAATTCACTCTCAAACAAGTGTGTTGTTTGTAAGAAGCTTTGAAAGTCAAAGGATGGATCTGCTGCCAATGTAGCCATGGATGCAAACTCAGCATCTGTGGGTAGTGGGGGGGCTGATGGAGTGGGTTGTACCAAGTCTCCTGATTGTAGTCCTTGGAGATGGATCGTGAAAGGGGCTACTTGTTCTTCTTCTCTACAGGAGGTCTCTGTGGCAATTTCGCGAGGAATCAGAACCTGTGAAAGTGATCCACGCATTCTTTTAGTGGGTTGAACCCTTGATTTCCGCCCCTGGAAGAATTCCAATTGTGAGTACTTGAGGGCTCGTGCAATTGGCACATCATAAGCCAGGCATCTATAGATGATTCTTGTAATGGCGCAGCAGCCATTCAAAGTAGGCTTCCTCACTCCTCGCTTGCCTGCTTCATATAACTAATCAAGGATCCATACTGGCATTTTCATAGGTAAGCTCCCGGTCTCTGCTAGGTATAACCCATACCAGATCTTCTTATGAGGCTGGGTGAACCGGTCTTGCGCTGGAAATGCGAAGTGTTGAAGGCACATCTGCAGTGGTATGGCGATGTTGGGGGTGAGGACACACATTTCTTTCAACTTCTTGATTTTGTTGTTCTTCATCGACTCTGGTATCAAAGGATCTCGATCGGAGGGTACATGGGTGCCATACATCTGAAGGGCCTCCCTGATTAAAGTGATATTCAACTCAAACTTCTTCATTTCTTCCTGGTTTGATAGAGAGGGCACCAGGAATGTGCCTGAATGATCTTTGTCTCCTGTCGCCTTGAGAGTTGCAATCAAGTAGTAGCACCGAAGAAAATCAGGTCTAGGCAAGGCTGCACTAAAATAATCTTGCGATCCCGCTTTTTGCCAAATATCTTGAAGAGGGGCAACATTTTGCAATGCTTCAAATTCTCGTGAGAAGAAGTGAAAAGTCCACCACACTCCTCCACATTCCAACTTGGATTCCCAGATATGATGTGCGTCTCCCAAATCTCATGGCATCTCATTGAACCAATGAGAATGCCCCTTTACTCTTTCTGTCAGGCCACTTGGTGGATCCGGAATGGGAATTCTTCTCACATTCAAAAGCTCTTCAGGCCTTGCTGTCAGTGGGGCCTCCATAGGCATGGTATCCCAATTGCTTTGAGTGCTAGTGCTTGCCTGAGAGCTCGTGCCTGCTGCTGCTACCATGGGAATCGGGTGCTTATCTGCTAGAGGAAGAAAGGCACATTAGTGTTGCATAGGAAACAGGATGTAATGGTGTTCCGTTCACAATACTAACATGACAATCCAGAAGGTTAGTGGTTAGGGATGAAGTGTTTGTGATAGATGTGAGTGGGGATTAATGGTTAGTGTCATTCTAGATGCATACTTTGGATATGCAAGGTACTCAGCATGCATCTAGTTCGGAGTGGATGGATTTACAAAATGGGTCTGGGGGTTTGATACAGGGTTTAATTCTCCAGACTTTGTTTGAGGATTCGTGGCTCCTTGAGCTGATGACGGTTAAAGGTTCATGGACTAGATTGTGCTTGATTTGGGACCTTTTGGGTACCCATTTCCAGACATTCCTAGGTTTGACCGAGTGCGTGTTAGAGTGGGATGTAAGTAGAGTTCCTGAGTTGTTTGCCAAGAGGACTTGTGAGTGTTGAATTGTGCTAGTGACTAGAGTTGGAGCTATTTGGGCTCGTAAGCAGGCCTTGGGCACCCATATCTGCCTAGCATTGGGGCTAGCCTTCATTGATCGCTTAGGGACCCAAATAGACAAGGTATGCCTAGAGTGTTGACTAGGGATCTCCTTCGTTTTAGTCCTTGACAGTGTGGCTTGCTTGATGCTCTTTTGAGACCCTGTCTTTGGGGCCGTGATTTTTTCCCCCTTGCATATCCATATCTGTTTCATGCCACGAGGCACTTCATACTGCCGAAGTTGGTGCTCATGCTTCTTTGTTCATCGGTCTCCTCAATGTCGGGTGTTGCTGGGCCTTCCTCTTGAGATTCTTCTCTGGAACAGATGGGAGTTCCTCCTTGACTTCTGTACCTTTGGCAAGAGTGAAAATCCTCTGCACCATAGAACTCTGGACAAGAACATCATCGTTATCTTCATGTGGATTCCTGGAGAGACCAAGAGTTGGTGCCTTTCCTAATGGGTTGAGTGCTTGATTTTCCAATTCAATCGTAAGATAGCTTTGGCCTGCCCAAGCCTGAAGAAGTCCACTTCTTAGGTTGAGGTTGACTGCGTGATCATAGATCCAGTCTTGGCCCAAGACAAGAGGTTCAGTAAGATCCTCCTCTTCACATACTAGCACTTTTGCTGGCATGAGGACCTCTTGAATGTAGAGGGGAAGCTCCACCTCTCCCATGCAAGGGGTTTCGACACCTCCTAATCCTATGAGATATGCTTCTAGGGGTTTTACCTCCAATTGCAATTGTTGGCAGTAAGAAAGGCGAACTGCACTAGTGGCGGCTCCTGAATCAATTAAAGCTCCCACGCTCCTTGTACTGTTTCCTTGTCCTACTTCTAGGGTCACAAAAGGTCGTCGATCAACTATTGTATGGGTCCGCTTACCTGAAGCCTCACACATGGCAATGTGATAACCATGAGCTTCAAGATTGTCCGTCATGGCCTGATCTCTACCTTGTCTTCGTAGTTTCATTCGTCGAATGCGTTCTAAAGCTTCGGCCTGTGCTTCTTCTCAAGTTCGCTTTTCCTCTTCCTTACGTTTTTTTGCAGTAGTGAGCCGATTAAGCATTTCTCCGGTTAGTGGTTCTTGATATAGGTTGACTCTGCATCCGCTTATGTAACTTGGTAGTATGTCACCTTCTAGAGTGGCTAGTTGTACTGCTCCACTTGTGGAGATCCTATTGATTATCATAGGTCCATAGCCTCTTTTCTCCAATTTTCGTGCATGTTTCTTCAATGTGTAGACTAGGACTAGGTCTCCTGCCTTCAAGCCTTTATCCTTCACATGTGTATCAAAATACGCCTTTTGCCTCTTCTTGGCTGCATAGATTCCTGCTGCAACTCTCAATCGTGTCTCACCTAAATGTTCAAGATCAAAGATTCTAGAGGATAGTTCATGGCCGGTCCAGTCATGCTCTTGTGCTACTTTCAAGGTAGGTATCAAAAAATCCAATGGTAGCACTGCATTCTGGCCAAATACCATCTGAAAAGGCGTGGCTTGGAGTAACGTTTTATAGGCAACTCGATATGCCCAAACAGCGTGGTGTAGCTGTTTGTCCCAATCAGAGCGTTTGTTATTCACCAATTTAGTCAGCACATTGCATAAGATCTTATTTGTGCTCTCGGCCTGACCATTAGCTTGTGGGTGATAAGGGGCAGACTCCTTATGTACCACCAAGAATTCTTGGAGAAGGTTTTCTATGACTTCATTCAAGAAGTGTGTGCCTCTATCACTTACTAATTCTATTGGCAATCCGTATCTAGTGAACACATCTTCAAATAAGAACTTTGCTATTGTTTGAGCATCATTCTTCGTAGTGGCTTTCACTTCTACCCACTTGGTCAGATAGTCTGTGGCCACGATGATGTACTCAGCATGTGAACCCTTAGCTGGGGGATTAATAGGACCAACAAAGTCTATTCCCCACTTAGAGAATGCACGTCCACCCATCATAGGTTTCAATGGCATCTCATCCTTGCGTATGGGATACTGAGTTCGTTGACAAACCTCACACCTCTTTACATAGGTATGTGCGTCCATGTGAAGAGTTGGCCACCAAAGACCTGCAAACAAAATTGCTTTGAACACCCGATCTGGACCAAAGTGTCCTCCTACTACACCTTGGTGAGCAATCTCTAATATCTTCAGATATTCGCTCTCGTGGACACACAATCTAAGATACCCATCTTTTCCTCGTCTGTATAGATTATCTCCAATGAGAGCATAGTCTAGCGCCTCTTGTTCTAAGCTCCTTTGTCTAACCAGAGTCATTTCTTGAGGGAATGTTTTCGTCCTCAGAAAGTCCACTAATGGCTCGCTCCAATCTGGCACTAGAGACACGCGATAAAGGGCGGCATGTTCCACTGGTGGCTTAGTGCGGCAAATTGGGCATTCCTTGCACATCGTATGAACATCTGCTTCCATAGTTGGCCAGTATACTCCAAGTCTCCTCAATGTTTGTAGGGTTCGTTGTTTTGAGTAGTGTTGCTCTAATGCACCTAACATGTGCTAATTGCAACCACTTCGCGTACTCGTCCTCTTCCACACAACAGGCTAATACCTCGTGATTTGTATGTTTGTACACACTTCTTGCCATGATATGATACTTCTGGGCTTTTACTATCTCCCTATCTTGTGTGTTTATTATTGGGTGGTTAGGCCCATATGTCAATAATGGCACCAATGGCTTAGCCCACTGAGGTACAACTTCCAATTTAAACAAGTAAGCATCAGGTAAGTCATCTGACACTCCTTGTGGGGCCTCTCCAGATGTGAGCCTAGAGAGATGGTCTGCTCTCAAATGAGTCCTGCCTTTCCTCACTACTACCTCAAAGTCATATTCCATTAGTAAGAGAAACCATCTTACTAATCTGCCTGTATTACATGGCTTGTTTACCAGGTACAGTAGAGCTTGGCGATCAGTAAAAAATTTGAACTTATTTGCAAGCAAATAGTGTCTAAACTTTTTAACCGTGTACACCATGCATTCAACTGTCTACTGGCATAGGCAATAGGAAGATCCATATTACCTTCACCCGTAGGTTGTGCAAGTACACATCCAATAGCATAATTGGAGGCATCCACATGAACATGGAATGGTTTGTTCCAATCTGGTGTGGTCAAGATTGGTGCTGAACATAACCTTCATTTATCAAAGATTTGTCTGAGTTCAGGTATATGGGTCTGTCTAATGTTGAAATGAGCACAAAGATCATCAACATAGACTTCCAAATTCTTCCTCAAGAACTCTTTAAACACGTGACACATTAATCTTCAAAAGGTAGCAGGTGCATTGGTAAGCCCGAATGGCATTACCCGAAAGGCAAATATGCCCCACTCTGTGGCAAAAGCCGTCTTATGCTGATCTTCTGGTGCAATGGCTACTTGATTGTAGCCAGAGAACCCATCTAGGAAGCTGTACACTTCCTTGCCTGCTACCCTTTCTAATAAATGCTCGGTGATAGGAAGCGGATAACTATCCCTGATAGTGGCTGTGTTAACCTTCTTCAAGTTAATGCATACACGTAATTTGCCATTCTTTTTGGGCACCACTACAATGGGGGATACCCATTCAGTATGCTCAATTTCATAGATAAATCTAGCTTCAACCAAGCGATCTATCTCTTCCTTGATCTCGGCCGCATAGTTGTCATTGTATGTGTATGGCTTTTGCTTAGAGGGCTTAGCCTCTGAAGTCATGGGTATCGTATGTGAGCATATGTCAGGGTCTACACCTTTCAGGTCCTTGTAGCTCCAAGCGAATACATCTCTGTACTCTCTTAGCAAAGCTACCAACTCTTGCTCTTCTTCTTCCGTCAGGTCATGCCCTATGTAGGTGCATCTTTCTTCTCCCTCTTCTATGGCGACAATTATTTTCTTGGTAGTTTCCTTGCTATCATAGGCCTCTCCTGCTTGTGCCTCACGTTTAGGCATTCTTATCATGACTCTCCTATAGTCTATCTCATATTTTTTAAAGTTTTCAGGGACCTCAAATAAGGATTCTTCTGCCTCCGGAGTGACTTCCTTCTTCTTTCTTTTCTTTCCTCCACTCTTAGTGGCTACTTGTGTGGCTAACCTCACATCATTCGTGATTTCTCCGTGTCTCTGGGGGTAAGCTTCAACTTCATAGAAGTATTCTTCATCTGATGTAAAAGGTGGGTCCATAATGATTGACTCTAAGTCGGAGTCACTTGCATCCTCAAATGTATCACGGATAGGTTCGCATTCCTCTAAAACTGCATCTCCCATGATTGGCTCTATTGAGAAGACTGAAATGTCATAGCCATCCTCATCACAGTGGGGTGTCCACTGCTCTTCATTGATGGCTACATCCATTGTTGCTAAAATTTCTGCCCAGCCATGAGGTTCAAACTCTTCATCGGGAAATACTACAGGTGCATAGGCTGGGTCTTGAATTGATCTATGTGTCTCTTTCGCACCTACCTCTCTGGCTTTTTCTTGTTTCTCTTCTTCTACTGCCACTTTGCACATCCATAAGTGGGTGTCTTCATGCATCCATGAGGATCCTGATCCTATGGAATGCACTAACTCTGTGTCATCCTTGGCTCTATGAATGGGATTCCATTGAATGGGCGGTACGTCTCTATGAGAGTAATCCTTGAGATTGACTTTGGTTGTAACACCTAAGTGTTGCAAGTATAAGGAATTGGTTCCCTAGTCCTGTACTACTTGCAATTGCCGCATAAATGGCCTTCCCAAAATCATCTTGTAGGCTTGGTTTCTGCTAAAGTCGCATATAGCAAAAGTATGTTCGAACTCAACACCACATGTAGTGAGAGTTATGCCTTCTAGCAATCCCAAGGTCCTCTCAATATGGCCATCGGTCATCTGCAATTTCATTCTCGTCGGTCGGAGTGTTGGCTTGCCCCAACGCTTCCATAGGGAAGTTGTAGCAATTGCAACTCTTGCACCTGAGTCCAAAATTGCCTTGGTTGTGTATCCCTGATGGGTAAATGGGAGATAGGTATTTCCTTCTTCTCCTTCACTCATGTCTCCTATCTTATCCAATGGTATTTTAGGCACTGTTCTATGAGACCCTACCTGGGAACGCGATTTCGCTATGTCTGGCACTTGTTTGGCTACGTGTTTCCACACTTCTGGCTTAACTTTGAGTAGCTCTTCTAAAGTGAGATTGCACTGCACTTTAGTGTTCTTTACTACCTCTGTATTCCTAGGTATGATTGAATCTTCGTTTCTTATCATGACTGTGGGTGCCCTCAGGCAAGTAGACTTGGTTTCCCATGGGCCTGTGAAATGTGGTAACTCTTGCAAGGAATTAGACTCAAAGTCTAACCTCTTATGAGAGTGGGCACTTTCATGTTCTTCATAAATAGAAGGGATGTCCTGTGGGAACTGATCATGTGCGTCGTCCACAAGTTCAATGGGAGGAGGGACTTCACTCTCCTTTGCCCACTTCTCTTCTTGAATCTCTCTCATGAACTCTGGTGAATACCTATTCATAGAAGAAGAGGTGTCTGGTTCAGTGGAGTTAGGCACATAAGCTCCCTGGGGAGGAATGCTTATTCTATCACTTGCCCTCTCCTTAGCCTGGGAGGTGGCTCCTTTTCCAGACTTTACAAGTAACCTCTCCAATCTATCCAATAGACCATCAAAGTGCAATGGTGTTCTAATGGGGTTAGAGCCATTGAACAAGCGACTGGCTTCAAACATGGCTTGTGCCAATTCAACCATTTTAGCACAAAGCTTTTTTCGCTCTATCTCTAGATCGGCTCTAGGGTAACATTTCTCATGATCTGTTACATTGGGCCCTTCTTGGATTCTGGCCTGATATGCTTTAAGCATCATGTCTAGATCTTCAAGAGTGGGATCGGCTAGGACTGATCCTACTCTGGGTGGTGGGTGGGTTAAGGGTGGTGTATTGAAAGGTTGGGGAATGGAAGAAGATGGATTGGCAGGTAAAGGGAAAGGTGGTGGAGGGGTGGTGTGAGAGTGGTTTTGAGATGCGAGTTCACTTATCTTTGCTTTGGTTTCTCTCAAGCTTTCTTCAAGTTCGCTCATTTTCTGTGACCATTGTCTTTTCACTCTCTCCCGGCTATCTCTCCATGCTCTTGTCCTTTTCTTGGTTATACTCTCTGTCTCACTAACCTCAGAACTCTTTTCCCGCCCTACTCCTTGAGTTTGCTGCAAGGCTTGGGCTTTAGTGACCACATGCACTGGGGTTGTGGATGTTATACTTCCCGTAGAGTCTACCACTAACCCAATGACGTTGATAGGAGTGATTTTAGGCATGTTATTAGGGTTCTTTGGGCAATCTCATAGGAGATGCTCTTTTCCGCAGTCTTGACAGAAACCCTGAATTGTCACTGGTTGGGGTTGTGTAGGGGCAGGTAGTGGACAATCACGTATAAGGTGATCTCCTTGACATCTGAAGCATGGTCCTCTAGGAAATGGGGGTCGTACCTACCTAGGTTGAGGTCTAGAGTTGGGGTTTGTGTACATGACATTAGCATACTCAAGCTCCCCACTATTTTCACTTGGGTCCTCATAATAGTATGACTCGTTATGCTCGGGTGACTGCATGTAGTAATCCTGTGGGCTATCAATATGTGTGGAGTCAAAACTATGGTCACTTGGATCACTGTCTGATATCAATGGGGTGACTGGGACTATGGCTCTGTTCGGATTTTCTTTAGCAGATGCATATTTCACTGGGATTACATTGGTTGGAGTAGGGGGTTGCTGCACTAGGGCTGGTTGAGGTCTCTGCTGCCCTTGATAGGGTGGCTGATAAGGTTGCTGTGGTATGTTGTATTGTTGTGGTGGGTACTGATTCTGGTATCTACCCTGTTGTGGATATGGCTGAGGGTAATTTTGCCTAACAGTTTGTTTGTTATATGGGCAGTCCTGTGCAGTGTGGTTGGTGTACCTTCGCTCTATGGTGCAGTACTGGCTACTAGGATTCACCTGGGGTTGGGCCATAATGGGACATACATTTGCCATATGGTCACCTCTACAAGTGTAGCATCGCTTAACTGGGGCAAATCTTGGAATTTGTTTGCTAGAGACACCTAGTTTTTGAGCTATCTTCTCTGCAAGTTCCTCAATGGATGTGGACTGACCAGATGTGAGACTACTAGAGCTATCTGAATCCTTATAGATTATTGATAGCTCTAACTCCTCACCTAGATTATCCTCAATGTCTATGCACATGCGCACACATTCTTCTATAGTTCTAGGGTCCTTCAAATACACATATGACCTAAGCTTGGTGCTCAACAAGCCATCTAAGAACAAAGCCACTTGCTTGGCTGGTGTGGGTAACTCAGGCATCGGGCACCTCTCTAGGTATTGCCTAAACCATCTTCCTGCTAGTCTGACCGTCTCTTGAGGTGTTTGCTTGAAGCTATGAATTAGTGAGGAAGTGTTGTGCCTTATGCCACTCTTAGAAAACTCAATGATAAATGCCTCTAGGAGCTGGTCTATGTTTCTGAAATGCCTCTCGTTCAGTGGTTGAAACCACGTAAGGGCAGTGTTCCTAAGGGTTAGACCAAAAGCATTAAATTGTGTGAATAGGTCCTCTACCTGTTCAGCTTTCAAGACTTGCCTAAATTCTGCCACATGATCATAAGGGTCTCCAGTGCCATCGAAGTAATTCTTCATGGACTTCACCAGTTGAGTTGGCCTCAGGGTCCTAGTGTGTTCTCTAGATTTCTCTTCCCTGGGGGTTGGCAAAGCTTACTTCAGGTCTATCTCTACTTCTATCTCCTTGAGCTCCATGAGGTGCCAGCTCCCTGGTGACTGTAGGACATATTGGATCGTGGTTGGGGAAAACAAATTCACCCTTCCATGTGTAGGCATGTCTGCCATGCTCGGTGACCACGAAGATCCTCTCTGATGTATTGTCTAGGTAGGTTACTTTGCCTGGGCTATCCGGGTCTTTAAACTCATAGATTGTGAGAGCACTTACTTCCTGAGGCTGGGCAGGTTTATACCTCCAAAAAGCCTCATCAGTTTCTCAGTTTAAAAGCAAATCTATGCTTTTATTATCCTGTGGAATCCACTCTAGAGTCATGATTCTGGTCAAGACGGATTTACCACGGGGAGTTCTTGGCTCTCTCTCTAAATTCCCTTGCTCTATATCACCCATGTCGGTCTCCGCAATCACATTTCCAAACTCATCTGTTCTATCAAGAAGAGTGGTGACTACATATATAGTCCCCTCTTTATCTAGGTATACTTCATTCTCAAACTTGACTACCGGGTGTTATAGTCCATGGGGTTGATTGGGGTTCTTAATCTGGACCACAGATCTTCTCAGGCCGTGTTCGTAGATGTGAGCACCTAGACGATTAGTCCTGATGTATTCCAATTGAGTCTTGTAAGGTCCTTCTAGCTTTTCTAGATAAGCCACCCCTGAACTACCTACAGGTCTCTCCATGTTGTAGGACATCTCAGAATCACTTGTTTCTGATCGGGGAGTCTATGGGTAATCACTCAACTACTAGGCCCAAGACCTAGCAGTGTGATTGACACTAGCTTCAGAAGATCTGAGGCTTTGTCTGTCTCGGCCTAAGTGTCTGCCTGACCTGAGGTTCATATGCCTGGTTTATCTACCCCCTTGGTCCCAAGTACACCCCCGTTGCAGGTGAATTTGTACCAATCACTTTGTTCTTTTTAGTTGATTAATATGTTAAGCACTTGTTCAAGATCACGTCGTCAAGAATATTTAAGTGAAGTTTGCACTTGATAAGTGATCGATTCGAGTTTACTTTTGTCCCTTAGGGTTTTCGCACTTAAGACTTACTTAATGCTTGCACTTAGTTGATTGGTTCTCTTGGACTTGATTCGTGCCTAACGTTGCCCTAATTAATTACCACACCTAAGTCGTACTTAGCCTAGGCTAGGAATTGACAAAGGAGGGTTGAGAGAACTTCCAACCTTAATCCTCTGGTTGCTCAGCTGCTGCACAAGCCTAGGAAACCTTCTCCCAAGCTTGGTACTCACCCTTGCTAGCTTGCTTTGAATTGCCTTGCTTGCACACCATGTTCCTGCAAAAATTCACAAGTTAATATAGATCCTTTACCACAATGTATTGAAAGACACACATCAACAATTATTGGACCCCCCCTTGAAGTAACTCACTGCACCCCCAAAACCTTATGACCACCTAGTCTCACCTAAAGGTCAACTTAAAAATACATGTTCTAAAACTGTGTGTATGATTCTTACAAAAACCAGTCAAGATCCACGTAGGATTCTCAACAAGCTTTCCAACGAGACCAGAATCTCATCAATCGGAGTTCGTATGGTGAAGTTATGACCATTCAAGCACTTAGGGGTCAAAACAGGCTCTCAGGGTTCAGGAAATTCCTCCCTGATTTCTAGGTCTTTTGCCCACTCCTAAGGCTCTAATGTTATCCCAATGTGTCCAAAATTAAGCCCAAAAATATACCTCAATTCACTCACTTAATTCACTCTAAAATTTCATGCATTAAGCCCGTGTATCGCGATAGGTCGGGTCGAGGTGTCGCGATAGGTCGAGGTGTCGTGATAGGTCGAGGTGTCGCGATACTTGAGAGTGTCGCGATAGGTCGAGGTATCGCGATACTTGGGAGTGTCGCAATACCTAGGAGTGTCGCGATACCTGGGAGTGTCGCGATAGTTCGAGGTGTCGTGATACCTGGGAGTGTCACAATAGGTCGATTTGTCGCGATAGGTCGAGGTGTCGCGATACTTGGAAGCGTCGCGATACCTGGGAGTGTCGCCGTCGGGAAGAAGGAGGTCGGGCAGGAAGTCGGCGCCGGGGTTGGATCAGGCCCCTCTCTAGTGCACCATTCCCGCTGTCCTGTGAGCGGCGTCTGCGCGCTGGGCGCCTCGCCTGTGCTCTCTGGAGCATGCGCGATCCTCGTAGGGCCCCTTGCCCCTCGAAAGTGTCAAGACGTGCGTACGTACGCGTGGGACCATGGGCGTCGGAAAGAGACAATCGGATATAGCAGTAATACACGGGATGCAGACGAAGCTTGATGATGCGATGAAAATGTAACGGATATCGTCCAATGAAATCTGAATCATACAGTGAAGCCCGCTATAGTGCGGGTCAGCGATACAAAAATCCGCTACAGTGCGGAACAGGTAAATACAAATAAATGCCGCTACTACAGTGCGGATCGGCTGGATATGACGTAGGTCTCCCGCTACAATGCAGGAAGTCGCCCTCGTTCTTTGTCTTCTGGTCTTTGCGGATGGGTCCTTTCTTCCAAACTTCGGTCTTCTCTTTTCTTCAAGTATCTTTAGTAAATGATTTTCTTCACTTCATAAATCGCAATAGCCTCCAATCACGCAGTAACCTGGAAAGAGGATCCACAAAGAAGTTTGTCGGGGAAAATTAGGGTTTTGGTCACAATTATCTCAAACTCGCCAATTCATGGGTTTATTTACGAATTTGGTCTAAACTCGAAGGGTTTCCAAGGGTGCAAGTTCATTTTTCATGGGGTAAACCCTCATTTTCAGTTAGTTTCTAGGGTCAAACCTAAGGTTTTCATGGGTCTAATGTCAGTTATTTACATGCACGGTTCTAACGCACATCTCTAACATGGTTTCTTATCACACAGGCAATCAAATCAGTCAAATCATGCACAAAATATACCCTCTTCAATCAAAACATCACACAAAACGTCATAAACCAATGAACTTTCAAAAAAAACAATGCACACTCCCTGTGGGATTTCATCCCGACATTCGCCCCCGCTAAACCTGCACATTGTCCCGGTGGGCCAACCTGTAGGATCCGACAGAAGCATATCAGGGTTCTTTTGAAATTTTCTTTATACTTTTTATGCTTTTCTTTTCAAAACTTAAATCATGATCTCATGCAATCATGCAATCTTTTATAAATATTAGTACGAATTTTAGAAAATTAAGTAGATTCAAGCTTCACAAACGTCATACTATGTTTCTGCGTCTGCAACTGACAAGTAATCATATGAATAAATCATTGGCTTTCTAGATCTTTTGTTTGCTCAACTGGTTTAGATCAAACTGCTCATTCTAAGTACTAGCATATACTTATGTTTCTACTAACTCGGTTTGCAGAATATACTTCGATTCCCACTATTTATCTCCTACTGTCCAACTCTCCATTAGATCTTTCCTTTTCTCTTTCTTTTTCATTTTATTTTTCTTTTTCTCTTCATCTCAGCTCAACATTTCTTTTTATCTTTCATTTTTCACAAATCGGCCTATGTCAAAATCGGGTGCGACTCATGGACTTGTCCTCCCGGCCAAGTTTATTACACCTGTCTGTCGACTCGGCATAGCGCACGACATACACAACATCAGCCCTGCATGAAATCGGCGTCAGCTCGTGGCTCTAACCACCCGGCCAGAGTGACTCCACCTGCCTATCGACCCATACAGGCGCATGACAATAGATAGGTCAGGCCTACGACGAAACTAGCTACGGCTCGTGGCCTTGATCGCCTGACCAAGGTGGTTCCACCCACCTACTAGCCCATCATAGCACACTAACAACATGCACATACATATAAGCTGGCTTGAGCATGAATGTTTTCTCTATAACATGATCCGTATGGAGGTAAGATCTCGCAAGAAATAAATACTTGGATCCAAAGTTTTCCACTCACTAAGTGTTCAAATCAATTAGTATATACATGCACTCGGTCTAAGCATGCCATCACATTCCCAAGCTTTCACTCCCAAAAGTCTCTAGTCCACTAACTGACTCCATTCATATAATCCCTAGTCGCTCATGCTTCATGCAAAACCCATAATAGATATTTGTTATCTTCTTTCTACATGATTTTCATAAATCCATACATATCTTTATCACACACATCAATGTCATGCAAATGCTCTAACACAAAGAAAACAGATTCCAAATTAGAAACATTTCACTTGATTATTTTGCCCATCTTTATCACTGATTGATACAGTGTTTCTTTATCTGCATGATCCATCATTCTTCATCAGCATCAGCCTCAATGTCATCAACATCCTCCAGTGTCATCAGTATCCTCCAGCATCATCAGTATCCTCCAGTGTCATCAGTATCCTCCAGCATCATCAGTATCCTCCAGCATCATCAGTATCCTCCAGTGTCATCAATATCCTCCAGTGTCATGATCATCGTAATCATCATCAGTCACCATCATCAATTATCTATTTTTATCATCATCAATCATCATTCATCATTATTTATTAATCACCAATCATCATTATCATAATCATTCACCAATCATAATTAGTCATCAATCATCATCATTCATCAACATTCAATAGCTCTTGATCGTTCTCATGCGTTTTCATTATGATTCTTCTTCAATCATCATTCAAGATTTGCAAATATATCTTGGAAAGTTAGGTTTCTACTTCTTCTATTCTTCTTCGAACTCTTAGAAGTCTTTGAAGGTATCTTTACAATTCCCTCGATTTGCTTGATAATATCATCAAGCAACTATTTTTCCGCTTTCTTAACTCGTTTATCAGATTTTGTATCTTCTTGAATTTCTTCTTCACTCTTTTCTAGTTCAATCTGTTTATCAAAGTTCATTTGGGATTGTAATTTTGCAACTTTGTGTTGATCAAATAGATTCTCATTAGTTAAAATTTTTGGATCAAACGAAACATATACATCATGTTCTTTCTTTGATTTCTCTTGAATCTCTCTATCAGACTCTCCTTTATGATCTATTTCTATTTGCTCTTTTAATATCTGCTCATTTTTTTGCTTCTCAACCTTTATTTGTTTACCTTTGGTTTCTTCACTAGATTTCCCTTGAATCTCAATAGTTAGCAAGCTCTTTTGTTCATCAGATCTATTATCTTCATGAGTTTTTGGTTTCCATATCTTTTGAAATGATTTTGATTTAGATTTGGTCTTCTCAAAATACTCTTTCATCCCACCTTTTCCTACATTCAAATGCAAAGGTGATTCGTCTTGATATTTACAATTTTTTCCTTCATGCTCACTTACAAGTCTATGTCTGCATGCACTCTCATATGCTATGCAGTCCCAAAACATATGTCGAAACTGATCGCACCAAAAGCAACGTACAGGTCTCTTCTCAACCCGACTTGATTTCCTAGGTATCACTCTAGGCGTGGGTCTTCTAAGACCTAGAGACTATTTGTGTGCAGATATGCCTTGGACTTTTACCACATGTTCATGGTCACATTTTGATGTCTCTAGGTTCTTAACTTGGTTAGTCAACAGATCAAATTTATTTCTCAATTCAAAAATCTCAGAATCCATTTCATTTTTTAGGTCTTTCATACTTATGCCCATTAACTGAAGATTATCTGATATTGCATTTATAGTTTGCATTAAAGTCATCACGATACCAAATTTTGATCTTATGGATTCATTTGTGTTGATTTCTATTTCTTTAATTCGCTCTTCATATCTTCTAAACTGTTCCTCAATCATTTTGTTCATTTTTGTTTCTCTTTTCTTATGATCTAAGCTGAGAAGTGGAATATTAATCTATGCGTCAATGGAAAGTGCACACTCGTATGATCAAAACTGATGCAAAAGTGGATGACCAAAGTCAGGCAGTAAAACAATCTTTCTGTTTCTGTGTGTGGATCAATGCAAATATTCAATTAACTTGAAATGCTAGTAACTGGAAATCTCTATCTGATGCCGAGGTTCCCGTCTATCTTCTCAAGGAGTGGGTGACATGTCGAGGATCACCGGGCAACCGCCTCGCTTCACGTCGGGTTCAGGCGTCGGGAAGAAGGAGGTTGGGCAGGAAGCCGGCGCCGGGGTTGGATCAGACCCCTCTCTGGTGCACCGTTCCCGCTGTCCTGTGAGCGGCGTCTACGCGTTGGGTGCCTCGCCTGTGCTCTCTGGAGCGTGTGTGATCCTCGTAGGGCCCCTTGCCCCTCGGAAGTGTCGAGACGTGCGTACGTATGCGTGGGACCGTGGGCATTGGAAAGAGACGATCAGATATAGCAGTAATACACGGGATGCAGACGAAGCTCGATGATGCGATGAAAATGTAACGGAGATCGTCCAATGAAATCTGAATCATAGAGTGAAGCCCGCTATAGTGCGGGTCGGCGATACAAAAATCCGCTACAGTGCGGAACAGGTAAATACAAATAAATGTCGCCGCTATAGTGCGGATCGGTTGGATATGACGTAGGCCTCCCGCTACAGTGCAGGAAGTCGCCCTCGTTCTTCGTCTTCTGGTCTTTGCGGATGGGTCCTTTCTTCCAAGCTTCGGTCTTCTCTTTTCTTCAAGTATCTTTAGTAAATGATTTTCTTCACTTCATAAATCGCAATAGCCTCCAATCACGCAGTAACCTGGAAAGAGGATCCACAAAGAAGTTTGTTGGGGAAAATTAGGGTTTTGGTCACAATTATCTCAAACTTGCCAATTCATGGGTTTATTTACAAATTTGGCCTAAACTCCAAGGGTTTCCAAGGGTGCAAGTTCATTTTTCATGGGGTAAACCCTCATTTTCAGTTAGTTTCTAGGGTCAAACCTAAGGTTTTCATGGGTCTAATGTTAATTATTAACATGCACGGCTCTAACGCACATCTCTAACATGGTTTCTTATCACACAGACAATCAAATCAGTCAAATCATGCACAAAATATACCCTCTTCAATCAAAACATCACACAAAACTTCATTAAACAATGAACTTTCGAAAAAAACAATGCACACTCCCTACGGGATTTCATCCTGACATCGCGATACCTGGGAGTGTCGCGATAGGTCGAGGTGTCGTGATACCTGGGAGTGTCACGATAGATCGAGGTGTCGTGATACTTGGGAGTGTCGTGATAGGTCAAGGTGTCGCGATACCTGGGAGTGTCACGATACCTCGAGGTGTCGTGATAGGTCGAGATATGGTGAATTTTTCTGTTCTGTCTAGTGATCCTAGGAGCTCTAGGGCTACGCAGTGTCGTGGTGCACTCAGAATCGTGATTGGGGCAACTTTTCGGTGTGTCGCGATAGCTCGAGCTCGACGCCTCGGAGTTTGTGCAGACAGAATCCGTACCTGCTGAGCTTGCTGGAGATGATGATGAAGCTAAAGCCTGCAAGAAACATGCATAAACACACACAAACAAGAACACACACTCGCTCTCTCTCAAACTCGCACAAGGCAAATGAGGGAAATGATTTGGAAGTGGGAATATAAGGTGGAGAAGGAGATGAGGATGGAGATGAAGATGGAGATGGAGATGGAGAAAAATCAGAAATTTACCTACTACTTACCATTCCAACACGTCCTCTCTACGTCTTACCATCACACGCTCATCCTCAAAGCTCGAATCCCCGGCAACGGTGCCAAAATTTGGTGTAGCTCAGTGATGAGTAGAACCTCCTTTAATGTCAATCCGGGAAGACATGAGGATGGTATGAAGACCTCGAGCAAGTGAAGGCACAAATGTGTGAGTGAGAAGTACACAAACATGCACACACATACACACACACGCACACACACGGCAAGAACAAAGAGAGTAAGACAATGGAATCACTTCTATTATAACCAAGTTCTCATACAAGCTCAAAACTACAAGAAGCTAGCCCAAAAATGAGCTCTCTAGCTCTATTTATAGTTTTTGACTAGCTTTGGCCCTGTCCAAACGTAGTGTCCGGCCTAGTTAAAAACTAGGTTCGAGGGCTTATTCGAGGGCTCAAACGAGATCTAAAAAATATGAAAATTGGCAGGCAAATACTTCTAAGGCTCCTCAAGCTCGAGGACTCCTCGGCTTGTACAAAATGGAGCTACAAAAAGGTGAAACGATATTTACAAGGGTTTTTAGTGATGAGAATCACTTTTAAAATGATGTAAGGTTTGGAAAAATTTAATGGGTTGCCTTAGTGCTAGATCTGCATGTATGCCGTACTTGCTTCTCCCCATATGATGCCAACACATACCCTAGCCATTTGTGAATTTAGGAAAACAATAAATTATGAGATGCGCTTAGGAAGAAGATTCCTAAGACAAATGAAGGTTGTCTGAAATTGGGGAGGGAACACGATCTACTTGCAAAATCAAGGTAGAACCACAAGGATTGATTTGAAATATCATTCTTATGAAGAAGTGATGCATCTCCAATGGAATGCCATTCACAAAGACTTTGATGAGCCCTTGAGAAAGAGTGATGACTCAAGCCAATCTTAATGTATTAAATAAAGACACCCATTCATGTATGTGTTGAGAAAAGTAAATAAGTTCCAAAGATGTCCATGAGAGATCTATCATGGATCTTAAATATAATCAGTCCAAATTTTGACTTAAAAGAAGAAGAATCTGATCCTTTCAGCTAGTTGCATATCTTAGAAGCTATGGAAGTAGTAGTGAATGAGAAACAACTAACATTGTGTTGCAATGAAGAGGGCTACAACTTGTCATTGTAAGATTCATAGATATATGAGAGAAGGATCCAAAATGAGTAGTCAAATTAATTGAATAGTGTGATGTGATGAAATGACAAAGATGCAGATATACTTATATGAAAGCGATTATGAAAGAATATTCATAAAGAATCCATTTGAATGAAAAGAGAAATATATTCAAGAAATGTGCTTACATGATTACCATGCTAATAGAGAAAGACTAACAAAACTAGTTTTTCACATAAAGATAAGGTCAAAGACACATCCCAGCAAGGATAATGAGATGATAAGAGAAAAATCTCAATTCCAAGTTCCTGAACATTTCAAGAAGTATTGTGGAAGAGAGGAAAATAATGATGGCCTTACCAAAGAGAGGATCAACAAGGGGAATTTTATGATAACAATGAAGACACCAAAAAAGTGGTAATTTCCATAGAAGAGGGTGAGGAAAGAAACTCATATATTTCTAATACTTTTAACCTAGAGGAGGCAGATGATCTCATCCAATTGCTAAGAGAATATAGAGATATATTTTCTAGGACTTAACAGGATTGGAAAGATGTAGGTCTAGATATGTGTTCTCATTGCATTCCTGTATCACCAGATTTCAAACATGAAAGCATTAAAGCAGAGGTCTTACACCTACAACAACGCATATTCTAGCAATCGCTAGGAGCGGACGGAGACGACGTACTGATGGACGCTTTGCGCTGAAGGGAGCTTGGGTGTCGTGCTTGCGGAAACTGACAAAAGAGTGGTGTCGCAAAGGCTGTTGGAGAAACTATCTGGCAAAATGTGTACTTGTTGTTGGTGTCGTCGTCCACAGTGGTTCATTGAAGTGATCCTGACGGAACGCTAGCTTCGCGGTGATTGCCTTTGCATCGACAACTTCGGGGTCTGTGACACGCGTGGTGTCTGTCGCGACACTCTGGAGTGACTATCGCGACACACGAAGGCCCGCGACACTCATGAGTGTCGCGATACATCGAGGGATCGCGGACGCTCAACGGGCTATCGTGATTCGTGGGCTATCGCGATTATCTGTGGATCGCCATTTTGGGCTCGTGCGAATTTGGCCTATCGCGACACTCTGACTACTGTCTGTCGCACATGTTGCATTTCTCTCTCTACTGCGATGGCAGGCGGGCGGGCCCTCCTTCGCGTGGCTTCAGACGTTAATACTTAATAAGAGAAGACTTCAGATTTTACTGCTTACGAAAAGGAAGCCTGGAAGTAGTCTACGAGAATTCTAAAAAGAGAGTCCGCTTTTTTAATGGTTTAAAGACAGATAGGGAAAGAAAGTACCTGCAATTTCGGGTTAAAGGAGCTTTTTTTAGAATTAGAAATTTTGGAACGTAAGTGAAAGGTCTAACTTTCAGGGGTCTTTGTCATTTAAGGGGCTTTTGCCTTCTCTCATGCTAAAATTAAACCGTTGAGAAGTTTTCCAAAGCAATCTACGACTGATGGTTTTTAGCCGATTGAGGGTATTCTACTGCCCAATTGATGGTTTCAAGATCCACGATCAACGGTTTTCCCTGCACGATAAAAACAGATTTGAAAAGCGTTTGCTGCGCGTGGCATTCTTTCGCCTCCCATCTGGAAGATTCTAAAAAGATAAAAAGAAAAATTGCGGTGACCTTCTTCCAAGCCTTATAGTCTTTCCCATTAAAAAAGGAGTGTTGGGCTTCGATGTGATCGGTAGGGGGACCTAAGTCTTCCTTGTTTGTGGTCAGTTTTCTCTCCATGTTGGAGGGTTTTGCTTTTGGGTATTGAAAAGTAAAAGTGGTGCAAGTTCCTTTTGGCCATGGATGTGGCTTCATCCTCTCTCGTGAAAAGTAATCGGGCCCCTCCCCCTGGGGAGACCGATATCATGGCCTCTCTGCTGGAGGGGGGGTCGTGTGCCGCCCCTGGGGCATCCGAAAGTGTTGAATCCCCCATTGTATCCCTCAGTAGACCCGCAGTTCTGTCAGCTGAGGAGGAGCTCAAGAAAGTTTGCCTCGTCGGCCAAGTGTTTGGCCCTAGGCCCCCGCTCGAAACTGTGCGACAATGGCTTCGAAAAGAGTGGTTCCCTCGAGGACTAATTGTTAGCAAATGTCAGTTCTTACCAGCGAGCCACATGCTGCTAGTCTTTGAAAATGAAGAGATGGCGTTCCAAGCCCTAAGCGTTGGCACCTGGCAGTTTGGTCGGGCGACCCTGTGCCTATTCAGATGGTCCCCGGACTTTACTCCCGACAAATCGAAATCGCTTCGGTACCCTCTTTGGGTTGAGCTCCCTAACCTTCCTTACTTCTTGTACAACTTCGTGTGGGACATTGTCTCTCCTATCGGCAAGCCGCTGGCTTCACGCGAAGACATTGGTGGTCTCATCTATGAAGGTGCAAGACACTCGTTCAATGCTAGGTGGCACCCCCAAATCTGTGTCGAGGCCGACCTCAGTTCGCCGCTTCCATCAATGATCAAAGTGGACATGGGCGAAGGAGATGTATGGGAGCAGGACATCAGCTACAAAAACCTTCCCAACGCGTGCTTTCGTTGTGGCCAACAAGGTCACAGGATTAAAGATTGCCCTTTCAGGCAAAAAAACAAGCGATTTCAAGAAGCCTCCAAAACTGCTCAAGACAACATTGGCGATTTGACCCACTCGACCAAGGAAGGGGAAGGCAAGGGCCTCCTTAATCCACAAGCTGATGCTGATGGCTTTATTGAAGTTAGAAGAAGAAGGAAAAGAAGCCCTAGGGCCAACGGTGAGAGAAACAACCTGCCACTTACCCCCTATAGCAATTTGTATTGCAATCTAGGAAAGGAGATCAATGAGCTTGACTACCCAGGTGGGAAGCTACTTGAGGTAGACACCTACGACAAAGCCCTAGAGATCCCTGACAATAAAGAAACCCCCCAAGAGGGCTACACTACAAGCAAAGAAGATGGTTTCACCACTAGTAACGAAGACAACATGGATAGTGAAAGTTCCATCATTGGATCGACGATCCCGGAAACGGTGCCGAGCACGGGGCCCAAGTCTCCCCAGCAAGGGGCATCCCGCAAAGGAAAACAGCCTATGGAGTTACCCTGGAAAAGCCCCCACAAGAACCGATTTCTAAGTCGGGATCAGATCCCAGCGAAAAAGAAAGATGAAGCCAAGAGAAGAAAGGACAAAGCTCCCTCCCGCAAAGAGGGATCAATACAAAAATGATTGTCATCTCGCTAAATTCTAGAGGGCTAACCGACCCCTCAAGAGCGACCATCATTGGTCAATGGCTTCGCGACATTAGCTTAAACCCAGACTTTATATGTATTCAAGAGATTAAAATTGATGGAGAAGACCTCCAGAAACGGCTCAGACAGGTCTCCTCGGCCCATGTGTGGATCCCAACGAAGCACCAGCGGGGGTCTGGAGGAACGGTTATCGGTGTTAAACAACTCTGGTTTGAAAAGCTTGAGAACTCCATTGAAGATGTAAGTCACCGTTGGATTGCTGTTTCTTTTGGTGCTCCTCTTTGTGTTACTATGGTTTCTTTGTACGCCCCTAACGGGGATTTGGAGAGACTGAACACTTGGGCCTCCTTAGACTCGCTTCCCCACAACGTGCTTATATGTGGAGACTTCAACATGGTGGAGGACCCTATGGACAGATGGATGGGCAAGGGCAGGGTCATCGACAGTCGGGAGAAAGAAACGTGGGACATGACCAAACTCCACTTGGATTTGGTTGAATTCAAAGACTCGAATGGCTTTTCTTGAATCTCCAAGCGGGCGAGGACCTGAGGAAAGCTAGACTCGATAGATGCTACATCTCTCAGAGTTTTACTCATCAGTGGGGCCACCCTACCATCACGCAACGCACTAACCTCACTATCTCTGATCACTACCCGATCGTTATCACTTTTCAACCTTCCAACAAGATCCGCAAGGCTCCGTGGTTCCATGCCAACGCAACCACCTTCTCTCTCCCCTCCGTCCATCAAGAAATTGCCGATGTGTGGAAGGTGGCGTTCGCCTCTGGCTTGGCCCCAGCCAAGTGCTGGAGAAGTGCGGTCGACAAGTCTCGTAAGATCATGATCAGAACTAAGAAGATGCTCGAGACTGTGCGGCGGGCTCGTAGGGAAGCTCTTTACCACAGACTCTGGCGGCTCGAGGAGGAAGTGAACAAAGGAAAACACCAAGCCCAGAAAGGTCTCCGAAAAATTAGAGCAGTGTTGAGATACGAGGAAGAAATACAAAGGAAAAACTTGCAAATCTTCTTCAAGGAGTGGTGGGCTGGCAAAGCCGACAAACCCACCAAAGAGATGTGTCGTATCCTTAAAAGGAAACACAAGAGAGAATCGATCCCCCTACTGCTAGATCCACATGGCAATGTATGCAATTCGGAAGAAGATAATTTTGGCATCATCGAAGGGCACTTCACGAGACTCCTGGGAACCTCGAACCCCCTCTCCCACCATAGAAGGGACTGTATGGCTGCCATTTCTAGGGTTTCCCCCCGGAGGATACCACCCAACCTCCACTCCCTGCTTCATGCCCCTATCTCTGAATCAGAAATCATTGAGGTCATTGATGCCCTCCCTCTCGGTAAAAGCCCGGGACCCGACGGCCTCACTAACGAGTTCTTTAAATCCTTCAAGCTGGTGGTTGCCACCCCTCTTCGGATGGTTTGGCAAGAAGCGCTAAAGTTTGGTGCTCTTCCTTCTTGTCTAAATAATGGAATTATCAAGTTGATACACAAGAAGGGGGAAAAGAACAGAATCGAGAACTGGCGGCCTATTACGATGCTCCAAACAGGATACAAGATCATCGCCAAAGTCATTGCCAACAGACTCTCGTGCCACCTGAGATCTTGGCTTAGTGAGGACCAGAAAGGTTTCATCAAAGGCAGGTCTATCCTGGAAACCATTATGGATATTTGGGAAGGTATTCAATTTGCAAATGAGTCTAATCAAGATGTGGTTTTCCTCAAGATCGACTTTGACAAAGCCTACGACAGGCTAGAATGGGACTATATTCTGCAGTCGCTCCAAGATCTCAGATGTAGTCAGAAATTCACCAAGATGATCGCGACCCTTCTCGGAAATGCAACGACCCAAATTAACGTTAACGGCAAACTTTCGAAGGCGATCCATCTTAGAAGATCTATTAGACAAGGGTGCCCTCTGGCCCCCCTTCTTTTTGCCATCGCCACTGAGGGGCTGAGCAGACTTGTGGCACATCATGTGGAGGCTGGCAATATCAAAGGCCTCCGGCTGCCTCACGACCACAGTCAAATCATCATGAGACTTTTTGCCAATGATATGAACGCGTTCGTTCACAATGATAATACCAGCCTGGAGACTTTCTGGAGGTGTCTTGCTACCTTTTGTGATGCCTCTGGATCCAAAATCAACCACTCTAAGACCGCCTTTAGGGCTATTGTGGGACATCATCCTGGCCTTCTCATTGATCATGGCTGTCAAATCATTCCGCAGGGCCAAATCTTTCGACTTCTTGGAATCCCCTTGGGGTTTGGCGTCTCTATGGAGCAGATATGGAACTGGGTGTTGGCCAAACTCGAAAACAAGCTTAACTATTGGAGAGGTATGCAAATCAATCTCGCTGGGCGTGCGATGGTTATCAACACGTTCCTCCTCTCTTCTACCATCTATTTCCTTTCTTGTTGGAGACCGAATGAGCAAGGCCTGTCCAAACTGAATAGTATTTGTAGAAACTTTCTTTGGACGGGCGATCATAACAGAAGGGGGGTGCCTAAAATCAAGTGGGCCATCTGCACTAGCCCTAGAGATAGCGGGGGGCTTGGTATCCTAGACATTGGGTGTATGGCTAACAAACTGGCAGCCAAATGGATGATTAAGGCTTGGTGCAATAGGGAGGCCTCGTGGGCCAAGCTGATCTTCAGAAACAAGAATGAGTTGGCCCTCATGGGGTTCCCGAACTGGAAGAATCTTGACATCATGACCCTGCTATTCTCCCCGATCCCCGTCTTCCCGAAAGGCTCCAATCTCGTGTGCTCCCTTTGGAAGGGCTGGAATAAAGTCAAAAGCTTCACAAGAATTAGTGAGGACTGGAAGTGGGCGGCCGGAATCAGACAAAACGACTCTATCTGGTTTCCGATACATGGCATCCGGAGTGTGGAGTCGTGGAACATTCAAAATGCCAAGAAGTTATGGAACAAAGGATTCAAAAAATGGAAACACCTCTGGAAACATGACACCAACAGCTGGATCAACTTCGAGGATATTGACCCTCGCATAAACATCTCCTACGAAGAATGGAACACTTTGCAAAGCAGATGCCTCGCATGGGATCGTCACAAGACTCGCCTTCTCATGGGACACGACACACCGAACTCGCTTGGTCTCAAATGGCACAATGGAAATAGCCTACTCAAAATCCCGAACATCAAAGAAACGGCTGACCACCAGATCAGCCTCAACAAGAAGTGGTGCCTGTCTTGGACGCGGCTTCGGTGGGACATGAAATTCATGGGTATCTGGCACCCCCTTATAGAGATTAAGAAGTATGTCCTCTTATGGCAAATTCTTCATCGAGGAATTTGGACCAACCATAAGGCTAGCAAACTTTGTGGGATCCCTCCTTGGTGCAAACGCTGCCACCGGGCTATCGAAGATGTCCCACACATCTTCCTTACTTGCCCCAACTCCTACAGAATCTGGCAAACGGTTGGAATGAAAATCAGACTTCAAAAACAGCTTAGTTGGAAACAAGTCCTTTTGGGAGAAGCGATCGGCTGCTCTGCGACACTCTGGAACGCCATCAGAGGGGAAGTCCTGTGGAAAATTTGGCGGGAGAGGTGTGCTCTCAACTTCGGCGATCCCCCCAGGGAGTGGTCGATTGAGAAATCACTATTCCTCCTTGGCAAAAGGATTGTTAACAGTAAGAAATCCCCCCCCTTCAGGCACCATCAAGTCCTCCTTTTGATCAACAACAAGCTCAAACCCAAGTGGGCCCCACATGAGGGCGATGAGAGGGTGATTAACCTTCTCTGTAATGCAACCTAGGATTCAATCAAGCTTCCCCTGCTTTGTGGGATTTGGGGGGTCCCGTGGGCACTAGTCCCCTTCTATTGTACCTTTGTTTCTTAATTTAATTCAAGTCCGGGAGAGTAGGCTATTGCCGAACTTCCTTTATATTAAAAAAAAAAAAACGCATATTCTAGCAAGATAAAAGGACAAAATGATAAAGTTTTGACACGTTTTTCATTCATTAAATCAAACACATTGAGTAGCATCTTCGATTATGGTAGTGCCTAAAAAGAGTGGAAACTAGGAGTATGTATAAAATTCAAAAAGCTTATTGTAAACACAATCAGAGACAACTATCTTTACTTTCACTAATCATTGACTCAAATGCATAGTCGAAAAAGAAGAGTTTAATCTTAGATGAACTCTATAGATACAATAAGGTGGCCATTGCACCTAAGGATCAACATGAAATGTTTTTGCCATAGAATGGGGCATATATGCACTTAGAGTGATGCCATTTGGACTTACCAATGCCCCAACCACCCGTAAGAGATTGATGTGTCATATGTTTACTGAATTCCTTATGAAATGCTTAGAAGTCTATGCGAATGACTTATGAGCCTATTCGCAACAAATATCCAAACACATCCTTGACTTCATAAGAATTGTTTACAAATGTAGACTTCATAAAGTCTACTTCAATATGAAGAAGTCTCTATCCATGGTGTGACAAAACAAGATACTTGGGAGCATAGTCTCCAAGAATGATATAAAACTAATGAAGAGAAGATCAAAGCAATCACAAAATTTTCAAGACCAAGAAATGCAAAGGAATTACCGTTTTTTATGGGACTTTTTTTGGTTATTACCAAAGGTTTCTACATATGCATGTAGTAATTGCTAAGCCACTATATGGGTTTGTTGTTTCAATGGATAGAAGAGTGTGTTAATGCCTTCTTAGAATTTAAGAAGTGGCTTAGCACAAACCCATCATTAAAGTTCCCAATCGCAATAAGGCATTTCACATTCATGTGGATGCTTTCCAATTATGTGATTGGATGTATATGTGCACAATCTCAAATTGAAGGAAAGTTTAACTTTCTAAGAGCATACACTAGTTGCTAGCTCAATACTATAGAGCTACACCACTACTGAGTATGGAGACATCAAAGTTCTCTATGCAGTGAAGAAGTTTTGACATTATTTGTTAGATAAAACTAACCAACAAGCACTATTATACCTCATCAACAAGCTATGTAGTACTAACAAGTCTCTCAGATGATCCTTGCTCCTAATGGAGTATGATTTTGAGATAGCAGTGAAGAACGCAAGCACTCATGTGTGAGTTGATCACATACCAAGGATAACAAATGTTGAATCACTTGATGATGATCTCCCTCATGCATATCTATTCAATTTAGAGGTAGGATTGAAATGGGCAGAACATAGGGTACCAATTTTGGCATATGGACGAACTCACCTATGCATGCAAATCACTACAGAAGAGGTACATTGAGCCAAAAACTTGCAAATCAATGTTGGATGTATTTACCATAGAGACTAGAGAATGCAATCCTACTATGTGGAAGATGAGGAATGACCTCAATCGATAGAAATTGATCATGCAAACGTATTCGACGGACACTTTCCAAAGATCCAAACTTTGCAAAATTTGCAAACAGATGGTGTTTATTTGACCAAGATGCAATAAAGTGACATTGGCTATTTCAAGAATTGCTCCAAATTCCAACATGTCTCAGGAACTAGTTTTAGTAGTTTATATCATCTATCAACATTCCCCACTCAAACCTAGCCGAAAGTAGGCTTCCTAGAGAATGGAACATTTTCAATAGGCATGACCATATTGAAAAACATGTTATGTAAAGTATGAGATGATAACTTTGTTCACTTCTATATACATGAGAATGACCACTTATCCATTCTAGAAGCAACACATGTAGGTGTTATCGATGGTTCTAGATCAAACAATGAAGATGATAATGTTCACTAGTTTGTGAAGGCCCATTCTTTGGATAGATGAAAAAACATTCACATGGTGTGAAAATTTTCAAAGCTAAAAATATCCCTTCAATAAGGATCAAACACAACTAAAACCAATGACGGTAGGATGCAAATTTACTAAATGGGGTATTGACTTCATAGGTAGCCTACAAGAAAAAGTGATGCACAAAACATTTCCTATTTGAACTAGTGTTCAGTATATTTGACTTTTCCATAAAAATAGTTAGTGATAGAGGCATGTACTTCTTGAAGTCATTGAGGATCTATTACAAGAGTTTTCGGTTGCTCACAGAAAGTCAGCTTCATACCATCCACAAATGAATGATCAAGCTGAGAGTTCGAACAATGTTATGCACTATGTTAACTAGATTAGTTAACAATAGACACTTTGATTGGGATAAGAAATTTCATCATGCAATGTATGCTTTTCATGTGTAATATGAGATGTCCTTAGAAGCTTGCCCTTTCAATTTAGAATATGGACAACAAGATGTCATGCAAATTGACTTCTTAATCTTGAATTACAAGTCAAGAGAGACTATAGATGTAATGACCATGAATTATCTGCTTTGGTTAACAAACTAGATGCACTTCAAGAAACAAGAAGGCTGACATTTATATCGTAAGAAAAGTTAAAAACTAATTTCGATGCAAATATCAAATACAAACAATTGCAAATGAAAAAATTAGTCCTTGTAGATACACTAAGACATCACACCAAGAAACTTAAAAACAGGTGACAAGGCTCCTAATACCCTGATGCAAAAAAATAACTATATCTCAAAAAGTTGAACAAAACTACCCTATCAAGTTCTACTAAACCTGTAGCAGACTTCAAGATGCTTATATTGATGAATTCAAACCTATATATATCTTTGGTACAAAAAGACAAAATTGCTTGCATAAGCACTACGATAGTGCATTCGGAGGCCAAAACAAGCTCAAATCATGATTTTGGCACCACAAATTGAAGCTGTTTTGATCTCTTAGTCACCCTGAGTATGTTCACCAAATTTCATGCAATTATGAGAGTGTGACCGGAGGGGTATCAACGATGCCCTAGATGAAACGATGATGTGCTTTGATACCAGTTGTTGGAGTTTGAGGTCTATGGAAGCACACAAACAACGGGGGAAGAAGAAGCTTGGAGCACAACACACATTATTGAATGTATTACCACTGGAATGTGCAAAGATAAATAGTCCATTACGGTAATAGGCATATATACAAGCAAGGGGGAAAATACCTCCTAAAGAGGGAAAAAAGTGCCCAAGTGGTCCTAGTGTGTTCACACACATCACTACCTAAATATATTAACACTGCCAAGATGTTGTATCACTTACAAATCACGAGGAATTGAATTGAAGAAGAGGAAAAGAAAAGATAAGAGGAAAAATCACAAGCCTTATAATGAATACATAATAAAAACTTGTTTTTAGGACAAGTCAAAGAGAACATGCAGATCAGGCAAAACCACTCTATCTGGTTTCCAATCCATGGCATCCGGAGTGTGGAATCTTGGAACATTCAAAATGCCAAGAAGTTATGGAACAAAGGCTTCAAAAAATGGAAACATCTCTGGAAACAAGACACCAACCGTTGGATCAACTTCGAGGATATTGACCCTTGCGTCAACATTTCGTACGAAGAATGGAACACTTTGCAAAGCAGATGTCTTGCCTGGGACCGACACAAAGTTCGCCTTCTCATGGGACACAACACGTCGAGCTCGTTTGGTCTCAAATGGCACAATGGGAATAACCTATCAAAAATCCCGTACATCAAAGAAACGATTGACTATCAAGTTAAGCTCAACAAGAAGTGGTGCCTGCCATGGACGCGGCTTCGGTGGGACATGAAGTTCATGGCTATCTAGCACCCCCTCATAGAAATCAAAAAGTATGTCTTCTTATGGCAAATTCTTCATCATGGAATCTGGACCAACCTTAAGGCTAGCAAATTTTGTGGGATTCCTCCCTGGTGCAAACGCTGCTACCGGTCTATCGAAGATGTTTCACACATCTTCTTTAGCTGCCCCAACTCCAACAAACTTCGAAAGACGGTTGGAAAGAAAATTAGACTTCAGAAACATCTCAGTTGGCAACAAGTCCTACTGGGAGAAGCGACCGGCTGCTCCACGACTCTCTGGAACGCCATCAGAGGGGAGGTCCTATGAAAAATCTAGCAGTAAAGATGTGCTTTCAACTTCGGTGACTCCCCCAAAGAGTGGTCAATTGAGAAATCGTTGTTAACTGTAAGAACCCCCCCCCCCCTTCAGACATCATCAAGTACTCCTTTTGATCAATAACAAGTTTAAACCCAAGTGGGCCCCACATGAGGGTGATGAGAGGGTGATTAACCTTCTTTGTAATGCTATCTAAGCTCTGTAAAAGCTTCCCCTACTTTGTGGGATTTGGGGGGTCCCGTGGGCACTAGTCCCCTTCTTTTATACTTTTCTTTATTTAATTCAAGTCCGGGAGAGTAGGCTAATGCCGAACTTCCTTTATATTAGAAAAAAAGAGAACATGCACTCTATAGAGCCTTATGGATTTGTGAAAACTCCAACATGAGAATCAAGCAATCATTGGCCAATCCAGGCACTCATTTAAACATCCTATCAATTTCTTCCTTGAGTCAATAGCAAGTACATGTGCAATTAGACTTCCACTGATTCATGGTTTAAAACTAAAATAATTCCCATTGAAACTTATTTGATAGGCTTAAAAGGCACAAAAAAAAGTTTTGTAGGTGATGTTACACTTCCTATGCACTTCGAAAAATCATACATGAATGTTAAATTTCTTGTTTGTGAGGACCAAGACCTAATGTACTGAGCTATGCTAGGGCAACATTAGTTATTCAAACACTTATTTGGATTAAATCTAGCTAAACTAGACTAAATCTAGATAATGTCACATTTTCATTTATCATTGGGGAAAGCAAATGTAGTTAAGGCTAGTCAATTCTCCACAAAAGCTAGTTATCACTCTAGAGCATGACAACCAACTACAACATCTAGAGTTTTGTTCACATTCACAATAGCCAAAAATTTTCTTCCAAATATCAATAATGTTCTGACGTGTTCTTTTCCACTAAAACTCATAAAAAACATTGGCCTAGGACATACTCTCAAAATACTACCACCCAATGACAACTATCACAAATATGGGTCCTCAAGACTACGAGAGATTAAGAAGGAAACCAAACGGCTGTTTTCGATCGACGAGAATCCACAAACCCTCAATACCAAAATCAAGGAGATTTTTTAATTGCTATTCCTCACAGGTCCTTTGTGATCTACACACCAAGTGGTCAAAGTATGAGAAGCAATGGTCTTTGTGAAAATAATGGGGCGATCAGAGCACCCCTTGAAGCAAGAACCAACTAGACAGTAGAGGAAGCATCTAGAATTGAGGCTATAAGGAAAAGCAAAGTGGAGGAAGAGTCTAGAATTGATTCATCGACACTCGAATTCATGGGAGTAATCTTTCAAGGTAAGGAAGATGGAGGCAAATACATAATCGGAAATGCCATGTTCATATACAATCTATCTATAGAAGCCATGAGATTTCAAACTATTTGCATACATATGTAGTTGATTGTTTGTGCATGATTGCTTATGTGCTTTACATTTCAATCATGTAGAGACTAGCAATCGACATGTAAAGCAAAGCCAAAAGGAGTTGTAAAAGTGGAATGCTCTGCTAACTTAGAATATTGAGGAATTGGTAAACATTCTTGTGAGCTAAACTGATATTTCTACAAATCAAGTGAATGCCATGAATTGTTCTATTATTACATTGCAAACAACTTCGAAAGAGCCATAAGTACAAAGGAATGCATTGAAGATACAAGTACAAGAGGAGACAATGTAGAAGTCCAAGGCTTTAGTGAATAAGGTTGCATTGAAAAAAAAAAAGCTTTGACCATCCAAGCGTGCATAGCTTAGTGTTTTGACGTCTTGAGTCTTTGAGAGGAAGTCCTAAGTTCAAGTCTTGGCTGGACATATCTTTGCGTTCCTCAACGATGGGTGACTCTACCTTACGAGTTTGGGTGTGTGAGTGTGTTTCCAATTCATTGTACTCTCAAAAAAAAAAAATCAATGTTTTGCAGGCAGAGAAGTCCTCTCTAGAGGAACAAACTATTTCACTATCTGACACGCTCAATGTCACTTTGGAAAAATTGAATAATACAAATGAGTTGGAAGCAACAGATAAAAGATGCCAAGCAGCTAATATAGGAAATGACGTGGATTTTGGGGGAGGAGGCCTAATTGTGGAGGAAGTAAAAAAATCACAGGGATGATGGTTGAAAGTAAAGATTTTGAGTTGTTGAAGAAGGAGGAGACAAAGCAGAAGTTATGTGCTCAACTGACCAAAGCTATGAGGGCTAATGAACATTTTGTGGATGTCTTGCCCACAGAATATGTAGAAGTGAAGGCGATTGGGGTTGCTTGGAAAGCCCAATGGGGACATCCAAGGAACTCAGGTTTGGAACATGAGTTTTGGGCCGCAGTGGAAGTAGCAGACGAGCAAGTTAAGTCCATTTTTTATAAATTTGTTCATGATTGAGACCAATGCATTAATCCTCCTTGGAAGCAAGCTTAACTATAGACATTTTATGGGCTCAGTCCACCATGCATGCTCGTGTTAAGAGGTCATTAGTAGCGATGTTTTCAGAGCTAGACATCTTGCAATAATAAAAAGGTCTAATATCTAGTCTCTTCGAGTTGGCATAATGTCTCTATTCTGCACTCTAATGCATCCTTTGGTAGAAGCCATTCGTAGAATGTACTCATAAACTAGGAACCATAAATTTCATTGGTGCAATAGCTTCCAAACCATAGGTCAACTTGAAAGGTGTAAAGCCAACTACAATCTTACAAATTTTTTGGTGTGTCCATAAGACCATAGATAGATATTGTCCCCACTTCTCTGAACGCATCAGTAACATCTTTCAAAGCATCATAAATAATACCTTTTTGGTACTTTCTGCCAAGCTGTTATCTCGAGGATAATATTAAGAATTGGACTTATGTTCAATACAATAATAATGAGTGATATGTTTGATTACATCATTAAGGAAATTAGTGCCATGATTAGAAAACAACTCCAATGGAAGAACACGGCAAGGAAATAAATCCATTAACAGAACCATTGCTACACTACCAACCCTAGCATGCTTCAGTGTCTAGACCTCTTTGCATTAGATCACGTAGTTGGTATAGCTCAAAATAAAATTCATTGCAAAAGGTTCCGATGGTGGGCAAATCAAATCAATGAAATTGAGGCCCCACTTTTGAAATAGTTCTAAAGGCATAACTAGCTAGAGGGGGGAACATATGATTTTTTTGAGGTTCATGTGTCCATTGACAAGGATTACAATTTGGGACAAATCCTTGAACATCGTTATGTGGAGTTGGCCATTAGAGGCTAGTTTGAATTATTTTTTAGATTGTTAAATCAGCTTTGTGATGATCATCAATAGTTCTTGAATGAGCTTCTAAAATAATGGTAGCAACTTCATATGGTGGAATACAAAGTAGCCCAACTCTAGTAACATCTTTGTAATGAACCTCATCGAGAATGACCAATAATTGCCTCCTTTAAAGAGCAAACTCCTTGCATGCCATAGATTGTAGATGTAGTATAGGAATCCTATTTCTAGGAAACAAACCATCTGATCATACAAGTTTTGTCTTTCCCCAAAATCAAGTCATGATAGGAAATCAACTGCCACATGTGAAGTACCCAATAGATGAACAATATCAAAATTGAATTGATACAAAATGAAGACTCACTGTGAAAATTTACCAAACAAGTTTCTACTACTTTATCAGATATAGCAATTCTTAGTTATCTACATGAAAATTAAACTTGTACTATTGAAAATAATGGTGGAACTTCTTAATAGATTAGATAAGACCTAAACTTTCTTTTTCAGATACAAAATAGTTCTTTTTGGAAATTTTTAGTCTCGTTCTCTCCTATCAGACTAGGTGCTACCATGTGCGGCCTACTTTTTGCATCAAAGTACTACCAATGACCACGTTTGATGCATAAATGAACACATGGAACGAGTGATCCTAGTCCAAAGCCTACAAAGTCAGAGCCTTGGTTAACAAAACTTTAAGTCATTGAAAATGCAAAATCACATTCTTTGGTCCATTAGAAATCTCCAAATTTGGCATGGGCCAAACAATTAAGCACAAGAGCCACTGAGATAAGAAATGAAGGGGGTTGGCCATGGCATCTTATCTATCTAAGAAACTATAGGACCTCTTTTGGTGTTCAAGGAGATGGACCTCACAAAGAACCTTCACTTTTTCTAGATCCACAACAATCCTCGCTTGTTAGATAATATGCCTGAAGGTATAGATGGATTTCTTTGCATTTACCAAAACACAACTGCAAATGCCACAAATGATCCACCCATTTTTCGAACACAAAAAATTCATCCAAGAAGATCTGCATGAAGCTAGACAAATATGGTGAAAATATTTGATGTATACATCTCCAAAAAGTATTAGGGGGTGTTCGCCAAACCGAGCCACATAATTATGTACACTCCCCTATTAATGAAAAACCCAATCTTTGGGGTTGTTCATGCATTTTTGTCCTTTTGTGGAAATCATATATACAACTTTTGGTTTACCAATATAAGCGCCTCGAAGTTTGTCACCGTTAGTGTCCATATGAAAGGCCAAATGGCCAACGAACACTTTTGTATATGTACTTTAATAAAACATATAGTGGCCTAGTCAGCCACATATTGTAAGTTCAACCGCATTTGTAACATCCAACAAGTTTGTGTTTGTGCTCCCTTGTACTGTGTTTTTCTACATATTCTGCAGCTTTTGTGTAGAGTACCATGTGTGCCACTTGGAGCTCAGTTTTCTACTCTGAGGATATCGTCATGGACCCCTCAAGAAGGAGAGGGCATTGTGGTGCATCCTCATTGAAATACTTCACTAGTATCAGAGTACTTCGATGCAAAAGCTTTGTTTCTTTTGTTGGAGCAAAGCGAGCACCTGCCCATCCACCCAAGGCTTATGACTAAGGTGGCGACCAAGGCATAGACCTTGGCATACATTCTCATCTGAGTCATTGAAGTCACTCTTGGCTGCACGCGAGGTAGGACCTCAATTGTTACCATTAGTGTCCATGTCAAAGTCAAAATGGCCACTGGACACTTCTTTGTATATGTTCTTTAATAAAACATATAGTGGTCTGGTCTGTCACAGACTGTAAGTTCCATCGCATTTGTAATACCTAAGAAGTCTATCTTTGTGCTCCATTTGTACTACGTTTTTCTTGCATATTTTGCAGCCTCTGTGCGAAGTACTATGTGCAGCCCTAGGAGCTCAATTTTCTACTCCGAGGATATCTTCGTGAAGCTCTCGAGAAGGAAGGTGCACTATGGTGCATCACCATCGAATTACTTCACTAGTATCAGAGCAAAGCGAGCAAAGCGAGCCCTCCCCCCTTCTGTTAGTCTAGAGGGATTTTTAGAGAGTTTGCAACTCCTTATACCCCAGTACAAAATGGTGTAGCTGAGAGGATGAATAGAACTATTCAAGATAGAGTATTCTCTATGTTGCATCATGCAAACCTTCCACACGGTTTTTGGGCAGAAGCAGTATTGACTGCAGTTCATGTGATTAACCTTTCACCTAGTACTGTCAAAGGTCTAAAAGTGGCAGAAGAGTTATGGACAGGGAAGCCACCATATTATGATCATCTTCGAGTTTTTGGGTGTGAGACATATGTTCATATACCCAAGAATCTTAGACAAAAGTTGGACCATAAGTCAAAGAAATGCATTTTTCTTGGATATGGTCAGTGATCAGAAGTAGTGATGTTATTTTTAATGAGTCTAAGATGCATAAACAGCCCATTAAGGAGGTTGAAGTGAGAAGAGTGGGGTTTGAGGATACTGTCCTCTAGTTAGCATGCATAAAAATGCTCCACATAGGGATGTTCAAGAGAATTTCCATTCAGATCAGTCTGCACATGTTCCTATTCAACAACCATTGAGATGTTCTGCACATGTCTCACATCCCCCTGATAGATATGTTCTAGGTTTAGATTTTGTTATGCTAACAAATGCCAGTGAGCCTTCTTGCTACAAAGAGGCTATGTAGACAAAGGATCATGTCAAATGGGAGCGTGCCATGAAGAGTGAGTTGGATTCTACTCACAAGAATGGTAATTCGAATTTAGTACATTTGCCAAAGGGTAGGAAAGCTTTACCATGTAAATGGGTATATAAACTGAAATTCACATCAGATAGTGCTTCTCCAAGATATAAAGCACGACTGGTTGCAAAGGGTTTTAAACAACAACATGGTGTTGATTTTGAGGAAATCTTCGCTCCAGTGGTCAAGATGACTACTTTGCGCATGTTGCTTGGATTCGTTGCTACATTTTGCATAGTTATTAGCAATAGTGCACCTAGTGGAAAAATCGTCTATGATGATATGTGTGGAGCAATTTTGAGTGAGTGAGGAGATTCATAGAAAACCTATGGTTGGCACTCAGAGTGGAGATGCATATAATGTTCATGATTCTTACCAAGGAAAGAATGATCAACGTGAGAGGAGAAGGAACAAGAAAAAGAATGGTCAACAAAATAAGAGTAGAACTAAATCAAGGAAGAGGGATATCAAATGCCATTATTGTCATAAGAAAGGACATATGAAGAAATACTGTTAGGCATTAAAGAATGCTAAAGGTAAAGGACATAATGTTGATGGGCATGTTAAACAGCTACCTGCACCATCTACTTCGACTATGAAGATTGAAGAAATTAATGCAATTTTTGATGATGCTAATGTGTTGACACTTGATAGCATTCTGCCAACTGAGGCTCTTATGGCTGGTTCTCTTTCCCACACATGGATGCTAGATTCTGGTGCTTCTTTCCATGTGACACCGCACAGAGAATGGTTCTCTAATTATGCAGCAAAGTCTCTTGGTACAGTGAGATTAAGTGACTCTTACTAGTGTGATGTTTTAAGGATCGGAGATGTGGTTGTGCAATTCATTGATGGTTCAAATTTTACTATGCATAATGTATGCCATGTACCTCAATTATCACTCAATTTGATGTTAGTTGGTCAACTTGATGACCTTGGTTACAAGGTGGTCTTCTATGCTCAATCCTTTTGTATATCAAAGGGCAATATGGTTATTGCAAAAGGAAACAAAGTTGGCTCACTTTATCCTTTGTTTGTATCACAAAAAGAACACTTGTTAGTTGTTACTAAACACCCTCTGGCTTGTATTTGGCATGGCCATTTGGGCCATATATCATGTAGTGGAATGGAAGATCTTTCTCGTTCTGGCTACTTCCTATCTTATCTTTATTTGATTTTTCATTTTGTGAGCATTGTCAAGATGGAAAACAAACTAGAAATGTACATAGACTGCACATTGATTCTTCAATTCAACCTTTAGATCTCGTTCATATAGATGTGTGTGGTCTTATGCCCACAAGATCATTAGGTGGTTCTCTTTACTTTGTCACTTTCATAGATGATGCTACTAGAAAAGTTTGGGTATATCCTATCAAATCGAAGGATGCAGTATTCCCTACTTTCAGAAAATGGCGTACTTCAGTTGAGACTGAAAAAGGAACTAAGCTCAAAGCTTTATGTTCAAATAATGGGGGTGAGTATACCTCACATGAATTCAACCTGTTTTTCTAGTCTAAAGGAATTCATAGAGAGTTTACAGCTCCCTATACCCCAGTATAGAATGGTGTAACTAAAAGGATGAATAGAACTATTCAGGATAGATTAGTCTCTATGCTGCATCATGCGAACCTTTCACAAGGCTTTTGGGTAGAAGCATTTTTTATTGCAGTTCATGTGATTAACCTTTCACCTAGTACTGCCAAAGGTCTGAAAGTGGCACAAGAGTTATGGATAGGGAAGTCAACATTTTATGATCATCTTTTAGTTTTTGGGTGTGAATCATATGTTCATATACCCAATAATCTTAGACAAAATTTGGACCATAAGTCAAAGAAATGCATTTTTCTTCAATATGGCCAAGAAGGATAATTTGGATATTGTTTATGGGATCTTGAAACATGGTTAGTGATAGAAGTAGTCATTTCATTTTCAACGAGTCTAAGATGCATAAACAACCCATTAAGGAGGTTGAAGTGAGAAGAGTGGTGTTTGAGGATACTAGTCCTCTGGTTAGCATGCATAAAAATGTTGCACATAGGGCATTCAAGAGAATGTCTGATTAGATCAGCTGCAAATGTTCCTGTTCAACAACCATTGAGACACTCTACATGTGTCTCACATCCACCTGATATATATTTTCCATGTTTAGATTTTGTTATGCTAACAGATCCTGGTGAGCCTTCTTGCTACAAAGAGGCGATGAAAACAGAGGATCATGTCAAGCGGGAGCATGCCATGGAGTGAGTTGGATTCTATTCACAGGATTGGTACTTGGGATTTAGTACCTTTTCCAAAGGGCAAGAAAGCTTTACCATGTAAATGGGTATACAAGCTGAAATTCACATCAGATAGTGCTTCTCCAAAGTATAAAGCACGCCTTATTGCAAAGGGTTTTAAGCAACAACATGGTGTTGATTTTGAGATAATCTTCTCTCCAATGGTCAACATGACTACCCTGCGCATGTTGCTTGGATTCTTTCCAATGGAGGACTTAGAGCTAGTCCAAATGGATGTGAAAATTACTTTCTTGCATGGAGATCTTATAGATGAGATCTATATGGAACAACAAGAGGGATATGTAGTTCCTGGCAAGGAAAGTCTAGTTTATAAGCTCAAGAAGAACTTGTATGGACTTAAAGAGTCCCCTAGACAATGGTACTAAACATTTGATGCTTTTATGAAGTCTCAAGGCTATTCTTGAATCAATGAGGATCATTGTCTCTACACAAAGAGATGCTTAGATGGCATCTTGATATGCTTGATAATTTATGTCGATGATATGTTGATTGTTGGTAAGTGCTCTTATCACTTGTCAATTCTCAAAAAGAAGTTGAGTCAGTCATTTGATATGAAGGATTTGGGAGATGCCAAACATATTCTTGGCATGCACATTACTCGTGATAGGAGTGAAAGATGCATATACTTATCCCAAACTGAGTACATATCCAAAGTACTTCACAAGTTCAATATGCAGGGTGAAAAGGCATTGAGTACACCTTTACCCACATATGTGAAATTGAGCAAGGATGATTGCCCAAAATCAGATGAGGAAAGGAATTCATGACAAAAATTCCTTATCATTGTGTTGTTGGTAGTCTCATGTATGCTATGGTAGCTATGAGACCAGACATTGCATTTGCAGTGGGAGTTGTGAGTAGATATATGTCTAATCCTAGCAAGAAACATTGGGAAGTGATCAAGATGATTTTGAGATATCTGAGTGGCACTAAGGACAAGTATCTATGCTTAGGTAGAGGGAAAGCATTCATTATTTGTTACACAGATTTTGACCATCCTGGTTGTGCAGACAATTGTAAGTCTACATCAAGGTACATTTTTCATTTTGCTGGAGGTGCTATCTCTTGGAGATCTTGTCTTCAAGAATGTACATTTATTTCCACAACAGAAGCAGAGTATGTTGCAGCAAGTGAGGCATGTAAGGAAGCATTGTGGCTTTCTCTTCTTGCTTGTGATATGGTTTTACCTCAACATGTACCTCGTTTGCTCAGTGATAGTCAAAGTGGCATTGGTTTGGCTAAGAATCTGATTTATCATTCAAAGACCAAGCACACTGAGGTGAGGTATCACTTCATTAGAGATTGTTTAGCCACTGAACACATTATTCTTGAGAAGTTTGACACTCAAGATAATGTTGCAAATGCTTTGAGTAAAGCTCTACCACAGGATAGCTTTCGACACTATTGTCACTTGATGGGGGTTACTGGATTCATGATCTTACACACTCACTTGTATACTGTGTAACATGCCCATCAAGTGGGAGGTATAGTTTTTATACTTACACTTAGGTATTCTTTATCATTCTTCATTTTTTCCTCCCATAGTTACTTTGGCCATATTGGCCTTTAGTGGTAGATTGTTACCATTAGTGTCCATATGAAAGGCCAAATGGCCATCGGACACTTTTGAAAATATGTTCTTTAATAAAACATATAGTGGCTTGGTCAGCCATAGATTGTAAGTTTGACGGCATTTGTAACATCCAAGAATTCCATGTTCGTGCTCCCTGGTACTGTGTTTTTCGGCATATTCTGTAGCCTGCGTGCAGAGTATCATGTGCAACGCTTGGAGATCGGTTTTCTACTCTAAGGATATTGTCGTGGAGCTCTCAAGAAGGAGAGTGCATTGTGGTGCATCACCATCCAAATACTTCAAAGTCTGCTACAAGTTTATTAGTACTCGACATGGTACAATTGCTCAATTTTTGAGATACAATAATTTTACTACATGAGGATAGTTTAGTGAGCGGTCATGGTTGAAAGCAACAATGTATTCCATATGTTGGCTGTTGAGGATAAGTTGGATGGCACTAATTACCCATTATGGGCATATATGATGCATCATATATTGGTGGCAAAAGGACTATGGAATATTGTGCAGGGTGTTGAAAAATGACCTACTACACCTACAAATGTAGGATGCTTGGGATACACTTACCACTTTATATCAAGCAAGAAATGAGGTGTGTGTTGCTTATCTCTAAAAATCATTGGAGAGTGAGCATATGAATGAAGGAGATTCTATGGACAATTTGTTTACAAGGATCAAATATTTGAAAGAATAGTTGATTTTTGCAAATGAAGTCTTGCTCAATAGCTCACTTGCACAAACTATTCTTAATGATCTTTGTGATGCATATCTGAGTTTTGCTTTTACTCTTTTATTGATGATGAAAGGAAATCCAAATGCCTTAAGATTTGAGGAGTTAGTCTCCTTTTTATTGCATGAAGATCATTCTAGGCAGAACAAGTCCATTATGTGTGTTGTAGATCAGGCTTTCTTAGCTAGTTAGAAGGGAAAAGGTAAATGGATCTCATCTACTAGAACGTAGGAATCTGGTCATTGTGCACAATAAAAAAGGGAATACAAAGACAAGAAGAAAATAGAAAAGTAGAAAACGTTCTACAAATAATTTGAAGGGAATGATCATGTCATGAAGAGTTGACCAAAACTGGCCACAAAAGAGGCAAAGAAGAAAGAGGTTGGAATGGTTGTTGCAAATGCCTCTACACTTACAAATAATATAAAGAAAATGATCATGTCATAAAGATTTGACCAAAACTCGCTGTAAAAGAGGCATAGAAGAAAGAGGCTAGAATGGTTGTTGGAGAGCCCTCTACACCTAAAACAAAGTTTGCTAATCTTGTGCATAATGAAGAATGGGTGTTTACTATTGTTTGCAACTATGACCCATCTTCTCATGAACAGTCTATGTTTGCAATAGACTTAGATGTTTGGTACTTTGACAGTGGGGCAACCAAACATATTACCTTGTGTTGGTGCATTTTGCCCAAGCCTACATGCTTGATATGCTTGATATTATCCTCATTTGTAAGTCACATGAGTAGTCATGTGAACACCTCTTGTAAAAGAGTACATTTTATCTCTTGTAAATGGAAAAAGAAAAAAGGAAAAGGATGGCTTACCTCATCCATGATGTAAAAGCAAATTCGTGGCTCCAACTACCAAAATCACGAATTTTTGAGCTGAGGGAATCTCTCCTAACTTTGGGGATCACTTTTAGGTGGAGCCATTCGAATTCGAATTCAAAACTCCCTCCAAGAATTGCTATAAAAGGAGCAAGAAGGAAGAGGCGATAAGCAAGCCTTGTACGTGACCACTTCATGTCATTTTGTAGAGATTGAAGAGCTTACTCCATAGCTCTATCATTCTACTCCCATTGTGCAAAGATTCATTGCCAATGTGGTTGTAATCATATGTGAATCTATACATTTATTATCATCTACCTCTCTGTTTTGTTCTCTACTATACTCACTCAGAGCAGTAACTTCAGAAGGTCATATCTCGAGTTTTACTGAACCTTTTTCAGTGTTTTAAAGTGCGTTGGATAGATCTCACTGTCTAGTTTCTACCTATAAATTTTCAAGGTCATTGGATTTATACTTTTGGAGATATCTGCATTTTACTGCTTACTGGTCTATCTCTGCAGAGCCCCGAGAATTGTGGGAATGTTCCAGAACTTGATGAAACTTGTTCTCAGTGCTCAGTCCATCATTTGAAGTGTTTTAACTTGGAATAGGAAGCTTGCTAAGTCTATTTGCTATGCCCAAAAGGAATTTTTCTAATTCCTTCCAGGTTGAGAGCACTGTTCATTTTTTCCAGCAGGTGTATGTCCAAAAATAGCAAGTTTTGGGAGCTAGTCATTTCGCAACTTGTCGGTCTTGACTTAAACTTTTGGGATACATGTTCCAAAGTACTTGGCTGATATTTTGGTGGATTTAGGAAGCTCAAAGGGTCTACTAATCAACTCTGAAGTCTCAGTTGGCTGGTGTGAAGCTGGTTGTAGCGGCACCTACTCATCTTTGGATTGCATCCACCATCTCTCTTCACAGTGGTATCAGAGCATAGTCAAGCAACATGGGAGATGGATTTCCATCAACAATTGACAAATTGGATCGAAACAACTACCCGGCATGGTCTCTAAGGATGGAGGCTTACCTTCAAGGAAGGAATCTATATGGATTCATATCCGGAGATGAAGCAATGCCAACCATGAGGAACAAAGGGCAACCATCACATGAAGAAGTGGAAGGACTTTCGAATTGGTGTTCGAAGGATGCACTTGCAAGGTCTTATATTCTAAACTCAATCTCTGATTTTCTTTTACCTCATGTCAAGGGATGCAAGACATCAAGAGAAACCTGGAATGCACTTGCTTCTTTCTTCTCTTCCAACACTCGAGCAAGGAAGAACCAATTGTGGATGGAGTTCACAACAATGAAGAAAAGCCCGAAGCAAAATGTGACTGATTATGTCACAAAGATGAAGGAGATTTCCGACCAACTTGGAAGCATTGGAGAGGTAATTGAAGAGGAGCAAATCATAAGACAAATCATGAATGGAATCAAAGCAGACGACAAGTGGGAGTCATTCACAACAGCCATGGATTTATACATGGATATGCATGTACCCGACCTCAACACACTCATGGGCCAACTCTTCACTCATGAAGCAAAGATTAGCAAAGGTGGTGAGTCCTCAAGAGGTAATCAAACTTCTGCCTTATATTCTGATAAAGCTAAGGTCAAGGACAAGTCAAAGAATAGGAAGAATGAAGATGAAGGAAGCTCTTTCCAAGCAAACTTTGCAGGTAGAGGAAGAGCTAGAGGAAGAGGCAGAGGTGGAAAGCAAGGCAGGGGGAGATTCCAATCATCTCAACCTTGCAACATATGTGGCTTATCTAACCATACTACTGAAGAATGTTTCAGGAATCCAAGGAACTCAAGAGGAAGAGGATTCAATAGAGGTGGCTATGGATCAAATAGAGGTAGGTACAATGGAGGCTACAACAACAACAACTACTACAACAACAATTACAACAACAACAACAACTATCAAAGTGGCCATAGAGGAAGAAGAGATTACAATAACTATGCAGAGGACCAAAGTCAAGAAGATTCATTATTGATTATGAATCTATCAACAAAGAAGGGTAAGGATGATGATCACATATTTTACATTGATTCGGGATGCTCGAACCATGTAGCAGGAAATGTGGCTTTACTTTCTGATTTGGAAGATCCTCATAACAAGCATGAAGTGCAGACAGGAGATGACACAAAGCACTCAGTGGAGAAGATAGGTAATGTGAAGACATCAGATGGGAATATGAACCTCTTAAGCAAAGTCTTGTATGTCCCTACAATTACCAAAAATTTAATAAGTGTTGGACAGATTGTTGAAAAAGGATTGCAGGTTAGATTCAATCGATTTGGAGCATATGTTGAAGACCCAAGGCAAGGCTTTCGAAGGATTGCCAAAGGAGAAAAGACAGGAAGGCTTTTCACTTTTGAAGTGGAAGATACAAAGAACATAGCTTTGTTTAGCTATGGATCTCAAACTCTAACAGAGTTGGAGATATGGCACAAAAGGCTTGCTCACATTGGTGAGAGGACACTCAAACAGATTTGCAGGGACCAAATTGTACTTGGTTTTCCTAATATCACAAGGCAACACATGATTTATAAGTGTGAAGCTTGTCAACTCGGCAAGGCTCATAGACAACCTTTCAATAAGAAAGGATATATGTATCAAAATCCTTTGGATCTAGTGCACACGGATGTGTGGGGTCCAAGTAAGGAGCCATCTATATCAGGCTCAAGATATTATGTGTCTTTCATAGATGATTGTAGCAGGTGGACCATTCTGTTTTTCATGAAGCACAAGGATGAAGTGTTTAATTGCTTTAAGAAGTATATTGCTCTTGTTGAAAACCAAACAGGTAGGACTTTGAAACGACTCAGATCAGATGGTGGAGGAGAATACTTCTCTTCTGAATTTGATGCCTTCTTGCATGAAAGAGGCATTAAAAGGGAAGTCACTACAAGGTATACACCCGAACTCAATGGTGTAGCAGAGAGGAGGAACAGAGCTATCGTCGAAGCTGCAAGGTCCATGCTCAACGAAAAGGGATTGCCGAACTACCTATGGGCAGAGGCTGTGTCGACAGCCACATATCTCATAAATAGACTTCCATCTAAGTCACTAGATGGAACCACTCCATATGAAGTGTGGAATGGAAGAAGACCTAGTCTAGAGCATTGTAAAATCTTTGGATGCTTAGCCTATGCTCACATTCCTTCTCAAGTAAGAGGGAAATTGGATCCCAAGGCAGAGAAGTGTGTATTCATTGGTTATGATCAAAACCAAAAAGGATATAGATTGTACAATCCAACCAATAAAGGATTTTCTGTGAGTAGAGATGTAATTTTTGATGAAAACAAATCATGGTTTGATGATGACAGGAAAGTGAAGCTGCCATATGACTTGGATGAAGATTTTCCATCACTTCAACCAAAGGAGCCAAAGCAGATTGAAGAAAGTGATTCGGAGATTGACCTAGAAGACTTGGAAAGACTAAAGCTATGGAAGAACAAAGGTAAAGCAAAGATGCAGGATGCTACATATGGACCCGAGAGCTCACATCAACCACTTAGAAGGTCTTCGAGGGAGAAGAAGAAACCAGAGAGGTTTGGTTATGATACTTCTTTGGTCACCAAGCACTCAATCTACATTGCAAAGGATTCAACCAATGAAGAACCTACCACATTCGAAGAAGCACAAAGCAAGAAAGCTTGGAGAGATGCAATGGATGAAGAAATGGAAGCCTTGAAGGAGAATGACACTTGGGAGCTTGTACCTAACAAGCCATCTATGAAGATAATCGGATCTCGATGGATATACAAAATCAAGAGGAATCCAGATGGAAGTATAAATAGACACAAAGCAAGGTTAGTTGCTAAAGGGTTTGCTCAAACCCATGGTATTGATTATGAGGAGACTTTCTCTCCTGTTGCAAAAATGCCTACAATTAGGGTTCTCATAAGTCTTGCTGCATCTAGAAATTGGAATCTTTATCAACTTGATGTAAAGAATGCTTTCTTGAATGGATGGATTTCTGAGGAAGTGTATATGGCACAACCTCCTGGATATGAGGATGCACATCATCCTAACTATGTATGCAAACTAAAGAAAGCTTTGTATGGATTGAAGCAAGCTCCAAGAGCTTGGAATTTCAGATTGGTGACTTATTTGCAGGACCAAGGATTCAAAGCTAGCAAGGCGGATACCTCTTTGTTCATAAAGAGGAATGGATCTGAAGTGATCTATTTATGTGTGTATGTTGATGATATTATTATCACAGGCAATGATCTTGAAGGAATCAAACAGGTAAAGAGTCAAATGAAGGAGGAGTTCAAAATAAGTGACCTCGGACCACTCACTTATTTTCTTGGATTGGAGTTGATCTACACAGATTCAGGTATATACATCACACAAAGGAAGTATGTCCATGACATGCTCGTCAAGTTCAAGATGGAAAATACAAAGTGTGCAGGTACACCTATGGAGCAAAATCATAAGCTTAGTGCTTATGAAGGAGAGCCAATTGAAGACATCACAAGCTATCAAAGCTTGGTTGGAAGTTTGAACTATGCAACACTCACAAGGGTGGATATATGCTATAGTGTTAGCATATTGAGTCAGTTTATGCATAAGCCGAGAAGACCACATATGGAAGCGGCCAAGCGAGTCCTCAAGTACCTAAAGGGGACCATGAATGAAGGTTTGTTTTATTCATATACTTCAGATATTGAGCTAAAGGTCTACTCAGATGCAGATTGGGCCGGATCTAAAGATGATAGAAGAAGCACATCAGGGTATATATCATTTGCAGGTTCAAAAATCATTTCTTGGTCATCGAAGAAGCAACCAACCGTGGCATTATCTTCTACTGAAGCAGAATATAGAGGTTTGGCTAATGCAACTCAAGAAATCATGTGGTTAAAATCTTTGTACACAGATCTTGGACTTCATTCTTCAACACCTCACATTTTTGGTGACGACACAAGCTCACTACATCTAGCAGCTAATCCGGTATACCATGCTAGAACCAAGCATATTGAAGTCCACTACCATTATGTAAGGGAGAAGCTATTGAGCAAGGATATTCAACTATCCTATGTCTCTACAGATATGCAATGTGCAGACATGTTGACGAAAGCTCTTGATGGTACGAAGTTAAGTAGATTCAAGTTGATGATTGGCTTGCAGGAAATCAAGGACAATTGAAGACTTATTTGGAGGCCAAGCATGTTAGGCTTGAGGGGGAGCTGTTGGTGCATTTTGCCCAAGCCTACATGCTTGATATGCTTGATATTATCCTCATTTGTAAGTCACATGAGTAGTCATGTGAACACCTCTTGTAAAAGAGTACATTTTATCTCTTGTAAATGGAAAAAGAAAAAAGGAAAAGGATGGCTTACCTCATCCATGATGTAAAAGCAAATTCGTGGCTCCAACTACCAAAATCACGAATTTTTGAGCTGAGGGAATCTCTCCTAACTTTGGGGATCACTTTTAGGTGGAGCCATTCGAATTCGAATTCAAAACTCCCTCCAAGAATTGCTATAAAAGGAGCAAGAAGGAAGAGGCGATAAGCAAGCCTTGTACGTGACCACTTCATGTCATTTTGTAGAGATTGAAGAGCTTACTCCATAGCTCTATCATTCTACTCCCATTGTGCAAAGATTCATTGCCAATGTGGTTGTAATCATATGTGAATCTATACATTTATTATCATCTACCTCTCTGTTTTGTTCTCTGCTATACTCACTCAGAGCAGTAACTTCAGAAGGTCATATCTCGAGTTTTACTGAACCTTTTTCAGTGTTTTAAAGTGCGTTGAATAGCTCTCACTGTCTAGTTTTTACCTATAAATTTTCAAGGTCATTGGATTTATACTTTTGGAGATATCTGCATTTTACTGCTTACTGGTCTATCTCTGCAGAGCCCCGAGAATTGTGGGAATGTTCCAGAACTTGATGAAACTTGTTCTCAGTGCTCAGTCCATCATTTGAAGTGTTTTAACTTGGAATCGGAAGCTTGCTAAGTCTATTTGCTATGCCCAAAAGGAATTTTTCTAATTCCTTCCAGGTTGAGAGCACTGTTCATTTTTTCCAGCAGGTGTATGTCCAAAAATAGCAAGTTTTGGGAGCTAGTCATTTCGCAACTTGTCGGTCTTGACTTAAACTTTTGGGATACATGTTCCAAAGTACTTGGCTGATATTTTGGTGGATTTAGGAAGCTCAAAGGGTCTACTAATCAACTCTGAAGTCTCAGTTGGCTGGTGTGAAGCTGGTTGTAGCGGCACCTACTCATCTTTGGATTGCATCCACCATCTCTCTTCACACCTTGCAGCACAGTTTCTTCAGTTCACTTGAGCCTTCCCTTATAGGGAATATTGTCACATGCACTAACAACTCCTCTTATCCTATAATGGGAGTTGGTCTGATCATTATGACTACTACTTATGGTTGTTCTTTCACATTTTTATTTGCAATGTTTGTGTTGGGGATCAAGAAAAATCTATTGTGAATTTCAGCATTAGCCAAGATCGAGTTATACACATACACATACACACACATACACACACATACATATAAACAAACACACACATACATAAAAACATACACACACATAGACACACATTGACACACACACACATACATTGCAACAATCTAACTATTAGGACCACCATGTGCTAGAGAGATGACTCTCCTCCCAAGCTTATGCCTTTATATATAGCTGCTTGAATCAATGAGGACCACAAATGTAACTAGATTCCACAAGTGCATGTGTGATCATTGTTGTCTATGTTGATGACATGCTTCTTCTCGTCTTAGTGAGAATTATATTGCTGATTTTAAGGCTGATTTGCATGCCTCTTTTGAGATGCCATATTTGTGGCATTTGCATCATCATTTGGGCATTTATTTTATGCAAGTTGATGATGGAATATCTCCATGTCACTTGTTTTCCATGCTTGCACAAAGCACATTGAGGTTTAATATCATTATGTCAAGGAGAGGTTCTCTACTAGGGAGATCAAGTTGGCATATGTGCCGACACAGGATAACATTGCATATCTTTTCAAAAAGGCTTTGCCTCAGGAGAACTTTGAAGCTTTCCACAGAGATTTTTGTTGATATATTTGGGCAGTGATGTTTGTGAACACACTAGGGACACCATGGCACTTAAACTCCAACAAGAGTACCTTGTAATCACTTCCTAATTGATTCCTTTATCCTTCAAATACTCATCAAAATCTTTGAAGAAGTATTGTCCCCCTCCATTAGATCTGAGTTTCTTCAATGATTTTCCACATGTTCTAGGTACTTCTTGAAGCATTCAAACACTTCACTCTTATTCTTGATAAAATACAAAATTGTTCGTATATTATGATCATCAATAAAAGATACATAATACCTTGAGCTTGCTAATGAAGTTTCTTGACTTTTTCCCACACATCACTGTGTATTAAGTCCAAAAGATTGTTGTGGATGTAGCCTTTGTGGTTGAAAGGTTTTCCATGCACCTTCCTAATTTGATAAGCATCACACCTATTGATCATGTGTTGGTTTCATATGCTCGAGGGCCCTAGGACACTTTGATCTCTACATATATCTTTCAACGTTCTTTTATTCACATGAGCAAGTCTCTTATGCCACACTTCAAGCTCACTTAGGATTTGTGGCCCAAACTTGAATAGAGCTATATTTGTGGTTTCTCCTACTTCAAAAGTAAAGATTCTACCATGCTTATCACCTCTATCTATCTTCTTGAAGCCTTGACATGGAACTTCCACATAAGCTCCATGTTGAGTGAACCTAAATTGAAAGCCTTTTTCTTTGGCCTAGATTTATTAAGTTTTTAGTGATAGTGGGTACATAGGAAACCTTACTCTAAATTTTTGTCCTACCGTTGAGAGCTTTGACATTGCCAATCGTCTCCACGTTATGCTTGATATCATCCCCTATTTGTACTTCATGCTTATGTTTGGGTTTCTCTAATCTAGATAGAAGAGCAACATTGCTTGCAACATAATTTGAACAATAAAAATTTATGTAGAACAGATATTCATCTTCTTTACCTTCTTTGTAATCCAGATTCATTAGGAGTAATGAATCTTCATGTAATTGATCCTCTGAGTAGTTTTTGAAATCCCTTTTGTCATAGTTCCTATTATTGTTGTTGTAATTTTTTCCATCTTTGCCTCATCTATTGCAAAATCCACATCTACCACCTCCTTTTTGAGTCCTTCCAATGAACCAGCAATTTTGAGTGGTGTGGTTGGTCTTGTTACAGATGGCACAAGGTTGAACTTCTTGTCCTTTTGACTTGTCATGATTTTCTTCCTTTTTCTTCACCTTTCATTTGTTCTTGCTTGCATAGTTGACTTGGGAAATCTCCTCAACACCATCTTCCTTCTTCTTTCCTTTGTCATTCTTATTGTTCTTGTCTACATAAAGAGAACTTGTTGAGTTACCTTGATAAGAATTACCTTCCTTCAGGTTGTTGTTGGACTCTTGATTGAAGAGTTTTCTAAGGAATATATTGAAATTAGGATTCTACACATCCATGATTACATCATAGGTTGTAGTGAATGATTGCCATTGCTTGTCAATCCTAACTCCATTAAGAGTTTTCCTCATGATGGCCTCTTCTCCAATTAGTTCTCCAATTGAAGCTAGTTGATATGTAACCTTCTTAACCTTAATGACAAACTTTGCGATTTTTTCTTTGGTTTCTTCTTCATTTGGTTGAACTCATTCCATAAATGGTTTTTCCTAGCTTTGGTTCTAGAAGAGAAGAATCTCTCAAGTGCATCCCAAGTCTCTTGAGATGTTTTGCATCCTCTAATATGTGGTAACAAGAAATCAAAGATAGAGTTTAAGATAAATGATCTGGCTTGAGCATCTCTTGCACACCATAGTGTGAGCTTCTCAGTCTCTTCTTATGTAGGTACTCCTTTGGATCTTGAAGAAGGCATAACTTCATCACCTACCACAATCTCATAGAGATTTCTACCTCACAAGTGAGCTCCTACTCTGGTTTGCCAAGCAGCATAGTTGTTGTTGATGGCGCAACAAGAGCTTGTAAACTAAGCTGCGGAATTTTTGCCGCGCCACAAGATCTAAGCTAGAGTGATATTAGAACACCTCTATAATCATCAGTAGCTTAGTAAATTTCCTGAAACTGAAACTTTATAACTGTGTTTAGTGAAATCTGAAAAATTCACTTTACAGAAAAACTTTGCCTTTTCTTCAGGCTTCAATTCTGATCTGATTTATTTCAATCTTTACAATTCTTTGTTTGCTTACTGTTAGATATTCTTCTCGCCACTTAGTTCTGAAAAAAAACAGTATTTGGACTCACCAGAATGTCACCGAAACTTCACCGGACTGTTACCGAACTGTCACCGTAATCTTATCGTAATTGTACCAGAATCAACTACAATTTTGTTTGTAGTTACTTCAAATGTTTGTAATTGAAGTAAGGAAGTAATACCTGAGCTTCCTTCAGTGAATGAACTTTATCTGAAGTTTGAGGAAAAACTTCACCAGTTCTGGATGCCTTTATGGTCAGACTTAATACTGTGTGTACATGTCCCGTTTTACAAAACTCTTTGATCAGTTTGTAGTTGAGACTACTAGCTTCAAGTTAAGCTATCACTCATTGAAAACTTTACACTATACTATGAGATCTAACTTGCAGAAGTACCGTAAAAATGTGTACTGAGAAAACTGTAACTATTAACTAACTTTCACAATAACATGAAATCACTTAGATTTCTTCACACAAGGAGAATGCGCTTAGATCTTTCCACATAATTATGTGTTTTCTATTAGAGAAGATGTGTACAGAATAGCTTGGCGTCACTTCGCTCATAGCCATGGAAAACTCTCCTATGCTGAGTAGTTCTTCCTTACCATCTCTCTCTCAGATGAATACCCGACAGTTCAGGTTCTATTATTCATCTCTACATATGCACACTTGCGTCTACTACACATACATCTATATTCCTCTCTTTCTTCTCTATCTCTTGTCTATCTAAGCACTCTCTCAACTCTCTTATATACATTTTGGATCCGAGATTCAAAACTTTGTAATTCTGGAAATTTCTACGATGTATATTACAAGCGTGAATTTGTCCCTTCACTAAGGCTTTGATTTTTCTGAATACTTTGTTTCTGCTTGTCTTCATCTTTCTTTATCCTTCATACATCTTCAGGTCTTTATGCCTAATTAGTGAGTGAATCTCCAACAGCTCCCCCTCAATCACTAATTAGCGTCTTCTAATCTTTCATATATTCTTCTTTTCTTTTATTCCTTCCATTTCTTTGAATCTGCTTGTCTTTACTCCATCTAAGCTCTTTGTCAGAATATCTGCAATCTGATCTTTCGTAGGAGTGTATACTATTTCAGTCTCCTTCTCTATTACCTTTTCCCTCAGGAAATGATATTGAATTTCTATGTGCTTTGTTCTTGCATGAAATACTGGATTTGCTGCAAGAAACAACGAACTCATATTATCTCCATGTATGATAGGTATACCTTGATCAATACCCATGCTTTTGAACAAGGTCTGCATCCATATCACTTCTTTAGCTGCTTCCACAAGTTTATATTCAGCCTCAGTTGACGATAGAGCCACTCTATGCTGCTTCTTTGAACACCAGTTGACAAGCTTATCTCCTAGGTATATCATATACCCATGTGTTGAACTTCTATCATCTTGACTTCCTGCCCAGTCTGAGTCACTGTATGCTCTCAACTTTATATCTGATGTAAAAGGATAATATAATCCTTCCTTTATAGTTCTTTTGATATATCTAAGAACTCTTTGTCCTGCAACCCAATGTTGATCCTTCGGACAATGCATAAACTGTGAGAGAACTCCTACTGCATAACTAAGATCTGTTCTTGTTAGCGTAGCATAAATCAAGCTTCTCACTAAAGATTGATATTTCCTCATATCTTTAAACTCTACACCATCATATTTGCTGAGTTTATGATTGATCTCAAGTGGTGTTGAGGCTTCTCTGCAATTCTCCATGTTAAATTTCTTCAGTAAGTTTAGGAGATAACTTTCTTGCGAAACATGTATACCATGATCTATATATCTAACTTCCATTCCAAGAAAGTATGATAACTTTCCTAGATCATTGATCTTGAACTCTTTTTCAAGCAATCTCTTTACCTCCTTGATTCCTTCATCTGAGGTACCTGTGATTATAATGTCATCTACATAAATATAAATGTAGATCATACCTTCATCTGTTCTCTTAATGAGTAGACTTGCATCTGCCTTTGAACTTTGGTATCCAAGATCATTGAGATACTTCACAATTCTGTAATTCCAAGCTCTTGGAGCTTGCTTCAATCCATAGAGTGCTCTTCTTAATCTGCAAACGTGATTTGGGTAACTGAAACTTACAAACCCTTCAGGTTATTCCATGTAGACTTCATCTGATATATATCCAGTTAGAAATGCATTCTTTATATCCAACTGACTTAGCTTCCATCCTTTTGATGCTGCTATAGCAATCAATGTCCGTATGGTTGACATCTTTGCCACCAGACTGAATGTCTCATCATAATCTATGCCATGCGTTTGAGCATAACCTTTGACTACCAATATAGCTTTGTATCTGGCTATTCTTCCATCTGCAAGTCTCTTAAATTTGTAAAGCCATTTATTTCCAATCACTTTCTTACCATTTGGTTTTGGAACAAGTTCCCAAGTCTTGTTCTCTTCAAGCGCATTGAACTCCTCCTTCATTGCTTCTTCCCAATGTTCCTTACCTTTTGCTTCACTATAATTCTGAGGTTCTTCATCTTCCTTTACTAAGTAAGCATAGTTTTTCTGAGTCAAATAAGAAGTATCATAGGAATACCTTGTTGGTTGTTTCCTTACTCTGTTTGACCTTCTTGGTTCATACTCTTCATGTGTATCTGAAAACACTTCTTCATCAAATCTCGGTCAATCTTCATTTCTCATAACTGATCCGATCCTGGATGTACTTGCCTGCATATGATCTTCATCTCCATTTACCTGCATATGTGATTTACCTTTTTCAATTCTTCTTCTCTCTTCTTCAAATGTTTCATCATTATGCTCTTTTTCTGCATACCAACTCTTTCCTTCATCAGATGTCACATCTCTGGAAACAATAAACTGTTTGGTTAAAGGACTCCATAACATATAACCCATCTACTTTTCATCATATCTGATGAATCCGTATTTTTTAGCTTTTGGTTCAAGCTTATGTCTAAGTTGTGATGGTACATAAGCATAAGCAACTGATCCAAACACCTTGCAATGATCAAGTGTTGGCTTCTTACCCCACCAAGCTTCATAAGGGGTCATACCATTTAAAGTTGTACATCGTAATCTATTTACAAGATATGTTGCTGTATTTACAGCCTCAGCCCAAAGATAATTTGGACAATTCTTCTCCTTTAACATTGCTCTTGCAAACTCAACTAGAGTTCGGTTTCTCCTTTCTGCTACTCCATTTTTTTGCGGTGTATACCTGCAAGTTATTTCTCTTTTGATTCCTGTATTCCACAGATAATCATTGAATTCTTGAGAAAAATATTCTCCTCCTCCATCAGACCTTAGTCTTTTGAGTTTTTTTCCTGTAAGTCTTTCAGCATATGCATGAAAATGCTTGAAAGATCCAAACACTTCTGATTTCTCTTTCAAAACATAAAGTGTTATCCATCTTGTTGCATCATCAATAAAAAGAACGTAATACCTTGAGCCACTGATAGATCCTTCTTTTGTTGGCCCCCATACATCTATATGTATGAGTTCTAGCAAACCATCATGTTTGTAACCCTTCTTCTGAAATGGTAACCTGTGTGCTTTTCCCTTACCATCTCTCTCTCAGATGAATACCCGACAGTTCAGGTTCTATTATTCATCTCTACATACGCACACTTGTGTCTACTACACATACATCTATATTCCTCTCTTTCTTCTCTATCTCTTGTCTATCTAAGCACTCTCTCAACTCTCTTATATACATTTTTGATCCAAGATTCAAAACTTCGTAATTCTGGAAATTTCTACGCTGTATATTACAGGCGTGAATTTGTCCCTTCACTAAGGCTTTGATTTTTCTGAATACTTTGTTTCTGCTTCTCTTCGTCTTTATTTATCCTTCATACATCTTCAGGTCTTTATGCCTAATTAATGAGTGAATCTCCAATAGTTGTTTCTATCAAGCCTCTGAATCATTGAAGGAAACTCATCACCCATCTTGATGTAGCTCTAATACCACTATGAATACTTGAAGAAGCTTGAGTAGTAGAGATATGTGCTTCAAAGTGTTGAAGTTTGGTCTAGCCAACTAGCATAGGATGAGCCCTCTTGCTCTTGGAAACTCTAATACATCTTATGATCTTGATATTACTGCAATAAAATATAGTATGTACTTTGGATCATTTATGAGAAAAGATTGATACAAAATAGATAGGCGTGCACATAGACTAGACCAAAGAGCTTGTTATTTATGTAGGAATCATGTAGCTTCAAATGCTCAATATTGCTAGCTTGATTAAAATTAGCTAAATTCATCTTAATTTAGGGTATCTTATAGATTTAAGTAGATAATATGCATAAGAGTTGAATTTATCATCAAGCTATGTGCTAATTACAAGATTAACACTAAAAGGTGGTAATCCTGACTTTTTCAGGGATGTCTACAGATAGACCCTAAGACCATAAATGATGTTTTTTAATAATCTAATGAATCAAATGATGTTAAAATTTGTGCATATAAAAGACACTAGTACCTTTCAATTGAGGCCTTATTCATAAAGATTGCATCCCTGTAGCGTTAGAATCTACCTCAGCAAGTTGGCAAATCTTGGAGATGATAATGCAGAGAAATGAAAGATGAGCAAACTGAAGATGAAAGATGTTTGTATATTGATCTAACATATTGTACAAGTGTTTGCAAGTATTTATATAGATTGTTTTGAGATTCCAAAACTCATTTACCATGAGTTTGAGTTCAAATTACCTCAAGGCTTAGTTGTTGTGATTTAATATCACTTTTCCTATAATCTAGGATAGGAAAGAATCAAGCTAAACTTGATTTTGTAAATGCTTGATCACCAAACTCAAAAAATCATGGTATTTAAGTATTCTTTAGCAATAATAAAATTCAAGGTTCCATAAATACTGTATTGATTCCACAAGAAATGAAAAAGGTTCCAAATATCATAACTCTATGGTTTTCTTCAAACAATGTCTTGATTTAGAATAAACTTCCTTCAAGCATGGTGCAACCTTGAATTTGTTCTAACATAAATGGTACTTCCTAATGCAAATTTTTTATGACTATGATAAGGTTGTACAAACACTAGTGATTGATGTCATTGATTTGACTAATGAACTTGAAGTTTTTATTGTCTTCATCACCTCTCTATTAAATATTATATTCTCATGAGCACGACTCATTGATACGTTGATTGATACTTGAAGTAATTCGATGGTCATGCACCACGGTGCGCTCTCCTTCTCGAGATCTCCACGACAATATCCTCAGAGTAGAAAACTAAGCTCCTAAGTCCGCACACAGTACTCTGCATAGGGGCTGTAGAATATGCAGAAAAACACAGTACACAAGGAGCACGAAGGTAGACTTCTTACGTCTTACAAATGCGATCGAACTTTCAATCTGTAATTGAGTAGGCCTCTATATGTTTTATTAAAGAACATATACAAATAAGTGTCTGGTGACCATTTGGCCTTTCACATGGACACTAACGGTAACAATCTACCACTAAAGGCCAATATGGCCAAAGTAACTATGGGAAAAGAAATAAAGAACGATAAAGAATAGCTGAGTGTAAGTATACAAAATATACCTCCCACCTGATGGGCATGTTACACAGTATACAAATGATTTTGTAAGACCAAGAATCAAGTAATCCCCATCAAGTGACAACAATAATGCGCTTAGTGGCTAAACAATCTCTAATGAAGTGATACCTCACCTCAATGTGCTTGGTCTTTGCATGATAGACCAGATTCTTAGCCAAAGCAATGGCACTCTGGTTGTCACTGAGCAAATGAGGTACATGGTGAGGTATACCCATATCACAAGCAAGACGAGAAAGCCACAATGCTTCCTTACATGCCTCACTTACTGCAACATACTTTGTGGTGGAAATAGTTGTACATTCTTAATAATGAGATCTCCAAGAGATAACACCTCTAGCAAAATGAAAAATGTACCTTGAAGTATTATGATTGTCTACACAACCAGCATAGTCAGAATCTGTGTAACCAATAATGGATGCTTTCCCTCTACCTAAGCATAGACACTTGTCCTTAGTGCCACTCAGATATCTCAAAATCATCTTGACTGCTTCCCAATCCAGGATTAGACATATATCTGCTCACAACTCCCATTGCAAATGCAATGTCTGGTCTCGTAGCTACCATAGCATACATGAGACTACCAACAACATACTGATAGGAAATTTCTATCATGGATTCCTTTTCCTCATCTGATTTGGGGCAATCATACTTGATCAATTTCACATATGTGGGTAAAGGTGTAGTCAATGCCTTTCCACCCTGCATCTTGAACGTGTGAAGTACTTTGGATATGTACTCACTTTGAGACAACTATATGCATCTTTTACTCCTATCATGAGTAATGCGCATGCCAAGAATATGTTTCGCATCCCCCAAATCCTTCATATCAAATGCCTTGGTTTGCTTTCCATATTGAAAATGCTCACAAAATGAAAAATCAAAGAAAGACAACACACATAAGTAGCTAGAACGAGAAAGATTTTCCATTCCACTACAAGATATATGGCCCAAACGACCTTGCCAAATACAAGCCAAAGCACTTATGTGTTCCTGAACCCAAACACATTTGGAGATCCTACTCGTTTGCTAAAGAAGAAAGAGATGCATGAAAGGAAGAAGAGGAATATTTAGTAAAGTTTATTATACAAGAGTGCAAGCAAAAGAAGCTAACATGGAGTCATCTTCTGAATTTTATGATTGGTACAAAGCACAAGAGGAATCTAACCTAGAAACTGAAGAGGAGGAAGGTGGAACATGTGAAGCAGAGGTAAGGTTGGTGGGTGGAATACTAGGAGCATTGCTTCTGACAGAAGCTACTGCAAGAGTAAGAAGAAGACTCCAATTCGATCCACTTGGAGGGGCGACCGATCAAACAACTAGGAGTACACCTCAGCCACAGCCAATGGTGCAACCACCTCCAAATCCCAAGGTCAAAGTAGCCCATTTTAGAGGAGGCTCTAAAGAAGATGTTGATTGTCACGTTGCTCAATTCAAGATAAAGTGGACAACAAATGGATATCAAGCCATATATGGTGATGACATCAAACTCTAATAATTTGCAGCTACATTGGAAGGAAGAGCAATGAGCTGGTTTAGTATGCATAAAAAACAACATTTTTACAAAGATTTCAGGAAAGAAAAAACTCCCTCTGATGTGTTGAGAAAGTTGAGAGCAATTAGACAAAGGAACATGTTAGTAGAAGACTATGTTCAAAAATTTAGAACTTTAATGGAAAGATTATAGGGCAACGAGAGACCTACCGACAAAATGTTGGTGGGTTATTTCCTAAAAGGATTAAGGAGCAGCATTAGGCATGCATTTGCAAGTGTGGATATAGCTAATGGTTTTGATGTATTAGTGTTAGCAGCTTCAAGAGTGGAAAGAAGATTTGGCAGATCGAAGAAGAGGCACAGTGACTCTAGTTCAGATGCTAAATCCGATTCACAAATGGAATCAGTGAAAGGGATAACCGATTCTCATTCTGATGCTCAAGATGAAGAAGTGGTGGTAAGAAGGCACTGCAAACATAAAGGTAAACAAAGTAAAGAGGAAGCCTTGATTAGTAAGTTAAACAAACATGGATATTCTATAATAGCTCCGAAAGAGAAAATATTTTGTGACATTTGTGATAAAGATGGACACACAACAAGTTAGTGTTGGTATAACCCCAAGCATAGAGGGCAAAGTTCAAGGCAAGACAATAGAAATAATAATGAAGTGCCTGCCAATTAGGCCATTCCAGTTCAAGGACATGATGGTTTTTAGAGGCAACAACAAGGAAGACCTCCATGGAGAGATTAGGCCAACTAGCAAGGAAATTATCAGGGTAATCAACAGCAGAATCAATAGGGCAAACCACCGAGAGTGATGCCATGTGGATATTATTCTACACCTCATCACTGGATTGGACCTAATTGTCCTTTATGGGTAAAGCATAGAGAAGAAAGGGGTACACTAGTGGTTCATTATCAATGCACAAATTGTTAAATTAGATTCTTGGTATGACCCATTATTAGTGTTTCTAATAGATGGAGCATTACCTCAACATTTTACACCTGATCAGAGGAAGAAGTTTGCTCTTAAAATTAGACCATATTTGGTTATAAGCTGGTGCATTGTATAAGAAAGGGGTGGATCAGGTCATTAGGAGGTGTGTACTAGATTTTGAACAACCAATTATTTTTCTGGAAGCACATTCACTTTGTGTGACAGCAAATTAGATGCACCTCTGTCATATTGTACTCGTTTAGGCTCTCATAGTGCCTCTTTTGCATCAGATTGCTATGCTATGGCTGCATCTAGTCTTTGCGTTTGATGAAGCACAAAATTCAGAAAATTGGATGGCTGTTATGCAATCTGAATATGATGCAATAATGAAGAATGGTACTTGGCCTTTATGTGACTTGCCTCCTGGCAAGAAGGCCATTGGCACTAAGTGGGTATACAAGCTAAAGCATAAATCTGATGGTACAGTTTACAGGTATAAGGCTAGGCTTGTTGCAAAGGGTTATGCACAGGAAAGAGGCATTGATTTTGATGAGACCTTTGCACCTACATGTTGTATGACTACTGTTCGGAGCATTTGTGCACTTGCAGCCCATCATGGTTGGAATGTACATGAGTTGGACATTAAAACTACATTTCTGAATGGTGACTTGCATGAAGAAGTGTATAAAAAGGGCATGAAAACTAGGTGTGCAGGTTAAAGAAGGCATTATATGGTTTAAAGCAAGCACCACGTGCTTGGTATGAGAACATACATGCCTATTTGATTGCACATGGTTTTGAGAATAGTCCAACTGAAAGCACCTTATATGTTAAGTGTGCTAATGATGTGCTTCTGATCATTGTTGTCTATGTTGATGACATGTTGCTCACTGGTCCTATTGAGAAGCATATTGTTGATTTTAAGGCTGATTTGCATGCCTCATTTGAGATGTCTGATTTGGGGCATTTGCATCACTATTTGGACATTCAGTTTATGCAAGTTGATGGTGGAATGGCTTTGTGTCAAACGAAATATATTGACACATTATTGCAACATTTTGGCCTTGAAGATTGTAAGCCTATTGCCACTCTTATGGAGACAGGTTTATGTTTGAGTCTTCATGATGCTGGAAATGCATTTGATGCTGTTTTCTATGAGCAGGCTGTTGGATGCTTGATTTACTTATGCATTACTCGGCCATATATTCAGTTTGTTGTCTCAGAGATGAACAGGTTTATGCATTGCCTAGGAGTCAAGCATTGGCAGGCAGTTAAGCGCATCTTTCACTATTTGAGTGGTACTCGGCTACTTGGCTTGTTTTATCCCAAGGGGGGATCACTACCACCAAATTTGCATGCTTTTTTTGACTCTGATTGGGCTGGTTGCTATGACACTCATGTGTCCACTAGTGGCTTTTGCTTCATGCTTGGTAGCTCACGTATATCTTGGTTGAGCAAGAAGCAACCTACTGTGGCCACTTCCAGTTGTGAGGCTGAGTATAGGGCAGCTTTCACAGCTAGTGTTGAGTGTGTGTGGCTCAGATGCCTTATGGCTGATTTGGGTGTTGGCCAGACTTCTGCCACCACCATCTTCACTGACAGTCAGAGCGCATTGGAAGTTGTGAGGAACCCTGTGTTCCATGCTCGCACTAAGCACATTGAGGTGCATTATCACTATGTCAGGGAGATGTTCTCTACTGGGGAGATCAGCATGGCATATGTGCCCATGCAGGAGAACATTGCAGACCTTTTCAGGAAGGCTCTGCCTAAGGAGAAGTTTGAAACTTTTCACAAAGCTTTGGGCTTACTTCCTTTTGTGGAGTGATTTCCACATAGCTTGGCACTTCCTTATAGATGAGTGCCAGATCCTTGTTCACTACATCACTCCCAGGGGGGATTTGTTGATATATTTAGGTAGTGATGTGTGTGAACACACTAGGACTGCCGGGGCACTTTTTTCCCTCTTTAGGAGGTTTTTTTCCCCGGCTTGTATATACGCCTATTGCCCTAATGGGCTACCTATCTTTGTACATTCTCTAGTAATACATTCAGTATTGTGTGTTGTGCTCCAAGCTTCTTCTTCTTCCTTGTGTTGTTTGCGTGCTTCCGCAGACGTCTAACTCCAACACACACACACACACACACACACATATATATATATATATATATATATATATATATATATATATATATATATATATATATATATATATATATATATATATATATATATATGCGTGTGTGTGTGTGTTTATGCAACTGAAAAAGATACAAGAAAATAGAAAGAAGCATGTATTTTAAAAAAAGAATTGTGCCATTGATGGCCATGAATAGGGAGCAAAGGGACAAAGAGTTGAAGAAAGAGGGAGTTGGCATGGAGTTTGCTTCCGAGAGCATCAACAAAAAAGAAAAAGTGGAACTGATTTCAGGAAGAAGCATGAAGCATGACAATTTTTTCTTTGGGCAAAAGTGATGAAAGAGTTTGTATGCAATGAATCTTCAATGGATTTTGGCAAATGTCATCATTGAGACTATTTTTATTACTACTGTATTATAGTTCTTTTATTAATTCAAGCATGAGGAGTAGGGTTCGAAAAAAAATTCTGTTTGAAAAAAAAAATTATGTGAGGGGTTACTGAGAAAAAGGGAGTTCATGTATGACAAAACCCAAGACCAGCCCAAGACACTTTAAAATCCTGGATTAGACATAACGAGAAAATAGAGGGCTCAATGTAAGGCATATCCAATAATGATGAATGATTTAAAAATTATTTCAATGAATTTAAAGGCCTCACTGACCCAGGTAGACCTAAATTCTTTAATAATTGGCTCAATCTCGCCTAGTTTGTCGGATGTTTTGTGTCTTCAGGAAGTTAAAATAGGTGGTGAGAAGCTGAATATTAACCTGAATTCCTTGTCCAGCAACTACAAGTGATTCATTAGAGATCATTCTAATGGTAAAGGTGGTTCTATGATTGTTTTTATCTCTTCCTTGGCTCATTTGTTTAAGTCATTTTCTTTTAGTAGAATGCAAAAATGGGTGTCCGTAAGCATTGGGGATCCTTCAAAACTTAGTATTGTTTATGTGTATGCTATGAACAATAGCCTCATCAGGAAAGCCTGATGGGAAGAAATTAAGTCTCCCTGGCCCCATGATGATTATAAGTGATTTTCATATGGTTACTTCCTTAAATGGTGGGTGGCATAAAAAGGGGAACATACTTAGTGGCTCCGAAAAAGTTTCTTGGACTAATCTTTGTAACTCCCAAGACTTGGTTGACCTTTCCGATAATTTTGGGTTATCCTGGAACAATAGGCAAATTGGTATGTCCTTTGCTGCTGCTCGAATAGATAGTTGCTATGCCAATATCTCCTATTCCCAAGAGTGTTGGGATATTGTGTGCAAAATTGATCAGATCCTTTTTATTTCTGACCATAAACCTCTAAGTATTGTTCTTAGAAAAGGGAGCCCTATTTACAAAGCTAGTTGGCCTCACCTAGATGCCAATCTCTTAAACCACCCAAGCATCATAAAGAAGACCAAAGCTATCATAGAGAACCATTTTAACTCTATTATCTCTCCTTGTAGAGCTTGGGAGAGGGATGTTAAAGATATTCCATATCTTTTCACCTTCTTCAAGAAACTTGCTAGAGATATTAGAGCTAAAAGAAGAGAAAGATTGTCTCAAGAGTTGAATAACCTCAGTCTTAACTCTCAATCTTATCATGATCTTCAAATGATATTGAACAAGGAAAAATACGTGGAAGTGAGGTCTCTTGCTACTTCAAAGGAATATTGGAGTGGGAGGATGAATAGAAATAATAAGAGTATGTACTCTCTAATAAAAAAGAAAGAAGTCAAGGATTACATCCCCTTATTAAAGAAGAGGAATGTTGGGACTGTTATCAACACTAAGGAGAGCTTACAGGAGGCTAAAATCTTCTTTATGGATGTTTTCTCTGGTTCTCCCAAGTGGGGGGAGGATATTTAGAGGGCCAGAGCCATTATTTCCATAAAAAGGAAAAAAATGATTCCTAAAAGCCTGATGACCATCTTCAACCTACCCCTTAATCTTAGTGAGCTCAAAGAAACCATCAATAAATTGAAATCCTAAAAGTTTTGGAGTATTGATTGTTGATATATTTAGGTAGTGATGTGTGTGAACACTCTAGGAACATTGGGGCACTTTTTTCCCTCTTTACGAGGTTTTTTTCCCCCGGCTTGTATATATGCCTATTGCCCTAACTGGCTACTTATCTTTGTACATTCTAGTGGTAATACATTTGGTATTGTGTGTTGTGCTCCAAGCTTCTTCTTTTTCCTTGTGCTGTTCGTGTGCTTCCACAGACGTCTAACTCCAACAATTGGTATCAGAGTAGGTCACGGCTTCATCTAGGGTGTTGTCTACACCTCTTTGATTGTAGTCTTAGAATTGCACGAAATTTGGTAAGCACACCCAGGGTATTTCAGAGATCAAAATAGCTTCGCTATGTGGTGCTAAAATCGTGATCTTAGCTTGTTTCAGCCTCTGAACGCACTATCGCAATGCTTGTGTAGGCTATTTCAACTTTTTGTGCCAAAGATATATACCAGTTTTGGTTCGCCAATATAAGCGTCTCAAAGTCTGCTACAGGTTTAGTAGAATTCATCTGGGCAGTTATGTTCAATTTTTTGAGATACAGTCAATTTTCTGCATCAAGGTATTTTAGTCACCGTCCATGGCTGAAAGCAGTGATGTATTCCGTATGTTGGCTATTGAGGATAAGTTGGATGGTACCAACTACCAATTATGGGCTTATATGATGCGTCATGTATTGGTTGCAAAAGGACTATGGAATATTGTGCAGGGTGTTGAAAGAAATCCTGTTACACCTGCAAATACAGGTACTACAAATACAAGTGTTGAAGCTGATGGAGATGATATCGAAGATGATGATATTCTGTAGATTCACGTTCATGTTGTTGTTTCTATTGCACCTACTATAGAGCAAATTCGTTGGGATGGTAGAGATGCTTAGGCACATACATTGATAGCTTTGTCTGTCAAACGTGCCATTATTCCTCACATTCATTCTTGCAAACAGCTAAGGATGCTTGAGATACACTTACCACATTGTACAAGGCTAGGAATGAGGCTCGTGTTGCTTACCTCCGAAAACAATTGGAGAGTGAGCACATGAATGAAGGTGATTCTATGGAAATTTTTCTCACAAAGATCAAGGATTTGAAAGAATAGTTGATTTCTATTGATGAAGTTATACCAAATAGCTAACTTGTGTAGACCATTCTGAATGGTCTTTTTGACTCATATCAGAGTTTTGCTTCTACTCTTCGTTTGATGATGAAAGGCAATCCAAATGCCTTGTCATTTGAGGAGTTAGTCTCTATTCTGTTGCAAGAAGACCAGTCTAAGAACAGGTTTATTATGTGTGTTGTAGATCAAGCTTTCCTGGCTAGTCAGAAGGGCAAAGGTAAATGCATCTCTTCTACTAGTAAGCAAAAATCTGCAAATACTGCACATTCGAAGAAGGAAGACAAAGATGAGAAGAAACCATAAAAGCAGAAATTGTTTTGCAAATACTGTAAAGCAAATGATCATGTCATCAAGAGCTGTCCAAAACTGGCTGCTAAAGAGGCAAAGAAGAAAGAGGCCGGAATGGATGTTGTAGAGGCCTCTACACCAAAAATAGAGTCTGATAATCTTGTGCAGGAAGAAGAATGGGTGCTTACTACTATTTGTAGTTTTGACCCATCTTCTTATGAGCAGTGCATATCTGCAATAGACTTAGATGTTTGCTGCTTTGATAGTGGGACGACCAAACATATTACCTCACAGAGCAGTTTCTTCTCTTCACTCGAGCCTACCCCTACAGAGAATATTGTTATATGTGCCAACAACTCCTCCTATCCTGTTATGGGAGTTGGTAAGATCATTTTGATTACTGTTGATGGTAGTTCTTTCACTTTGTGAGATGCTTTGTTTGTGCTAGGGATCAAGAAAAATTTGTTATCAGTTTCTGCATTAGCCAAGATTGGCTTGGTTGTGAAATTTGTTGATGACAAATGTACAAATCATGATCTATCAAATGGCGACATCATTATTGCTTCTGGCATTTTATTTCATGGGCTGTATAAGATCATAGACTACGAAAGATCTGTAAATGATTTGGCATCTGTCAGTACATGATTCTCAGGCTATGTCAGATGCAAAGCTTTGGCATGCACGCTTTGGTCATTTGAATTTTGCTAGTTTTCTATGCCTACAGAAATATGAAATGGTGTCCTCTTTGCCCAAACTTGAGGCATCCGGTAAACATGTATGTGAAGGCTGTATTTTGGGCAAAATGCAGCGTTCTTCCTTTCCAAAAGATGGTTAAGTTCAAGCCACTCAAAAATTATAGCTTGTACATAGTGATGTCTGTGGTCTATGCAGACACCTTCTTTTGGGAACGAACATTACTTCGTGACTTTCACCGATGATTTTTCCAGGCATGCATGGGTATATCCATTGAAGGCAAAGTCTGAAGTGTTTATGTGCTTCAATTTGTTTCTCGTTTTGGCTAAAAATCTGTCAGCATGTAAAATGGGCACCCTCCATTCTGATCGAGGGGGGGAATATATGTCTTCTGACTTTAATGCATTTCTCGCTGAACATGTGATAAAACATTAGTGTATAGTGTCATATACACCTCGATAGAATGGAGTTGCTAAACGAAAAAACATGTCACTCATGGAGACGGTGAGGTGTATGTTCAAGAGTCAGGCTTTATCACATAGTTTCTGGCTTGAGCTTGTTATGTGTGCAGCATATGTACTGAACAGATGTCCCACTAAAGCGCTATAGTCTATCACTCCATATGAAGCTTGGCATGGTCGCAAGCCATCTATTGCTCATCTGCATGTTTTTGGTTCTCTCGCATATGCATTAGTGCCTCAACAACATCGCAAACAATTGGACGATAAAGCAGTAAAATGTATTTTTGTTGGGTACAATTTTGAAAGTAAAGGCTATCGTTTGTGTCATCCACAGACTAAACACATTCTGGTTAGCCGTGATGTTGTTTTTGTGGAAGATGTTATTCAGCCATTGCTTTCATGCACTAAGGAGACATCTCTTAGCTCCAAAGACATGTATGATACTTTACTGCCTCTTTTTACAGGTGGACAATCTAGTGCTGGTCCAAATGAGGCAACTTCTCAACCTTTGCAGGTTTCATGTGATGATGTAGATCATTCCATTTGTGATGCAGATTTACATGATGCACTTGTTGATGAGAGAGTTGATATTGAGGAGGAAAAAATTATGCCAAAGTGGTTGGTGCAGACCTTGCGTGACAGCAAATTTGATGCACCTCTATCATATCGTACTTGTTCAGGCTCTCATAGTGCCTCTTTTGCATCAGATTGCTATGCTATGGCTGCCTCTAGTCTTTGTGATGAGACTAAATCTCTTTCATTTGATGAAGCACAAAACTCAAAACGTTGGATGGCTGCAATGCAATCTGAATATGATGCTATCATGAAAAATGGTACATGGTCTTTATGTGACTTGCCTCCTTGAAAGAAGGCCATTGGCACTAAGTAGGTATACAACCTGAAGCGTAAACCTGATCGAAGAGTTGACAGCTATAAGGCTAGGCTTGTTGCAAAGGGTTATGAACATGAAAGAGGCATTGATTTTAATGAAACCTTTGCTCCTACTTGGGGAATGACTACTGTTCGTAGCATCTGTGCACTTGTAGCTCATCATGGTTGGAATGTACATCAATTGGAAATTAAAACAACATTTTTGAATGGTGACTTGCATGAAGAAGTGTATGTTTTTCAGCCCTGTGGCTTTGTGCAAAAAGGGCATGAAAACCAGGTGTGCAGGTTAAAGAAGGCATTATATGGTTTAAAGCAAGCACCACATGCTTGGTATGAAAAGATACATGCCTATCTCATTGCACATGGTTTTGAGAACAGTCCAACTGAAAGCACCTTATATGTTAAGTGTGCTAATGATGTGCTTCTGATCATTGTGGTGTATCTTGATGTCATGCTGCTCACTCGTCCTCATGACTTGCATATTGCTAATTTTAAGGCTGATTTGCATGCCTCATTTGAGATGTCTGATTTCGGGCATTTGCATCACTATTTGGGCAAGTTTATGCAAGTTGATGGTGGAATGGCTTTGTGTCAGATGAAGTATATTGATACATTATTGCAGCACCTATTGCCACCCCTATGGAGACAGGTTTATGATTGAGTCTTCATGATGTTGGAGATGCATTTGATGCTATTCTCTATCAGCATGTTTTTGGATGCTTGATTTACTTATGCATTATTTGACCAGATATTCAGTTTGCTATCTCAAAGATGAGTAGGTTTATGCATTGCCCAAGTGTCAAGCATTGGCAGGCGGTTAAGTGCTACTTGAGTGGTACATGGCTATTTGGATTGTTTTATCCCAAGCGGAGATCACTACCGCTAGATTTGCATGCTTTTTCTAACAGTGATTGGGCTAGTTGTTATGACACTCGTGTGTCCACCAGTGAATTTTGCTTCATGCTTGGTAGCTCATGTATATCTTGGTTGAGCCAGAAGTAGCCTACTGTGGCCACTTCCAATTGTGAGGTTGAGTATAGGGCAGCTTTCATAGCGACTATTGAGTATGTGTGGCTCAGACGCCTTATGGATGATTTGGGTGTTGGTCACTCTTCTGCCTCCACCATCTTCACTGACAGTCAGAGTGCATTGGTAGTTGTGAGGAACCCTATGTTCCATGCTCGCAATAAGCACATTGAGGTGCATTATCATTATGTCAAGGAGAGGTTCTCTGATTGGGAGATCAGTTCGGCATATCTGCCCGCACAAGAGAACATTGCGACCTTTTTATGAAGGCTCTGCCTAGGGAGAAGTTTGAAGCTTTCCACAAAGCTTTGGGCTTACTTCCTTTTGTGGATTGATTCCACATAGCTTGGCACTTCCTTATACATGAGCACAAGCTCCTTGTTCACCACATCACTCCCAAGGGGGATTTGTTGATATATTTAGGTAGTGATGTGTGTGAACACTCTAGGACCGTCGGGGCAATTTTTTCCTTCTTTAGGAGGTTTTTTCCCATGCTTTGTATATATACCTATTTCCCTAACGGGCTACTTATCTTTGTACATTCTAGTGGTAATACATTCAGTATTGTGTGTTGTGCTCCAAGCTTCTTCTTCTTCCTTGTGTTGTTTGCATGCTTATGCAGATGTCTAACTCCAACATTGATGGGATACCTAATGAATTCTTCATTGTGCTTAAAGATCTCCTAACTCCTTATATTCTTTTGATGTGGGAAGAGGCTTCTAGTAAAGGGTATGTTCCTATTCACATTAACATTGGGGTTATCATGCTCATTCATAAGAAACATAATAAAGATGATCTCAACAACTGGAGACCCATAACCTACTTAACTTCCATTTATAAAATATTTGCTTCCACCCTAACTAGAAGAATTAGCCCCCTAATGAATCAAATCATACTTCTCGAGCAAAAAGGGTTTATTAAGGGTAGACTCACTCTTGATGCTATCATATCTCTATGGCAGGGTATGGCATGTGCTAGAGAGCTAGGATAAGATTTTTTTTCTTCAAGGTTGATTTTGATGAAGAAATTGTGGATCAAAAGAAAGGTAAATCAAAGGTTCAGATATTTGATGAAGAGGAGAACAATGAAGTACAGGTTGAAGTTGAAGAAGTGCCAAGATTTGATCCAGAGTATGATGAACCAGAAACCTCAAGGAGTGGAGAACTCAGAAGGTCATCAAGACACAAATGGCAACCTACAAGGTGTAGCTATGACACTTCTTTTTTGGCTACCAAAGATTATGCATATATGATAAAGACAGATGAAGACCCTTCTACATATGAAGAGGCAAAAGGTAAGGAAAATTGGGAGAAAGCTATGTAGGAAGAGTATGATGCATTGATGGAGAATCAGACATGGGATTTGGTTCCTAAACCAAATAGTCAGAAGATCATTGGATGCAAATGGGTCTACAAGACAAAGAGGTTTGCAGATGGAAGTGTGTCTAGGTATAAAGCTAGACTTGTTGTGAAGGGTTTTGCTCAGACATATGGTATAGATTATGATGAGACCTATAGTCCTGTAGCAAAGATGACAACTATGAGGACACTCATAGCTATTGCTGCATGTAAAGGTTGGAAGTTGTGTCAACTAGATGTGAAGAATGCTTTTCTAAATGGTTATATTTCAGATGATGTTTTCATGGAGCAACCACAAGGATTTAGAGATGGAAGGTATCCAGATCATGTGTGCAAGCTCAAGAGAGCTTTGTATGCTTTGAAGCAGGCCCCAAGGGCATGGAATTATAGACTTGTGAAGTTCTTGAAAGAACTTGGTTTTCAAGTATCTAAAGAAGATAGTAGCTTGCTTGTCAAAGCAAGTGATGATGGGTTCATTTACATGTGCATATATGTTGATGATATAATTCTTACAGGTACAGATGAGAAAGGTATTCAAAGCCTAAAGAAGCAAATGGAGAAAGAGTTCAAGATTAGTGACTTGGGAGATTTGTCATATTTCTTCAGAATGGAGATATCATACACTCAACATGGAGTGTATATAACTCAAGAAAGGTATTTGAGAAACTTGTTGATCAAGTTTGAAATGAATGATTGCAGGGTAGCACCTACTCGAGTGGAGGTGAATCACAAATTGAGCACATATGGAGGAGAAGAGTTCAAGGACATGAAGCTATATCAAAGTTTGGTTGGTAGTCTAATGTATGCTACATTAACTAGACCTGACTTGTCATATGCAGTGGAAGTATTGTCTCAATTCATGCATTGTCCTAGGAAAGAACATTGGATTGCAAGACAAAGAGTGTTGAGGTACATTAAGGGTACACTCAAAGAAGGTTTGTATTATGGTTTTACATCAGATACAAACATCAAGATATATAGTGATACAGATTGGGTAGGTAATCCTGATGATAGAAGATAAACATATGGATACTTGTGTTATGTGGGAGATAAGTTATAGTTGCTTTATCATCCACATAGGCTGAGTACAAATGTATGGTGGAAGCTGCAAAGGAAGTGATATGGCTTAAGACTCTCATGAAGAGTTTTGACATCATTCAGAGTATACCCACTATTCATGGAGATAACATGAGTTCATTGTATTTAGCTCCTAATCTTGTTTTTCATGCCAAGACTAAACACATTGAGATTCACTATCATTTTCTAAGAGAGAAGGTGATGGATAAAGAGATTGAAGTCATACATACTTCAACAAAAGATCAGATAGCTGATATGCTAACCAAAAGTTTGGATGGACCAAAGCTACAGAGATTCAAGGATATGGCAGGCATAAAGAAGATAGAGAAAACCTCAATTGATGATTGAGGGGGAGTTGTTGGTGCAGGGCAATCAACAATTGAAGAAAAGATCAAATTATGAAGCATGGAAAAAGTAGATATATTCAGAGGATGAAGATGTGTATGCCATTTGAGGAGTTAGTTTCTGTTCTATTGCACGAAGATTAGTCTAGGCAGAACAGATCTATTATGCATGTTGCAGATCAATCTTTCCTGGCTAGTTAGAAGGGCAAAGGTAAATAGAGCTCATCTACTAGTAAGCAGAAATCTGCAAATGCTACATATTCAAAGAAGGAAGATAAAGATGAGAAGAAATCAAAAGGCAGAAATTGTTTTGCAAGTACTATAAAGGAAATGATCATATCATAAAGAACTGTCCAAAATTGGCTGCAAAAGAGGCAACGAAAAGGGAGATTGGAATGGTTGTTGTAGAGGCCTCTAACCGAAAACAGAATCTGCTATTCTTGTGCAAGAAGAAGAATGGGCATTTACTATTGTTTGCAGTTTTGACCATCTTGTCATGAGTAGTGCATGTCTGCAGTAGACTCAATTGTCTCATACTTTGATAGTGGGGCGACCAAACATATTACCTCGCAGCACAGTTTCTTCTCTTCACTCGAGCCTGCCCCTATAGGAAATATTGTAACATGCACCAATAACTCCTCTTATCCTCTTATGGGAGTTGGTAAGATCATTTTGACTATTGTTGATGGTAGTTCTTTCACTTTGTCAAATGCTTTGTTTGTGCCAGGGATCAAGAAAAATCTGTTATCAATTTTTGCATTAGCCAAGATTGGCTTCGTTGTGAAATTTCTTGATGACAAACGTACAGTCCATGATCTGTCAAATGGAAACCTCATTTTTGCTTCTGGCATTGTGTGTCGTGGGCTCTATAAGCTCATAGATTATGAAAGATCTATAAATGATTCGACATGTGCAATACATGATTCTCAGGCTATGTCAGATGCAAAGCTTTGGCATGCATGCTTTGGTCATTTGAATTTCGCTAGTTTGCTATGCCTGTAAAAATCTGAAATGGTGTCCTCTTTGCCCAAACTTGAGGCGCCTAGAAAACATGTTTGTGAAGGCTGTATTTTGAGCAAAATTCAGCATTCTTCCTTTCCAAAAGATGGTTCAGTTTGGGCTACTCAGAAATTGTAGCTTGTACATAGTGATGTCTCTGGTCCTATGTAGACACATTCTTTTGGGAACTATCTTTATTTCGTGACTTCCATCGATGCTTTTTCCAAGCATGCATGGGTATATCCATTGAAGGAAAAGTCCAAAGTGTTTATGTGCTTCAAACAATTTTTGGTCTTGGCTGAAAATTTGTCAGCATGTAAAATGGGCACCCTCCGTTCTAATCGAGGGGGGGAATATATGTCTTCTGACTTTAATGCATTTTTGGCTGAATGTGGGATAAAACATCAGTGTATAGTGTTGTATACACCTCAACATAATGGAGTTGTTGAATGGAAGAACAAGTCACTCATGGAGATGGCAAGGTGTATGGTCAAGAGTCAGGCTTTACCACATAGTTTTTGGCTTGAGGCTATCATGTGTGAAGCATATGTACTTAACAGGTGTCCCACTAAAGCACTACAGTCTATCACTCCATATGAGGCTTGGCATGGTCGTAAGCCATCTGTTGCTCATCTTGGTGTTTTAGGTTGTCTGGCATATGCATTAGTGTCTGAACAACATCGTAGAAAATTGGATGATAAAGTAGTAAAATGTATTTTTGTTGGGTACAGTAAAGGCTATCGTCTGTATCATCCAGAGTTTAAACGCATTTTGGTTAGCCGTGATGTTGTTTTTGTGGAAGATGTTATTTAGCCATTGCTTTCATGTACTAAGGAGACATCTGTTATCTCCAAAGACATGTATGATACTTTGTTGCCTCTTTTTCAAGGTGGATAGTCTAGTAATGGTTACAATGAGGCAACTTCTCAGCCTTTACAGGTTTCATGTGATGATGCAGATCATCCCGTTTTTTATGCAGATTTACATGATGCACTTGTTGATGAGAGAGCTGATATTGAGGAGGAAAAAACTATGCCAACATGGCTGGTGCAGACTTTGCATGACAACAAATTAGATGCACCTCTGTCATATCATACTCATTCAGGCTCTCATAGTGCCTCTTTTGCATCAGAATGCTATGCTATGGTTGCATCTAGTCTCTGTGATGAGAATGAGCCTGTCTCATTTGATGAAGCACAAAATTCAAAAAATTGTATGGTTGCTATGCAATCTGAATATGATGCCATAATGAAGAATGGTACTTGGTCTTTATGTCACTTGCCTCCTAGCAAGAAAGCCATTAGTACTAAGTGGGTATACAAGCTGAAGTCTAAGCCTGATGGTACAGTTGACAGGTATAAGTCTAGGCTTGTTGCAAAGGGTTATGCACAGGAAAGAGGCATTGATTTTGATGAAACCTTTGCTCCTACATGATGTATGACTACTGTTCGTAGCATCTATGCACTTGCAGCTCATCATGGTTGGAATGTACATCAGTTGGACATTAAAATAGCATTTCTGAATGGTGACTTGCATGAAGAATTGTATGTTTTTTAGCCTCGTGGCTTTGTGCAAAAAGGACATGAAAACTAGGTGTGCAGGTTAAAGAAGGCATTATATGGTTTAAAGCAAGCACCACATGCTTGGTATGAAAAGATACATGCCTATCTGATTGCACATGGTTTTGAGAACAAACAATCCAACTGAAAGCACCTTATATGTTAATAGTTCGAATGATGTGCTTCTAATCATTGTGATGTGTGTTGATGACATGCTCGTCACTGGTCCTCATGACATGCATAGTGCTGATTTTAAGGCTGATTTGCATGCCACATTTGAGATGTATATTTCGGGCATTTGCATCACTATTTGGGCATTCAATTTATGCAAGTTGATTGTGGAATGGCTTTGTGTCAAACAAAATATATTGACACATTATTGCAACATTTTGGCCTTGAAGACTGTAAACCTATTGCCACTCCTATGGAGATAGGTCTACGATTGAGTCTTCATGATGTTGGAGATGCATTTGATATTTTTCTCTATCATCAGGTTGTTGGATGCCTGATTTACTTATGCATTACTCAGCCAGATACTCAGTTTGATATCTCATAGATGAGCAGGTTTATGCATTGCCTATGTGTCAAGCATTGGCTGGCAGTTAAGCGCATCTTTCGCTACTTGAGTGGTACCCGGCTACTTGGATTGTTTTATCCCAAGGGGGGATCACTACCTCCAGAATTGCATGCTTTTTCTAATAGTGATTGGGCTGGTTGCTATGACACTCGTGTGTCCACTAGTGGTTTTTGCTTCATGCTTGATAGCTCATGCATATCTTGGATGAGCAAGAAGCAACCTACTATGGCCACTTCCAGTTGTGAGGCTGAGTATAGGGCAACTTTCACAGTGACTATTGAGTGTGTGTGGCTCAGATGCCTTATGGCTGTTTTGGGTGTTGGTCAGTCTTCTACCACCACCATCTTCACTGACAGTCAGAGCGCATTGGAAGTTGCAAGGAACCGTGTATTCCATGCTCGCACTAAGAACATTGAGGTGCATCATCATTATGTTAGGAGAGGTTCTTAGCTGGGGAGATCAGCTTGGCATATGTGGCCACGCAGGAGAACATTGTAGACCTTTTTACGAAGGCTCTACCGAGGGAGAAGTTTGAAGCTTTCCACAAAGCTTTGGGCTTACTTCCTTTTGTGGAGTGATTTCCACATATCTTGACACTTTGTTATACATGAGTGTCAGCTTCTTGTTCATCGCATCAATCCGAGGGGGGATTTGTTGATATATTTAGGTAGTGATGTGTATGAACACTCTAAGACCTCCGGGGCACTTTTTTGCCTCTTTAAGAGGTTTTTTTCCCGGGCTTGTATATACACCTATAGCCCTAATGGGCTACTTATCTTTGTACATTCTAGTGGTAATACATTCAGTATTGTGTGTTGTGCTCCAAGCTTCTTCTTCTTCCTTGTGTTGTTTGCATGCTTCCACAAACATCTAACTCCAACATACACTAGGACTGTCAAGGTACTTTTTTCCCTCTTTAGGAGGTTTTTTCCCCATGCTTGTATATACGCCTATAACCCTCATAGGTTATGTATTTTTGTACATTCTCTTGGTAATACATTCAGTATTGTGTGTTGTGCTCCAAGCTTCTTCTTCTTCCTTGTGTTGTTCATGTGCTTCTGTAGACCTCAAACTCTAACAATTGGTATCAGAGCAGGTTGTCACTTCATTTAGGGCATCATCAAGACCCCTCTAGTTATAGTCTCAAAATCACACAAAAATTGGTTAGCATACCCTGGGCAGTTAGGACTTCTAAATAGCTTCACTATGTGGTGTCAAAATCATGATCTCAGCTCGTTTTGACCTCCGAATGCACAATCATAGTGCTTGTGCAAGAAATTTCATATTTTTGTGCCAAACATATATATAGGTTTTTTTTTTCTATTATAAGCACCTCGAAGTTTGCTACAAGTTTAGTAGAACTCGATAGGATAATTTTGTTCAACTTTTTTTTAAACAGTAATTTTTTTGCATCTGGATATTTTAATCAATGGCCATGGTTAAAAGCAATGATGTCTTTCCATATGTTGGCTATTGAGGATAAGTTGGATGGTACCAATTACCCATAATGGGAATATACAATGCATCATGTATTGGTTGCAAAAGGACTATGTAATATTGTACAAGGTGTTGAAAAACATCCTACTAAAACTGCAAATACAGTTACTAAAGGTGATGCAAATGGAATTAATGATGATGTTCTTCCAGTCCCTAATTGTGTTGTGGTTCTTGCTACACCTATTGTAGAGCAACTTCCTTGGGATGGTAGAGATGCTCATGTACATGCATTGATAGCCTTGTCAATCAAATGTGCCATTATTCCTCACATTTGCTCCTGCAAAATAGCAAAAGATGTTTGGGATACACTTCCCACTTTATACCATGTGAGGAAGGAGGCTCGTGTTACTTATCTCCAAAACTATTTAGAAAGTGAGAACATGAATGCAGGAGATTCCATCGATAGCTTTTTCACAAAGATCAAAGATTGAAGGAGCAATTGATTTCTATTGATGAGTGCGAGATAGTTCACTTATGCAGACTGTTCTGAATGGTCTTCCAGATTCATATCAAAGTTTTGCTTCTACTCTTTGATTGATGATGAAAGGCAATCCAAATGCCTTAATATTTGAGGAGTTAGTCTTTGTTTTGTTGCAAGAAGATCGGTTTAGGTAGAACAGGTCCATTATGCATGTAAGCTTTCATGGCTAGTCAGAAGGGCAAAGATAAATGGAGCTCATCTACTAGTAAGCAAAAATCTGCTAATTCTACACAATCAAAGAAGAACGAAAAAGACAAGAAGAAAACAGAAAAGCAAAAAAAAAATTGCAAATATTGTAAAGGAAATGATTATGTTATAAAGAGTTGTCCAAAATTGGCTGCACAAGAGGCAAAGAAAAAAGATGTTGCAATGGTTGTTGCAGAGGCCTCTACACCCAAATCAGAGTCTACAAATCATTTGGTTGTTGTTATCATTTGTATCATCAACAAACGAAACACATCTTGGTTAGCTATGATGTTGTTTTTGTGGAATATGCAATTTAACCATTAAGTTTCATGTACTAAGAAGACATCAACTAGCTCCAAAGATGTGTATGACACTTTGTTGCCTCTTTTTATAGGTGGACACTCTAGTGTTGGTCCAAATGAGGCAATTTCTAACCCTTTGCAAGTTCCACATGATGATGCAGATTATTCCATTTCTAATGGAGATTTGCATAATGCACTTGTTGATGATAGATCTAATATATAGGAGGCAAAAACTATGCCTAAATGGCTAGTGTAGACTTTGCAAGGTAGGAAATTAGATGCACGTCTATCATATTGTACCCATTTAGGCTCTCATAGTGATTCTTTTGCATCTGATTGTTATGCTATGGCTGCCTCTAGTCTTTGTGATGAGAATGAACCTGTTTCATTTGATAAAGCACAAAATTCAAAAAATTGGATGGTTGCTATGCAATCATAATATGCTGCTATTATGAAAAATGGTACCTAGTCTTTATGTGACTTGCCTCCTGGCAAGAAGGCCATTGGCACTAAGTGGGTATACAAGCTGAAGTGTAAGCCTGATGGAATAGTTGAAAGGTATAAGGCTAAGCTTGTTGCAAAAGGTTATGCTCAAGAAAGAGGCATTGTTTTTTATGAGACCTTTGCTCCTGCATACCGAATGACTATTGTTTGCAGCACTTGCAGATCATCATAGTTGGAATGTATATCAGTTGGACATTAAAACTACATTCTAAATGGTGACTTGCATGAAGAAGTGTATGTTTTTCAACCTCGTGGTTTTGTGCAAAAAGGGCATGAAAACAAAGTGCACAGGTTGAAAAAGGCATTATATGGTTTAAAGCAACCACCACATGCTTGGTATCAAAAGATACATGCCTACTTTATTGCACGTAGTTTTGAGAAGAATCTAACTTAGAGTACCTTATATGTTAAGCATGTGCAAATGATGTGCTTCTAATCATTGTGGTCTATGTTGATGGCATGTTGCTCAGTGGTCCTAATGAGAAGAACATTACTGATTTTAAGGCTGATTTGCATGCCTCATTTGAGATGTCAGATTTGGGGTATTTGCATCATTATTTTGGCATTCTGTTTATGCAAGTTGATGGTAGAACAGCTTTGTCAAACAAAATATATTGACACATTATTGATGACATTGCTACTCACTGGTCCTAATGAGAAGCATACTGCTGATTTTGAGGCTCATTTGCATGCCTCATTTGAGATGTCAAATTTAAGGCATTAGCATCATTATTTGGGCATTCAATTTATGCAAGTTGGTGGCAGAATAGCTTTGTGTCAAACAAAATGTATTGAAACATTATTGCAACATTTTGGCCTTGAAGACTACAAACATATTGCCACTCCTATGGAAACAGGTTTACGATTGAGTATTCATGATATTGGAGATGCATTTGGTGTTGTTCTCTATGAGCAAGCTATTGGACGTCTTATTTATTTATGCATTACTCAGTCAAATGTTCAGTTTTTTGTCTCATATATGAGTAGGTTTATGCATTGCCTAGGTGACAAGCATTGGTAGGCGATTAAGCGCATCTTTTGCTACTTGAGTGGTACTTGGATACTTGGATTGTTTTATCCCAAGGGGGGATCAATACTACCAACGACTGTTGAGTGTGTGTGGCTCAGAACCTTATGGCTCATTTGGGTGTTGGTCAGTCTTCTACCACCACCATCTTTATTGATAGTCAGAGTGCATTGGCAATTGCGAGGGACCCTATGTTCCATGCTCACACTTACCACATTGAGGTGCACTGTCATTATGTCAGGGAGAGGTTATTTGCAAGAGAGATTAGTTTGGCATATGTGCCCATACAGGAGAATGATGTAGACCTCTTCACAAAGGCTTTGCCTAGGGAGAAGTTTGAAGCTTTCTGCAAAGACTTGGGCTTACTTCCTTTTGTGGATTGATACCACATAGCTTGGCACTTCCTTATACATGAGTGCCTACTCCTTCTTCACCACATCACTCTCAGGGGGGATTTGTTTATATATTTTGGCAGTGATATGTGTGAACACACTAGGATCGCCGAGGCACTTTTTTTCCTCTTCCGGAGGTTTCTTTACCCCGGCTCGTATATATGCCTATAACCTTAACCAGTTACTTATCTTTGTACATTCTCTTGGGGATACATTCAATATTGTGTGTTGTGCTCAAAGCTTCTTCTTCTTCCCTGTGTTGTTCCTCTGATTCACAAACCTCAAACTCCAACATTCCAATCACTCACTTTGGAGAGGAGTGGATAAAACTTACCTTCATGCTCACTTGGGAATTTTAGAAGTGTGAAGGTAGGAATATTGGCTATTGTAACAAGGAAAAAAAATCAAGTTCTCAGTGAGTCCCATGTATATTGGCTGCGATGGGAGACTATTTGACATTTCTTAAGCACTATTGATGCTAATAAATCAAAAGCATGTGTTGATGGTGAACATGTTTCTATCTCCAATTCTAAAGATGGGAATTCTATGAGTTTTGATGAGAAAGATTTCCTTCTTTCTTCCCTCTTAGTACCTCATAAGAGGAAGAAGAGTTTTGCAAAAGCTTCTCTTTCAAATGCCAGACAAAGGAATTTCTCATAATGAAATTTTTTAAGCAAATGATCATGATTCCATTTCTCAAGTGCATTCATTACCTCACCAAAATTATGTGAATGTTGATTCTATGTATGCACATGCTCATAATGAGGAAATCATGCAATGCAATGATGGTAATATTGTTGAGGGAAATTCTCATTCATTACCTCCTTAAAAGTATATGAATATCCATTCAACGCATGCACAATTAGAGATCAAGGTCTGTGCAAGCACAAAAACCACACAAGGAAGAAAAAGAAGCTTGGATCACAATACAATAGTGAACGTATTACAAAGTTAATGTATTTACCAAGTGAATTTGTGAAGATAAGTGAACCATTAGGGTTATATGCATATATACAAGGAGTGGGGGGGGGGGGGGAATCCTAAAGAAAACCAACAAATCCCCCTTGGAGGGATGCGATGAACAAGGGGTTGGCACTCATGTATAAGGAAGTGTCAAGTTATGTGGAAAGAAATCAAGCCACAAAAGGAAGGAAGCCCAAAGCTTTCCCAAAAGCTTCAAACGTCTCCCTAGGCATAGCCTTTGTGAAAGGGTCTGCAACATTATCCTATGCGGGCACATAAGCCAAAATGATCTTTCAAACATAGAACCATGTTTTGAGCACATTTCTCACATGTTTTTTATTCCACACATGGTCCACATGGTCTATTTTCACTTTATTTTACCATATGTTTCATACTTTCCCATGGGCACCCTCTGTAGCTTTCTTGTTTTATCATTTCGGCCCTCTCTAGACCCTATACTCCTACTCCCTCACCCTCCCTTTACCCTACTGGCCAGACCCATCCTTACCCCTCAAAGCCATATCAATCTCAACCCCCTTGGCCCTCCCTTTCCCCTCCTTTCTACCTTCCATTAGTCATCCTTTGCTTTTCTGTGCAACAATTATACTTTTGGTTCTTCTCGGGTGTTTGTTCTCTCCTGCTCCTTCTAGTGGATTTGGTTGCTGCTCAAGTGTCCTTTTGAAGATTTTGGAGCACAGGAATCATGGTGTCATCTTTGATCCAGGTTTTGGCTATAGCTCTCTAGGATGGAGAGCCCATTAGGTGGTGGGTAACTGTTGAGCCCATAAAAGTCATATTGGTCAAAGTCAACTATAGTCAAAGTCAAAAGGTCAAAGTCAAATTGGTCAAAGTCAACATCTTCAAAGTCAAAGGTCAACATGGGTGAAGTCAAGGCGTTCAAAGTCAAGTGTCAAGGTGCACATGTAGTGCACAATTTATTGTTCACAGAGGGTAAAATTGCAGAAAGTTGGGTGTAGGTTGCCCAGGTCTTTCTGTAATTTCTCTAAGTGGATCGAATTGGAGTCTTCTTCTTACTCTTGCAGTAGCTTCTGTCAGAAGCAATGCTCCTAGTATTCCACCCACCAACCTTACCTCTGCTTCACATGTTCCACCTTCCTCCTCTTCAGTTTCTAGGTTAGATTCCTCTTGTGCTTTGTACCAATCATAAAATTCAGAAGATGACTCCATGTTAGCTGCTTTTGCTTGCACTCTTGTATAATAAACTTTCCTAAATCTTCCTCTTCTTCCTTTCATGCATCTCTTTCTTCTTTAGCAAACCAGTAGGATCTCCAAATGTGTTTGGGTTCAGGAACACATAGGTGCTTTGGCTTGTATTTGGCATGGTCGTTTGGGCCATATATCTTGTAGTGGAATGGAAAATCTTGCTTGTTCTAGCTACTTATGTGTGTTGTCTTTCTCTGATTTTTCATTTTGTGAGCATTTTCAATATGGAAAGCAAACCAAGGCATTTGATATGAAGGATTTGGGGGATGCGAAACATATTCTTGGCATGCACATTACTCATGATAGGAGTAAAAGATGCATATAGTTGTCTCAAAGTGAGTACATATCCAAAGTACTTCACAGGTTCAAGATGCAGGGTGGAAAGGCATTGACTACACCTTTACCCACATATGTGAAATTGAGCAAGTATGATTGCCCCAAATCAGATGAGGAAAAGGAATCCATGATAGAAATTTCCTATCAGTATGTTGTTGGTAGTCTCATGTATGTTATGGTAGCTACGAGACTAGACATTGCATTTGCAATGGGAGTTGTGAGCAGATATATGTCTAATCCTGGATTGGGAAGCAGTCAAGATGATTTTGAGATATCTGAGTGGCACTAAGGGCAAGTGTCTATGCTTAGGTAGAGGGAAAGCATCCATTATTGGTTACACAGATTCTGACTATGCTAGTTGTGTAGACAATCATAAGTCTACATCAAGGTACATTTTTCATTTTGCTAGAGGTGTTATCTCTTGGAGATCTCATTATTAAGAATGTACAACTATTTCCACCACAAAGTATGTTGCAATAAGTGAGGCATGTAAGGAAGCATTGTGGCTTTCTCGTCTTGCTTGTGATATGGGTTTACCTCACCATGTACCTCATTTGCTCAATGACAGTCAGAGTGCCATTGCTTTGGCTAAGAATCTGGTCTATCATGCAAAGACCAAGCACATTGAGGTGAGGTATCACTTCATTAGAGATTGTTTAGCCACTAAGCGCATTATTCTTCAGAAGGTTCACACTCGAGATAATGATGCAGATGCTTTGGCTAAAGCTCTTCCACAGGATAGGTTTCGACACTGTTGTCACTTGATTGGGGTTACTTGATTCTTGGTCTTACAAAATCATTTGTATACTCTGTAACATGCCCATCAGGTAGGAGGTATAGTTTGTATACTTACACTCAGGTATTCTTTATCGTTCTTTATTTTTTTTCCCATAGTTACTTTGGCCGTATTGGCCTTTAGTGGTAGATTGTTACCATTAGTGTCCATGTGAAAGGCCAAATGGTCACCAGACACTTCTTTGTATATGTTCTTTAATAAAACATATAGAGGCCTGATCGATTACAGATTGAAAGTTCGATCGCATTTGTAAGACGTAAGAAGTCTACCTTCGTGCTCCTTGTGTACTGTGTTTTCTGCATATTCTGCAGCCCCTATGCAGAGTACTGTGTGCGGCCTTAGGAGCTTAGTTTTCTACTCTGAGGATATTGTCATGGAGATCTCGAGAAGGAGAGCGCACCGTGGTGCATGACCATCGAATTACTTCAAGTATCAATCAACGTATCAATGAGTCTTGCTCATGAGAATATAATATTTAATAGAGAGGTGATGAAGACAATAAAAACTTCAAGTTCATTAGTCAAATCAATGACATCAATCACTAGTGTTTGTACAACCTTATCATAGTCATAAAAAAGTTTGCATTAGGAAGTACCATTTATGTTAGAACAAATTCAAGGTTGCACCATGCTTGAAGGAAGTTTATTCTAAATCAAGACATTGTTTGAAGAAAACCATAGAGTTATGATATTTGGAACCTTTTTCATTTCTTGTGGAATCAATACAGTATTTATGGAACCTTGAATTTTATTATTGCTAAAGAATACTTAAATACCATGATTTTTTGAGTTTGGTGATCAAGCATTTACAAAATCAAGTTTAGCTTGATTCTTTCCTATCCTAGATTATAGGAAAAGTGATATTAAATCACAACAACTAAGCCTTGAGGTAATTTGAACTCAAACTCATGGTAAAGGAGTTTTGGAATCTCAAAACAATCTATATAAATACTCGCAAACACTTGTACAATATGTTAGATCAATATACAAACATCTTTTATCTTCAGTTTTCTCATCTTTCATTTCTCTGCATTATCATCTCCAAGATTTGTCAACTTGCTGAGGTAGATTCTAACGCTACAGTGATGCAATCTTTATGAATAAGGCCTCAATTGAAAGGTACTAGTGTCTTTTACATGCACAAATTTTAACATCATTTGATTCATTAGATTATTAAAAAAGGTCATTTATGGTCTTAGGGTCTATCTGTAGACATCCCTGAAAAAGTCAAGATTACCACCTTTTAGTGTTAATCTTGTAATTAGCACATAGCTTGATGATAAATTCAACTCTTATGCATATTATCTACTTAAATCTATAAGATACCCTAAATTAAGATGAATTTAGCTAATTTTAATCAAGCTAGCAATATTGAGCATTTGAAGCTACATGATTCCTACATAAATAACAAGCTCTTTGGTCTAGTCTATGTGCACGCCTATCTATTTTGTATCAATCTTTTCTCATAAATGATCCAAAGTACATACTATATTTTATTGCAATAATATCAAGATCATAAGATGTATTAGAGTTTCCACGAGCAACAGGGCTCATCCTATGCTAGTTGGCTAGACCAAACTTCAACACTTTGAAGCACATATCTCTACTACTCAAGCTTCTTCAAGTATTCATAGTGGTATTAGAGCTACATCAAGATGGGTGATGAGTTTCCTTCAATGATTCAGAGGCTTGATAGAAACAACTATTGGAGATTCACTCACTAATTAGGCATAAAGACCTGAAGATGTATGAAGGATAAATAAAGATGAAGAGAAGTAGAAACAAAGTATTCAGAAAAATCAAAGCCTTAGTGAAGGGACAAATTCACGCCTATAATATACAGCGTAGAAATTTCTAGAATTATGAAGTTTTGAATCTTGGATAAAAAATGTATATAAGAGAGTTGAGAGAGTGCTTAGATAGACAAGAGATAGAGAAGAAAGAGAGGAATATAGATGTATGTGTAGTAGACGCAAGTGTGTGTATGTAGAGATGAATAATAGAACCTGAATTGTCGGGTATTCATCTGAGACAGAGATGGTAAGGGAAAAGCACACAGGTTACCATTTCAGAAGAAGGGTTACAAACATGATGGTTTGCTAGAACTCATACATATAGATGTATGGGGGCCAACAAAAGAAGGATCTATCAGTGGCTCAAGGTATTACGTTCTTTTTATTGATGATGCAACAAGATGGATAACACTTTATGTTTTGAAAGAGAAATCAGAAGTGTTTGGATCTTTCAAGCATTTTCATGCATATGTTGAAAGACTTACAGGAAAAAAACTCAAAAGACTAAGGTCTGATGGAGGAGGAGAATATTTTTCTCAAGAATTCAATGATTATCTGTGGAATACAGGAATCAAAAGAGAAATAACTTGTAGGTATACACCGCAACAAAATGGAGTAGCAGAAAGGAGAAACCGAACTCTAATTGAGTTTGCAAGAGCAATGTTAAAGGAGAAGAATTGTCCAAATTATCTTTGGGTTGAGGCTGTAAATACAGCAACATATCTTGTAAACAGATTACGATGTACAACTTTAAATGGTATGACCCCTTATGAAGCTTGGTGGGGTAAGAAGCCAACACTTGATCATTGCAAGGTGTTTGGATCAGTTGCTTATGCTTATGTACCATCACAACTTAGACATAAGCTTGAACCAAAAGCTAAAAAATACGGATTCATCGGATATGATGAAAAGCAGATGGGTTATATGTTATGGAGTCCTTTAACCAAACAGTTTATTGTTTCCAAAGACGTGGCATTTGATGAAGGAAAGAGCTGGTATGCAGAAAAAGAGCATAATGATGAAACATTTGAAGAAGAGAGAAGAAGAATTGAAAAAGGTAAATCACATATGCAGGTAAATGGAGATGAAGATCATATGCAGGCAAGTACATCCAGGATCGGATCAGTTATGAGAAATGAAGATGGACCGAGATTTGATGAAGAAGTGTTTTCAGATACACATGAAGAGCATTAGGAAAAAAAGTGAACCCCGCATGGGCCTTGTAAGGATTCCTAATTTTTAGGGATTAAGCTTAATCATGTACTTTGTTAAGGGGACAAAGTGCAATTAATAGAGCACTTTTTGGTAGGCTGAAGTAGGCTTTTTTTTAGGCTGAGCTAGGACCTTCTCTCTCTTCTGCACATAGAGAGAGAGAAAAACCACTTTCCACCTCATCAAATCCGTCCATCTTTATGAATAAAAAAATGAGTTTTCTGAAAAAGTCTCTTTTTCAGCTATTCTTTATTCAAAATGGCCCATACTTTTATGTATATGTCATAACTTAATTTTTTAGTCTTATTTTTATAAAAAATACTTAAAAAACATACTTTTCAAAATCCCTCCAAAAGCTAAGTGCCACATCATCAAACTCGTAACTTTGGTTGCCCCAAAACATGAATTTTGAAAAAAACTCATTTTCCCTCTAGCATACTGAAAAAAGTCATTTTGACCTATCCACATACCAAAACACACTTTTTTTCTTGCACACAGCTACTGTACTAGCCATTCCAGCCATCTCTGTGCTTCTTCCCATTCGGTGCTGGAGTTTTGGAACATCATGGTGCTCACATGTATTATGAACATGACACCAGCACCAGCGCGTGCTCCTCACTCAAAGAGTGTACATGCTCGTGTTCCTACAGAATTTGCACCAACAACTAGAGGTAGCAATGACATAGATTCTCAAAATGAACGACGTGCAGCTGGAGAGAAGAATATTGATCTTTGGGTCCATAGTGCTTTGTATCCCTTGGATCCAATGGCTAATGTTCATCCTAGATTCCATACTATCTCCACCTTTCTACAATTCCTTGGTTGCGGTGAAGATGGACTGCTATGCTATTGCAAGCGATTGTCTAACCATTCCACATCTATAGCAAATTATTGGATGCAACAATGTCATTGCAACCATTTCACGATACACAGTTTAGAGAGTGCTATACACACTTTAGAAAGTGCTATCAAATCTTTGGATGAGCACAATAATAGACTCCAACAAGATGTGGAAGAAAAGGAGAGCACAATTACAAAGTTAAAAGCCAATCTTACACAACTAAAAGAGACTCCACTTGGGATGAGATTTAGGAAACGACCATTATCATCCTTTCAAGCTCTTTCAACTGGTGGTGGAGCACGGAAGCGACATGTTTACGCACTTAGGTATGTATTTCCTTTGTTTAGTTATGTTAAAAGACTTTTAGATTGAGATTCTTATTGTGCAGGTCATTTGTTGAAGATGCGAGTGCTTCCTCAACAATGGAGGATCAATCGAAGTTTCTGAATTCTTGTCTTAGCAACAAACATGTGCTTATGATTTTGGATTCACCAATAGGAAATCACATCAAAACCCAAGTGATTAAAGATTTTGCAGGCAACTTAGAAGATATTATTAGTCCTAGTGAGGTACAGATAGTATGTGATGAAGCAGGTGTTAGTACTAGAGCGTACACTGCATTGTACAATCTTTTGAAGCAAGCTCTACAAAACAAAGGTATTTTCCAGAGCATTTTTCCATGCCCTTACAAGGTATCTCTGAAGAAGAAGATGACCAATGAGGATGTAGCCAATACTCTTGGCAATTACCTGCATATAGAAGATGTTATGCCTGCATCCATTTATCATTCATCTACATCAAAGAAAGAGTTGAAAAACACATCTAGAAAGGGATTCATCTACACAAAGTACAACAACATATTTGTCAATTTGGAGAGGCTTCAAAAGGAAATGGTTAAATTTTACAAATCCACACTTCAAGGTATATCCATTGTTTTGATAATGACATTCATAGTATTTTTAATAATATAATGTTTGTTATTTGATGTAGATTGTGGTTCCAAACTCAAGTTTGTATTGAAGCTAGACGAATGTCAAATCATAAAGGGACGCCATATGGAGAGACTTAGTGTGACACTCATGAACGAAGCTATGGCCCATGCTATTATTGATGATAGTGAAGAATCTACCCATCACTTTACATATAGTGTCCAATCCGAGAAAGATATATGGTGGTTAGGTGCTATTGAAGTACCTAAAGAATCCAATGATGTTCTTACATGGATTTTCAATAGGATCCCATGGATCACAGAGGCGATAACTTCTCAAATTCATGGTGCCAAAATCAATGTAGAAAGCCTTGGTGATTTTGAAGTAGAGTGGCACTTAGGTGGAGACTTAAAGACTATCAAATGCATGTTAGGGTGCAAACAAGGTGCATCTATTCTCTATCCTTGTCCATATTGCACACGAGGTTATAAACGAACAAAGAGAAAACAAAACAACATAGATGATTTAGTTGATGACACAGATGCAACTCCATCTGTTGAATGGGATACACCTTTAATGAGGTGTCCCATGTTAGGTACACCTAATCGTGACATGTCAGATAAGGATTGGAATCCCATTATTCCATTCCCTTTAGTCAATGTCCACTTTTGCACCTTGCATGCCTTCATGAGAATTTTTGATAGACTATTGAAGCTCCATATAGAATACACATTTGCCATGAAGCTAGTTGATAAATCTATTCAAGCTATAAAGAAATTGGAGGAACTTCTTAATTCAATTGGTTGTCATGGTGGAAATATAACCGTAGTTGTTAAGAAAGTTGGAGAATCTCAAGATAGCTTGCAACAAGTGTCAATGACAGGGAATAAAGCAAGACATTTTTTTTAGAAGAGGTACTAGCACTCAAAATAATGAACGTTATGAGCTGTGGAAAGACCTATGCATGATCACAACAGACAATGACTCTCAAGTTGATCTTTGTAATAAGAGAAAGAAAGTTTGGTCGAGCTTTGATAAGTTGGTAGGCTTAATGGGTCTGACTAGGTCTAGTGCTATTGAACGTCAAATGTTTCAAGAAACATTAGTGGAGTTCACCAAGTGTTTCATTCAATGTTGGGGAGAGAGCAATATAACACACTACATTGTAAGTGTAATCTTCTTCTACAAGTGTTCATTGCACTTAACTTTTTCCAATGTACTTAACAATTTTTAGCATATTTTGTTTGCACATGGAGCTTTCTTCATGCATCGATATGGGTCATTAGAGATTTTCAGTACCCAAGGAATGGAAAAGTCACACTACAAAGCGAGGGGTGTCTACGTCAAAAACACCCGACATGGTGGTTTCCCAATGCAATCAAACTACATGGAGGAGATGTTTAATTGGTTTTAACGCACTACATTCTCAAGAAAGTTTTTTGTGGAACGACTTAGGGATTCAAAATTGGCAAAACTTGCAAGAACGATGCAACACAACATTGCCAGTGAGAAATGGAAGTCATCGTTAGGTCCTCTTCATCATGCTCAGTGGCGTGCAAGGAGACAACGAGAAGGCTCAGCTTGGAAGTAAAGTGAATTCGTTATTTCCCATTATGTGGTAATACCTATGATTATTGTAATCTTGGTTTCAATGTGTTATTATTTAATATATAATATTCTGTATGGTTTTAAATAGGTTTTGTCCATTCTAGTGTGAACAGACAGTTTTTTTAAAAACTCTATAAATAGAGAGAACTCACTTCATTTCACACTTTTTGCAACTCAAGAGAATGGCACGCACGAAGCAAACTGCAAGGAAAGATCGCGTCTTCTTTCCTAGCCCTCATCTAGGGACACAACACCCACCATGGTTGCAACCCCCCCAAAGGCCTCGAAGTGGTTCCCAGAGCACATTTGTGCCTGTGTCACACGATGGCACACCACCTGGGAGCAATTCAGTGCGAGAAAATGAAGTGTCCAATAGACAAGAGAATTACACTCCAGGACAATCAGAGGCCATTCCAGATGATGAGCCACCAACAAGGACACCCATCAAATCAAGACCCAAACAGAAGTTGATCAGAAGGAGTGTACCAGAAATCGAAGAAGAGTCATCCCCGAACGAGGAAAGCAGCAATCAACCACCATGGAATGATATGCAAATTCCAATGAGCCATAGGGTGACACATGGAGGTAAGACACTTCCACAAGGACAAGGGCAAATACCAACAGAGGAGGAAAGAGAGCAAAGTCAACAACCACATCAACAACAAAATGTGCAAGATGAAGTTGGGCCCTCACATCGTGTACATCGGAGAAAAAAAAACTATCAACCACGATGTCGACCTCAACGCCAGCCAAACATACCTCCCAACACAAGAGCTCCACAAAGACGAAGGAAGCACTGCAGGGCCTTTGCAGAGATATGACACTACCAAAAGTCCGTTGAACTACTCATACCACGAAGAGCTTTTGCAAGGGTAGTGAAAGAGGAACTACAAAGCTACCAAGCAGGTCTAAGAATACAAAGGATAGCACTTGAAGCACTTCAAGAGGCAGCTGAGGCCTACCTCATCTCCATGCTTGAGGACTCTAACCTCTGTGCTATCCATGCCAAGAGAGTAACCATACAACCGAAGGACATTCAGCTAGCAAGAAGAATTAGAGGAAATAACCCATGATGTGTATATTATACCCTATGATAGGCTACTTTGCGATGTAATACAATGGATAATAGAAAATTTTGTTTTGACTTATATTCTTTGTCTCTTTTTTCTCTCTCACTCTCTCTCTCTCTCTCTCTCTCTCTCTCTCTCTCTCTCTCTCTCTCTCTCTCTCTCTCTCTCTCTCTCTCTCTCTCTCTCTCTCTCTCTCTCTCTCTCTCTCTCTCTCTTTCAGTCAGTTATATATGGATTCAGTTAAACATGGATGCACTTGCCTATTGTTTTGTGACTAGATATGTTCCTTTTCTACCTATTGGTGTGCAACATGTCCTTTTTATACCAAAAAACCCCCAGCCACAGAAACGCGGGATTCAGCCCTGCAAAATTTTTGCAGGGCTGAATCCCGCGTTTCTGTGGCTGGGGTTTTTTTTGCAATATTTGGTCTTTTCTAAGCATAAGACATATGGTAGAGATGCAATGGTCAAGTTATTAAGAAGTTATACCCTACAGGCAATGAGATCTTTAGCTAGTTAAGGCTGAGTTTCTACCCTACTGGAAACTTTTGGTCCTGATTCTACCAAAACCAAGTGAAAATCTGAAATTACATACTTTCCAAGTATTGTAGCACCTAAAAACACTAGATAAGGCCAAAAAAGCCCCAGCCACAGAAACACGGGAAACAGCCCTGCAAAAATTTTGCAGGGCTGTTTCCCGTGTTTCTGTGATTGGGGCTTTTTTGGCCTTTTTTATGCATATAATCATACAAAGGACCAAAGGACAATACAAAGACCCCCAATTAGATACAATTTGTGGAGAGACGATAAGTTCAATTTTTTAGCACATTCAGATACAGAACTAGACAAATGATGAAAAAAAAAGTTTGTATTATCAAGACATTACATCATTTCTCAGCTGCCTTCAATTTCTCTACAACTTTCTTTCTCCTTTGTAGAGATTGAGGCAGCTGGTAAGTCAATACAGATCTTGATATTACATGGGGGTCTTGCATTCCAAGACCCATGGCGATACCTATTTGCCCTAATACTTTTCCTCTAAAATTAAGTCCTAATGTAGTTACAACTAAGGATTTCCTAACCAAAATGACACAATTAGTGCCTTGGGTAATTGTACATAAACACAAAATCTTGCTAAGGGCCTTCAAGCACCAAGTGATGAAGTGCCCATCGGGACTGTAGTCTTTGTGTATGATAACAAAATCATCCTTTGGCAACTTTTTGATGTAGTTTGCCAAGGATGCACCACTCCCACGAGAAGCTCGATCCCCACCAGACCTTGCTGCGAACTTGTCGAGCTCAATTGCTTCCTGTTAAGAACAAATGAGAATTCAAGCTCTTACAATGTTAACTTAAAATTATCAATTTATTTAATTCAATTACCACTTACATCATGAAGCTTGTCTTCTTCCTCCCCTCTTCCAGGGGCATCAAGATCAATGCTAGAGTAGGACATGCCACTCTGCTCTGCTACTGGGGATGTAGGAATTTTTTGCTTCAGGATCCTCTCCCGTGCTGCACTAAACTCCTCCTCTGTAGTAGAATTGTTGTCATCATTTAAAATATCAGCACACACCATTGCTATGGTGTCTGCCACAGAATCCCCAAGTGGGATGGACTTCTTTTCAAGTATGTCAAATGTGTTGTCAAGTGGAACATCTGACATTGTGGAGAAAATACTCAAGCATTCATCTAAATGTAGACCGAATGCCTTCTCAATGTCATGGAGTAAAATAAATTCCTCTCCATCCACAACGATGCTAGAGAGATATTCAAGTTCCACCTCTGGTAATGTGGGCTCAGAGGGGTTGAGATTTGAAGGGGGGGCCTCCTCCATGCTTGATTGTGCACGTAGTTTATCCTCAACACCACCAGGAGATTCTTGGTGGATTGTAATGCTTTCTTTGGCAAAATTTATGGCCTCTGGTTGAGGCTCATTCTTCTCCTTAACAAAACCCCTAGTGGCAAGGTTGGGGAGCTCAACAGGTGTAGGTTTCGGCTCCTCATTAATAATAAAATATGTTGTTGCAATGTAGGATAGGTACTTTGTACCCATCCTCTTCTTTTTGTTAAGTTTTTTTACTAATGGCACAGAGTCATCTAGTAAGTGGCCAGCAGTTTCCCCAATTGCCATGAAGCGCTTAAGGCGCTTCATGAAGGCTTCATCGCCTCTGTGTATGTAGAGTAGAAGGTCACATGGAACCCATTTACCCTCATAAGGCGGTATTTCTATAGAAAAACGCAATATGTAGTACTCAAGGAACTCTATGATTTCCTTGAGCACATCAAAGTTCAGTTGAATTGTTTTGTCTAGATCAGGGACTCTAGATAGTAGGTCATACAAGTGGTTTTGACCTTTGAACTCAGTTGATTCCAAGAACTCATTGAAGAGTTCACGTGGACGTTTGGGTTGCAGGGTACTCGAGGATGCGGCAGCCATTGCACGTGATGCTAGCTTGTGTGCGTACTCTGCTAGTGATTGTAGCTCTTCTTGGTTGCAAAAGTGAGAAATGAGAGAATAAGTGTTGCTTTTATAGTAGTTTCAAAATTTTAAAGTGAGTGGGACCCATTTTAAAACTAAAACTGATACCTTCAAATAAAACAATCATGCACAGAACTCTCAGAAAAAAAACTTTTGCTCATAAAAAGATTGAACAGAATCATTAACCAGAATAAGATACACGACAACACAATAGAAAAAATAAATTCTCAGAACTTTAAAATTATAATAAATTTCCATTGGAAAACCAAAGATTTGGCAAATTGTACATCATATTGAGATCAAAAAATTTTACATGCTACATGTCTTGCATGTTAAATACATTGTTGCAGATGTAGGATTATAAATGGAACATAGGTTGTGTGTACACTGTAGCACTCAAATAGTTCTTGAGCTATGACAATGAAAGTTGAGTTCCATCCACACTCCATTCAAGGAGGACTTTAATTTTATCCTCCAACCTCTTACCAATCTGCAGACAAATAGAAAACTTTAAATGAACATATTTGAGTGTAAGAATTTGTATAAACAAAAGAAGAAATACCATATGCTACTTACCTTATGCCCTTGTATTCTGAACTTTGATTGATCCAGATCCTCAAATCCCATGATTACTAGATGTTCTCTCACGTTGGCAAGAGTCCAATGATGATTTACTGAAATAACTTCCATTTCGTTGTTGGGTAGATTTATCTTAATTTCAAATGAAAGTAAAACACCCTCAGAACTTTGTAATGGTATCCATTCACCAAGTTTACACATCCAACGATCATAATAGAATCTAATGTACAATGAAGTACGATGTTTCAAGTATCAAAATCCTATGCCTGTTGCACCAATTTTACAAATCTATCTATCCCCTTTGGTGCATCCTTCTACAAGTCCCCAATTTTCACCTAGCAAACCCTCTACCTACTCATACGTGATATCTTTTAACATGAACATTGTTGAAGCCTCTAGAATTGTGAATATCTGAAATAAATGTACGAAACAATGAACAAGAACACACCAATGTAATCCTATAGATCTTGAAACTCTTGTAAATTTCAAAGAGTTGTGTATGTCCATCACCATCTTATGCTTCAAAGATGTTAATGTCCATACATCAGGTTGTGGCCACTCGAGCTTTAAGAGAGAATCTACCTTAATCATCTCTAACTTGCCAAAATCATTTGATGAAGAGGGTACAACATATGTATGTGTGTAAAAGAAAACTTTGTCATGTAATAGCTAAGCAGGACGAGCTTGTGGAAAGACTATTGACCCAACATCTGCATGCAATGCTTGGAAAGTACTTGTAAGACTATGAAGTGGTTGTTCTTCCACCAAGGTAGAAGGAAATATGTCTACAACAAAAAACTACACAACTTAGCTAGGTATATTATGAAATTTGGACAAAAGTCAATGAGTAATACTTACAGTTGATAGGATATCTCATTTTGTTTGAGTTTTCCAATTTCATGGTTGACATTGCGAACACATGTTGTACAATGGCAACAGTTTCACCATTTTTGATCTTTTTGAAGCCTAGTAACTTCCCTTTCCAATGAAGATCCAAGTTTCCACGATCTCTCACACGGTGAGGACCAACACCAGAGGGTTGCATGTACACCCATGCACCTTTGCACAACTCCTGTCCTAACCAAAATCCTTCTGGAGCCTTGATATTGTGACATTTTATCATGATAACCTCATCTTTTGGACGTCTATGAGATTTAGGTTTCTCCATTGGAGATCAGGCTATGGAAGTGACAGTAGGAATTCAAAGAAGATGATGCATAGAGAAAGAAATGGAGATGCAGGAGCTGCAATGGTGTGCTAGGGAGAGAAAGTAGTGGAAAGAGATGACTTTTTGGGACCTGGGTATGAAAATGTGAGGTTTTGGAGGGAGAAAGTTGCATTTTGAGTTATTTTTGAAAAAGTCACTTTTTTCACTTCAGTTCATGCACGGATTTTGATTTAGAACCCAAAAATAGCACTGTTGATCCTAAAAAGTGGTTGGGGGACCATTAAATGGTGTTATGATGAGTTTTATAACTTTTTGAAAATTTTGAATTTTTGGGCCCAAGTAAGTTACGAGATTCCTTTCTCTCTCTAGAGGCAAAACCTGAACATAGGGGAATCCTGTCCCCTCATCCCCCTTCAGCCTAGTGATTTATAGGCTATAGACTGTGTCCACCACCCTCCTCTCATTGGTCCATCACTAATCACTCCTTAATCCAAAAGGCCCATGCAGGGTTCATTTTTTTCCCTAATGGTATGAACCAAGAAGGTCAAACAGAGTAAGGAAACAACCAACAAGGTATTCCTATGATACTTCTTATTTGACTCAGAAAAACTATGCTTACTTAGTAAAGGAAGATGAAGAACCTCAGAATTATAGTGAAGCAAAAGGTAAGGAACAATGGGAAGAAGCAATGAAGGAGGAGTTCAATGCGCTTGAAGAGAACAAGACTTGGGAACTTGTTCCAAAACCAAATGGTAAGAAAGTGATTGGAAATAAACGGCTTTACAAAGTTAAGAAACTTGCAGATGGAAGAATAGCCAGATACAAAGCTAGACTGGTAGTCAAAGGTTATGCTCAGACCCATGGCATAGATTATGATGAGACATTCAGTCCGGTGGCAAAGATGTCAACCATACGAACATTGATTGCTATAGCAACATCAAAAGGATGGAAGCTAATTTAGTTGGATATAAAAGAATGCATTTCTAAATGGATATATATCAGATGAAGTCTACATGGAATAACATGAAGGATTTGTAAGTTTCAGTTACCCAAATCACGTTTGCAGATTAAGAAGAGCACTCTATGGATTGAAGCAAGCTCCAAGAGCTTGGAATTACAGACTTGTGAAGTATCTCAATGATCTTGGATACCAAAGTTCAAAGGCAGATGCAAGTCTACTCATTAAGAGAACAGATGAAGGTATGATCTACATTTATATTTATGTAGATGACATTATAATCACAAGTACCTCATATGAAGGAATCAAGGAGGTAAAGAGATTGCTTGAAAAAGAGTTCAAGATCAATGATCTAGGAAAGTTATCATACTTTCTTGGAATGGAAGTTAGATATATAGATCATGGTATACATGTTTCGCAAGAAAGTTATCTCCTAAACTTATTGAAGAAATTTAACATGGAGAATTGCAGAGAAGCCTCAACACCACTTGAGATCAATCATAAACTCAGCAAATATGATGGTGCAGAGTTTAAAGATATGAGGAAATATCAATCTTTAGTGGGAAGCTTGATTTATGCTACGCTAACAAGACCATATCTTAGTTATGCAGTAGAAGTTCTCTCACAGTTTATGCATTGTCCGAAGGATCAACATTGGGTTGCAGGACAAAGAGTTCTTAGATATATCAAAAGAACTATAAAGGAAGGATTATATTATCCTTTTACATCAGATATAAAGTTGAGAGCATACAGTGACTCAGACTGGGCAGGAAGTCAAGATGACAGAAGGTCAACACATGGGTATATGATATACCTAGGAGATAAGCTTGTCAACTGGTGTTCAAAGAAGCAGCATACAGTGGCTCTTTCAACTGAGGCTGAGTATAAAGGACTTGTGGAAGCAGCTAAAGAAGTGATATGGATACAGACCTTGTTCAAAAGCATGGGTATTGATCAAGGTATACATATCATACATGGAGATAATATGAGTTCGTTGTTTCTTGCAGCAAATCCAGTATTTCATGCAAGAACAAAGCACATAGAAATTCAATATCATTTCCTGAGGGAAAAGGTAATGGAGAAGGAGACTGAAATAGTATACACTCCTACGAAAGATCAGATTGCAGATATTCTGACAAAGAGCTTAGATGGAGTAAAGACAAGAAGATTTAAAGAAATGGCAGGAATAAAAGAAAAGAAGAATATATGAAAGATTAGAAGACGCTAATTAGTGATTGAGGGGGAGCTATTGGAGATTCACTCACTAATTAGGCATAAAGACCTGAAGATGTATGAAGGATAAAGAAAGATGAAGAGAAGCAGAAACAAAGTATTCAAAAAAATCAAAGCCTTAGTGGAGGAACAAATTCACGCTTGTAATATACATCGTAGAAATTTCCAGAATTACAAAGTTTTGAATCTCGGATCCAAAATGTATATAAGAGAGTTGAGAGAGTGCTTAGATAGACAAGAGATAGAGAAGAAAGAGAGGAATATAGATGTATGTGTAGTAGACGCAAGTGTGCATATGTAGAGATGAATAATAGAACCTGAACTGTCGGGTATTCATCTGAGAGAGAGATGGTAAGGAAGAACTACTCAGCATAGGAGAGTTTTCCATGGCTATGAGCGAAGTGAGGCCAAGCTATTCTGTACACATCTTCTCTAATAGAAAACACATAATTATGTGGAAAGATTTGAGCGCATTCTCCTTGTGTGAAGAAATCTAAGTGATTTCATGTTATTGTGAAAGTTAGTTAACAGTTACAGTTTTCTCAGTACACATTTTTACGGTACTTCTGCAAGTTAGATCTCATAGTATAGTGTAAAGTTTTCAATGAGTGATAGCTTAACTTGAAGCTAGTAGTCTCAACTACAAACTGATCAAAGAGTTTTGTAAAATGGGACATGTACACACAATATTAAGTTTGACCATAAAGGCATCCAGAACTGGTGAAGTTTTTCCTCAAACTTCAGATAAAGTTCATTCACTGAAGAAAGCTCAGGTGTTACTTCCTTACTTCAATTACAAACATTTGAAGTAACTACAAACAAAATTGCAGTTGATTCCGGTACAATTACGGTAAGATTACGGTGACAGTTCGGTAACAGTCCGGTGAAGTTCCGGTGACATTCTGGTGAGTCAAAATACTGTTTTTTTTTCAGAACTAAGTGGCGAGAAAATATCTAATAGTAAGCAAACAAAAGAATTGTAAAGATTGAAGTAAATCAGATCAGAATTGAAGCCTGAAGAAAAGGCAAAGTTTTTCTGTAAAGTGAATTTTTCAAATTTCACTAAACACAGTTATAAAGTTTCAGTTTCAGGAAATTTACTAAGCTACTGCTGATTATAGAGGTGTTCTAATATCACTCTAGCTTAGATCTTGTGGCGTGGTAAAAATTCCGCAACTTAGTTTACAAGCTCTTGTTGCGCCATCAACAACAACTATGCTGCTTGGCAAACCAGAGTAGGAGCTCACTTGTGAGGTAGAAATCTCTATGCGATTGTGGTAGGTGATGAAGTTATGCCTTCTTCAAGATCCAAAGGAGTACCTACATAAGAAGAGACTGAGAAGCTCACACTATGGTGTGCAAGAGATGCTCAAGCCAGATCATTTATCTTAAATTCTATCTTTGATTTCTTGTTACCACATATTAGAGGATGCAAAACATCTCAAGAGACTTGGGATGCACTTGAGAGATTCTTCTCTTCTAGAACCAAAGCTAGGAAAAACCATTTATGGAATGAGTTCAACCAAATGAAGAAGAAACCAAAGAAAAAATCGCAAAGTTTGTCATTAAGGTTAAGAAGGTTACATATCAACTAGCTTCAATTGGAGAACTAATTGGAGAAGAGGCCATCATGAGGAAAACTCTTAATGAAGTTAGGATTGACAAGCAATGGCAATCATTCACTACAACCTATGATGTAATCATGGATGTGTAGACTCCTAATTTCAATATATTCCTTAGAAAACTCTTCAATCAAGAGTCCAACAACAACCTGAAGGAAGGTAATTCTTATCAAGGTAACTCAACAAGTTCTCTTTATGTAGACAAGAACAATAAGAATGACAAAGGAAAGAAGAAGGAAGATGGTGTTGAGGAGATTTCCCAAGTCAACTATGCAAGAAAGAACAAATGAAAGGTGAAGAAAAAGGAAGAAAATGATGACAAGTCAAAAGGACAAGAAGTTCAACCTTGTGCCATCTGTAACAAGACCAACCACACCACTCAAAATTGCTGGTTCATTGAAAGGAGTCAAAAAGGAGGTGGTAGATGTGGATTTTGCAATAGATGAGGCAAAGATGGAAAAAATTACAACAACAATAATAGGAACTATGACAAAAGGGATTTCAAAAACTACTCAAAGGATCAATTTCAAAAAGGCTTTCAATTTAGGTTCACTCAACATGGAGCTTATGTGGAAGTTCCATGTCAAGGCTTCAAGAAGGTAGATAGAGGTGATAAGCATGGTAGAATCTTTACTTTTGAAGTAGGAGAAACCACAAATATAGCTCTATTCAAGTTTGGGCCACAAATCCTAAGTGAGCTTGAAGTGTGGCATAAGAGACTTGCTCATGTGAATAAAATAACGTTGAAAGATATATGTAGAGATCAAAGTGTCCTAGGGCCCTCGAGCATATGAAACCAACACATGATCAATAGGTGTGATGCTTTTCAAATTAGGAAGGTGCATGGAAAACCTTTCAACCACAAAGGCTACATCCACAACAATCTCTTGGACTTAATACACAGTGATGTGTGGGAAAAAGTCAAGAAACTTCATTAGCAAGCTCAAGGTATTATGTATCTTTTATTGATGATCATAATATACGAACAATTTTGTATTTTATCAAGAATAAGAGTGAAGTGTTTGAATGCTTCAAGAAGTACCTAGAACATGTGGAAAATCATACAAATATATGATTGAAGAAACTCAGATCTAATGGAGGGGGAGAATACTTCTTCAAAGATTTTGATGAGTATTTGAAGGATAAAGGAATCAATAGGGAAGTGATTACAAGGTACTCTTGTTGGAGTTTAAGTGCCATGGTGTTCCTAGTGTGTTCACAAACATCACTGCCCAAATATATCAACAAAAATCTCTATGGAAAGCTTCAAAGTTCTCCTAAGGCAAAGCCTTTTTGAAAAGATATGCAATGTTATCCTGTGTCGGCACATATGCCAACTTGATCTCCCTAGTAGAGAACCTCTCCTTGACATAATGATATTAAACCTCAATGTGCTTTGTGCAAGCATGGAAAACAAGTGACATGGAGATATTCCACCATCAACTTGCATAAAATAAATGCCCAAATGATGATGCAAATGCCACAAATATGACATCTCAAAAGAGGCATGCAAATCAGCCTTAAAATCAGCAATATAATTCTCACTAGGACGAGAAGAAGCATGTCATCAATATAGACAACAATGATCACACATGCACTTGTGGAACCTAGTTATATTTGTGGTCCTCATTGATTCAAGCAGCTATATATAAAGGCATAAGCTTGGGAGGAGAGTCATCTCTCTAGCACATGGTGGTCCTAATAGTTAGATTGTTGCAATGCCTGTGTGTGTGTCAATGTGTGTCTATGTGTGTGTATGTTTTTATGTATGTGTGTGTTTGTTTGTATGTATGTGTGTGTATATGTGTGTGTATGTGTATGTGTATAACTCGATCTTGGCTAATGCTGAAATTGACAATAGATTTTTCTTGATCCCCAACACAAACATTGCAAATAAAAATGTGAAATAACAACCATCAGTAGTAGTCAGAATGATCAGACCAACTCCCATTATAGGATAAGAGGAGTTGTTAGTGCATGTGACAATATTCCCTATAAGGGAAGGCTCAAGTGAACTGAAGAAACTGTGCTGCAAGGTAATATGTTTGGTTGCCCCACTGTCAAAGTACCAAACATCTAAGTCTATTGCAAACATAGATTGTTCATGAGAAGATGGGTCATAGTTGCAAACAATAGTAAACACCCATTCTTCATTATGCACAAGATTAGCAAACTTTGTTTTAGGTGTAGAGGGCTCTCCAACAACCATTCTAGCCTCTTTCTTCTATGCCTCTTTTACAGCGAGTTTTGGTCAAATCTTTATAACATGATCATTTTCTTTATATTATTTGTAAGTGTAGAGGCATTTGCAACAACCTTTCCAACCTCTTTCTTCTTTGCCTCTTTTGTGGCCAGTTTTGGTCAACTCTTCATGACATGATCATTCCCTTCAAATTATTTGTAGAACTTTTTCTACTTTTCTATTTTCTTCTTGTCTTTGTATTCCCTTTTTTATTGTTCACAATGACCAGATTCCTACGTTCTAGTAGATGAGATCCATTTACCTTTTCCCTTCTAACTAGCTAAGAAAGCCTAATCTACAACACACATAATGGACTTGTTCTACCTAGAATGATCTTCATGCAATAAAAAGGAGACTAACTCCTCAAATCTTAAGGCATTTGGATTTCCTTTCATCATCAATAAAAGAGTAAAAGCAAAACTCAGATATGCATCACAAAGATCATTAAGAATAGTTTGTGCAAGTGAGCTATCGAGCAAGACTTCATTTGCAAAAATCAACTATTCTTTCAAATATTTGATCCTTGTAAACAAATTGTCCATAGAATCTCCTTCATTCATATGCTCACTCTCCAATGATTTTTAGAGATAAGCAACGCACACCTCATTTCTTGCTTGATATAAAGTGGTAAGTGTATCCCAAGCATCCTACATTTGTAGGTGTAGTAGGTCATTTTTCAACACCCTGCACAATATTCCATAGTCCTTTTGCCACCAATATATGATGCATCATATATGCCCATAATGGGTAATTAGTGCCATCCAACTTATCCTCAACAGCCAACATAAGGAATACATTGTTGCTTTCAACCATGACCACTCACTAAAATATCCTCATGTAGTAAAATTATTGTATCTCAAAAATTGAACAATTGTACCATGTCGAGTACTACTAAACTTGTAGCAGACTTTGAAGTATTTGGACGGTGATGCACCACAATGCACTCTCCTTCTTGAGAGCTCCACGACAATATCCTTAGAGTAGAAAACCGATCTCCAAGCGTTGCACATGATACTCTGCACCCAGGCTACAGAATATGCCGAAAAACACAGTACCAGGGAGCACGAACATGGACTTCTTGGATGTTACAAATGCCGTCGAACTTACAATCTATGGCTGACCAGGCCACTATATGTTTTATTAAAGAACATATTTACAAAAGTGTCCGATGGCCATTTGGCCTTTCATATGGACACTAATGGTAACAATCTCCCACTAAAGGCCAATATGGCGAAAGTAACTATGGGAGGAAAAAATGAAAAATGATAAAGAATACCTAAGTGTAAGTATAAAAACTATACCTCCCACTTGATGGGCATGTTACACAGTATACAAGTGAGTGTGTAAGATCATGAATCCAGTAACCCCCATCAAGTGACAATAGTGTCGAAAGCTATCATGTGGTAGAGCTTTACTCAAAGCATTTGCAACATTATCTTGAGTGTCAAACTTCTCAAGAATAATGTGTTCAGTGGCTAAACAATCTCTAATGAAGTGATACCTCACCTCAATGTGCTTGGTCTTTGAATGATAAATCAGATTCTTAGCCAAACCAATGGCACTTTGACTATCACTGAGCGAACGAGGTACATGTTGAGGTAAAACCATATCACAAGCAAGAAGAGAAAGCCACAATGCTTCCTTACATGCCTCACTTGCTGCAACATACTCTGCTTCTGTTGTGGAAACAGATGTACATTCTTGAAGACAAGATCTCCAAGAGATAGCACCTCCAGCAAAATGAAAAATGTACCTTGATGTAGACTTACAATTGTCTGCACAACCAGGATGGTCAAAATCTGTGTAACCAATAATGAATGCTTTCCCTCTACCTAAGCATAGATACTTGTCCTTAGTGCCACTCAGATATCTCAAAATCATCTTGATCACTTCCCAATGTTTCTTGCTAGGATTAGACATATATCTACTCACAACTCCCACTGCAAATGCAATGTCTGGTCTCATAGCTACCATAGCATACATGAGACGACCAACAACACAATGATAAGGAATTTTTGTCATGAATTCCTTTCCTCATCCGATTTTGGGCAATCATCCTTGCTCAATTTCACATATGTGGGTAAAGGTGTACTCAATGCCTTTTCACCCTGCATATTGAACTTGTGAAGTACTTTGGATATGTACTCAGTTTGGGATAAGTATATGCATCTTTCACTCCTATCACGAGTAATGTGCATGCCAAGAATATGTTTGGCATCTCCCAAATCCTTCATATCAAATGACTGACTCAACTTCTTTTTGAGAATTAACAAGTGATAAGAGCACTTACCAACAATCAACATATCATCGACATAAATTATCAAGCATATCAAGATGCCATCTAAGCATCTCTTTGTGTAGAGACAATGATCCTCATTGATTCAAGAATAGCCTTGAGACTTCATAAAAGCATCAAATGTTTGGTACCATTGTCTAGGGGACTCTTTAAGTCCATACAAGTTCTTCTTGAGCTTATAAACTAGACTTTCCTTGCCAGGAACTACATAACCCTCTTGTTGTTCCATATAGATCTCATCTATAAGATCTCCATGCAAGAAAGTAATTTTCACATCCATTTGGACTAGCTCTAAGTCCTCCATTGGAAAGAATCCAAGCAACATGCACAGGGTAGTCATGTTGACCATTGGAGAGAAGATTATCTCAAAATCAACACCATGTTGTTGCTTAAAACCCTTTGCAATAAGGCGTGCTTTATACTTTGGAGAAGCACTATCTGATGTGAATTTCAGCTTGTATACCCATTTACATGGTAAAGCTTTCTTGCCCTTTGGAAAAGGTACTAAATCCCAAGTACCAATCCTGTGAATAGAATCCAACTCACTCTTCATGGCACGCTCCCGCTTGACATGATCCTCTGTTTTCATCGCCTCTTTGTAGCAAGAAGGCTCACCGGCATCTGTTAGCATAACAAAATCTAAACATGGAAAATATATATCAGGTGGATGTGAGACACATGTAGAGTGTCTCAATGGTTGTTGAACAGGAACATTTGTAGATGATCTAATCAGACATTCTCTTGAATGCCCTATGTGCAACATTTTTATGCATGCTAACCAGAGGACTAGTATCCTCAAACACCACTCTTCTCACTTCAACCTCCTTAATGGGTTGTTTATGCATCTTAGACTCGTTGAAAATGAAATGACTACTTCTATCACTAACCATGTTTCAAGATCCCATAAACGATATCCAAATTATCCTTCTTGGTCATATCGAAGAAAAATGCATTTCTTTGACTTATGGTCCAACTTTTGTCTAAGATTATTGGGTATATGAACATATGCTTCACACCCAAAAACTCAAAGATGATCATAATATGTTGGCTTCCCTATCCATAACTCTTGTGCCACTTTCAGACCTTTGGCAGTACTAGGTGAAAGGTTAATCACATGAACTACAATAAAAAATGGTTCTACCCAAAAGCCTTGTGAAAGGTTCGCATGATGCAGCATAGAGACTAATCTATCCTGAATAGTTCTATTCATCCTTTTAGTTACACCATTTTGTACTGGGGTATAGGGAGCTGTAAACTCTCTATGAATTCCTTTAGACTAGAAAAACAGGTTGAATTCATGTGAGGTATACTCACCCCCATTATTTGAACATAAAGCTTTGAGCTTAGTTCCTTTTTCAGTCTCAACTGAAGTACGCCATTTTCTGAAAGTAGGGAATACTGCATCCTTTGATTTGATAGGATATACCCAAACTTTTCTAGTAGCATCATCTATGAAAAACAAAGTAAAGAGAACCACCTAATGATCTTGTGGGCATAAGACCACACACATCTATATGAACGAGATCTAAAGGTTGAATTGAAGAATCAATGTGCAGTCTATGTACATTTTTGGTTTGCTTTCCATCTTGACAATGCTCACAAAATGAAAAATCAAATAAAGATAAGATAGGAAGTAGCCAGAACGAGAAAGATCTTCCATTCCACTACATGATATATGGCCCAAATGGCCATGCCAAATACAAGCCAGAGGGTGTTTAGTAACAACTAACAAGTGTTCTTTCTGTGATACAAACAAAGGATAAAGTGAGCCAACTTTGTTTCCTTTTGCAATAACCATATTGCCCTTTGATATACAAAAGGATTGAGCATAGAAGACCACCTTGGAACGAAGGTCATCAAGTTGACCAACTAACATCAAACTGAGTGATAATTGAGGTACATGGCATACATTATGCATAGTAAAATTTGAACCATCAATGAATTGCACAACCACATCTCTGATCCTTAAAACATCACACTGGTAAGAGTCACTTAAACTCACTGTACCAAGAGACTTTGCTGCATAATTAGAGAACCATTCTCTGTGCGGTGTCACATGGAAAGAAGCACTAGAATCTAGCATCCATGTGTGGGAAAGAGAACCAGCCATAAGAGCCTCAGTTGGCAGAATGCTACCAAGTGTCAACACATCAGCATCATCAAAAATTGCATTAATTTCTTCAATCTTCATAGTCGAAGTAGATGGTGCAGGTAGCTGTTTAACATGCCCATCAACATTATGTCCTTTACCTTTAGCATTCTTTAATGCATAACAGTATTTCTTCATGTGTCCTTTCTTATGACAATAATGGCATTTGATATCCCTCTTCCTTGATTTAGTTCTACTCTTATTTTGTTGACCATTCTTTTTCTTGTTCCTTCTCCTGTCACGTTGATCATTCTTTCCTTGGTAAGAATCATGAACATTATATGCATCTCCACTCTGAGTGCCAACCATAGGTTTTCTATGAATCTCCTCACTCAAAATTGCTCCACACATATCATCATAGACGATTTTTCCACTAGGTGCACTATTGCTAATAGCTATGCAAAATGTAGCAACGAACCCAAGAAACATGCGCAAAGTAGTCATCTTGACCACTGGAGCGAAGATTTCCTCAAAATCAACACCATGTTGTTGTTTAAAACCCTTTGCAACTAGTCGTGCTTTATATCTTAGAGAAGCACTATCTGATGTGAATTTCAGCTTATATACCCATTTACATGGTAAAGCTTTCCTACCCTTTGGCAAATGTGCTAAGTCCAAATTACCATTCTTGTGAATAGAATCCAACTCACTCTTCATGGCATGCTCCCACTTGACATGATCCTTTGTCTACATAGCCTCTTTGTAGCAAGAAGGCTCACTGGCATTTGTTAGCATAACACAATCTAAACCTAGAACATATCTATCAGGGGGATGTGAGACATGTGCAGAACGTCTCAATGGTTGCTGAATAGGAACATGTGCAGATTGATCTGAATGGAAATTCTCTTGAACATCCCTATGTGGAGCATTTTTATGCATGCTAACCAGAGGACTAGTATCCTCAAACCCCACTCTTCTCACTTCAACCTCCTTAATGGGCTGTTTATGCATCTTAGACTCATTAAAAATAACATCACTACTTCTGATCACTGACCGTGTTTAAGGATCCCATAAGTGATATCCAAATTGTCCTTCTCGACCATATCCAAGAAAAATGCATTTCTTTGACTTATGGTCCAACTTTTGTCTAAGATTCTTGGGTATATGAACATATGTCTCACACCCAAAAACTCGAAGATGATCATAATATGGTGGCTTCCCTGTCCATAACTCTTGTGCCACTTTTAGACCTTTGATAGTACTAGGTGAAAGGTTAATCACATGAACTGCAGTCAATACTGCTTCTGCCCAAAAACCGTGTGGAAGGTTTGCATGATGCAACATAGAGAATACTCTATCTTGAATAGTTCTATTCATCCTCTCAGCTACACCATTTTGTATTGGGGTATAAGGAGTTGCAAACTCTCTACGAATCCCTCTAGACTAACAGAAGGGGGGAGGGCTCGCTTTGCTCACACAAAAGGATTTTGCCTTGAAATGCTCTGATACTAGTGAAGTAATTCGATGGCGATGCACCATAGTGCGCTCTCCTTTTTGAGAGCTTCACGAAGATATCCTCGGAGTAGAAAATCGAGCTCCTAGGGCTGCACACAGTACTTCGCACAGAGGCTGCAAAATATGCAAGAAAAACGCAGTACAAATGGAGCACAAAGATAGACTTCTTAGGTATTACAAATGCGATCGAACTTACAGTCTCTGACAGACCAGACCACTATATGTTTTATTAAAGAACATATACAAAGAAGTGTCCAGTGGCCATTTCGACTTTCACATGGACACTAATGGTAACAATTGAGGTCCTACCTCGCGTGCAGCCAAGAGTGACTTCAATGACTCGGATGAGAATGTATGCCAAGGTCTATGCCTTGGTCGCCACCTTAGTCATAAGCCTTGGGTGGATGGGCAGGTGCTCGCTTTGCTCCAACAAAAGAAACAAAGCTTTTGCATCGAAGTACTCTGATACTAGTGAAGTATTTCAATGAGGATGCACCACAATGCCCTCTCCTTCTTGAGGGGTCCATGACGATATCCTCAGAGTAGAAAACTGAGCTCCAAGTGGCACACATGGTACTCTACACAAAAGCTGCAGAATATGTAGAAAAACACAGTACAAGGGAGCACAAACACAAACTTGTTGGATGTTACAAATGCGGTTGAACTTACAATATGTGGCTGACTAGGCCACTATATGTTTTATTAAAGTACATATACAAAAGTGTTCGTTGGCCATTTGGCCTTTCATATGGACACTAACGGTGACAAACTTCGAGGCGCTTATATTGGTAAACCAAAAGTTGTATATATGATTTCCACAAAAGGACAAAAATGCATGAACAACCCCAAAGATTGGGTTTTTCATTAATAGGGGAGTGTACATAATTATGTGGCTCGGTTTGGCGAACACCCCCTAATACTTTTTGGAGATGTATACATCAAATATTTTCACCATATTTGTCTAGCTTCATGCAGATCTTCTTGGATGAATTTTTTGTGTTCGAAAAATGGGTGGATCATTTGTGGCATTTGCAGTTGTGTTTTGGTAAATGCAAAGAAATCCATCTATACCTTCAGGCATATTATCTAACAAGCGAGGATTGTTGTGGATCTAGAAAAAGTGAAGGTTCTTTGTGAGGTCCATCTCCTTGAACACCAAAAGAGGTCCTATAGTTTCTTAGATAGATAAGATGCCATGGCCAACCCCCTTCATTTCTTATCTCAGTGGCTCTTGTGCTTAATTGTTTGGCCCATGCCAAATTTGGAGATTTCTAATGGACCAAAGAATGTGATTTTGCATTTTCAATGACTTAAAGTTTTGTTAACCAAGGCTCTGACTTTGTAGGCTTTGGACTAGGATCACTCGTTCCATGTGTTCATTTATGCATCAAACGTGGTCATTGGTAGTACTTTGATGCAAAAAGTAGGCCGCACATGGTAGCACCTAGTCTGATAGGAGAGAACGAGACTAAAAATTTCCAAAAAGAACTATTTTGTATCTGAAAAAGAAAGTTTAGGTCTTATCTAATCTATTAAGAAGTTCCACCATTATTTTCAATAGTACAAGTTTAATTTTCATGTAGATAACTAAGAATTGCTATATCTGATAAAGTAGTAGAAACTTGTTTGGTAAATTTTCACAGTGAGTCTTCATTTTGTATCAATTCAATTTTGATATTGTTCATCTATTGGGTACTTCACATGTGGCAGTTGATTTCCTATCATGACTTGATTTTGGGGAAAGACAAAACTTGTATGATCAGATGGTTTGTTTCCTAGAAATAGGATTCCTATACTACATCTACAATCTATGGCATGCAAGGAGTTTGCTCTTTAAAGGAGGCAATTATTGGTCATTCTCGATGAGGTTCATTACAAAGATGTTACTAGAGTTGGGCTACTTTGTATTCCACCATATGAAGTTGCTACCATTATTTTAGAAGCTCATTCAAGAACTATTGATGATCATCACAAAGCTGATTTAACAATCTAAAAAATAATTCAAACTAGCCTCTAATGGCCAACTCCACATAACGATGTTCAAGGATTTGTCCCAAATTGTAATCCTTGTCAATGGACACATGAACCTCAAAAAAATCATATGTTCCCCCCTCTAGCTAGTTATGCCTTTAGAACTATTTCAAAAGTGGGGCCTCAATTTCATTGATTTGATTTGCCCACCATCGGAACCTTTTGCAATGAATTTTATTTTGAGCTATACCAACTACGTGATCTAATGCAAAGAGGTCTAGACACTGAAGCATGCTAGGGTTGGTAGTGTAGCAATGGTTCTGTTAATGGATTTATTTCCTTGCCGTGTTCTTCCATTGGAGTTGTTTTCTAATCATGGCACTAATTTCCTTAATGATGTAATCAAACATATCACTCATTATTATTGTATTGAACATAAGTCCAATTCTTAATATTATCCTCGAGATAACAGCTTGGCAGAAAGTACCAAAAAGGTATTATTTATGATGCTTTGAAAGATGTTACTGATGCGTTCAGAGAAGTGGGGACAATATCTATCTATGGTCTTATGGACACACCAAAAAATTTGTAAGATTGTAGTTGGCTTTACACCTTTCAAGTTGACCTATGGTTTGGAAGCTATTGCACCAATGAAATTTATGGTTCCTAGTTTATGAGTACATTCTACGAATGGCTTCTACCAAAGGATGCATTAGAGTGCAGAATAGAGACATTATGCCAACTCGAAGAGACTAGATATTAGACCTTTTTATTATTGCAAGATGTCTAGCTCTGAAAACATCGCTACTAATGACCTCTTAACACGAGCATGCATGGTGGACTGAGCCCATAAAATGTCTATAGTTAAGCTTGCTTCCAAGGAGGATTAATGCATTGGTCTCAATCATGAACAAATTTATAAAAAATGGACTTAACTTGCTCGTCTGCTACTTCCACTGCGGCCCAAAACTCATGTTCCAAACCTGAGTTCCTTGGATGTCCCCATTGGGCTTTCCAAGCAACCCCAATCGCCTTCACTTCTACATATTCTGTGGGCAAGACATCCACAAAATGTTCATTAGCCCTCATAGCTTTGGTCAGTTGAGCACATAACTTCTGCTTTGTCTCCTCCTTCTTCAACAACTCAAAATCTTTACTTTCAACCATCATCCCTGTGATTTTTTTACTTCCTCCACAATTAGGCCTCCTCCCCCAAAATCCACGTCATTTCCTATATTAGCTGCTTGGCATCTTTTATCTGTTGCTTCCAACTCATTTGTATTATTCAATTTTTCCAAAGTGACATTGAGCGTGTCAGATAGTGAAATAGTTTGTTCCTCTAGAGAGGACTTCTCTGCCTGCAAAACATTGATTTTTTTTTTTTGAGAGTACAATGAATTGGAAACACACTCACACACCCAAACTCGTAAGGTAGAGTCACCCATCGTTGAGGAACGCAAAGATATGTCCAGCCAAGACTTGAACTTAGGACTTCCTCTCAAAGACTCAAGACGTCAAAACACTAAGCTATGCACGCTTGGATGGTCAAAGCTTTTTTTTTTTCAATGCAACCTTATTCACTAAAGCCTTGGACTTCTACATTGTCTCCTCTTGTACTTGTATCTTCAATGCATTCCTTTGTACTTATGGCTCTTTCGAAGTTGTTTGCAATGTAATAATAGAACAATTCATGGCATTCACTTGATTTGTAGAAATATCAGTTTAGCTCACAAGAATGTTTACCAATTCCTCAATATTCTAAGTTAGCAGAGCATTCCACTTTTACAACTCCTTTTGGCTTTGCTTTACATGTCGATTGCTAGTCTCTACATGATTGAAATGTAAAGCACATAAGCAATCATGCACAAACAATCAACTACATATGTATGCAAATAGTTTGAAATCTCATGGCTTCTATAGATAGATTGTATATGAACATGGCATTTCCGATTATGTATTTGCCTCCATCTTCCTTACCTTGAAAGATTACTCCCATGAATTCGAGTGTCGATGAATCAATTCTAGACTCTTCCTCCACTTTGCTTTTCCTTATAGCCTCAATTCTAGATGCTTCCTCTACTGTCTAGTTGGTTCTTGCTTCAAGGGGTGCTCTGATCGCCCCATTATTTTCACAAAGACCATTGCTTCTCATACTTTGACCACTTGGTGTGTAGATCACAAAGGACCTGTGAGGAATAGCAATTAAAAAATCTCCTTGATTTTGGTATTGAGGGTTTGTGGATTCTCGTCGATCGAAAACAGCCGTTTGGTTTCCTTCTTAATCTCTCGTAGTCTTGAGGACCCATATTTGTGATAGTTGTCATTGGGTGGTAGTATTTTGAGAGTATGTCCTAGGCCAATGTTTTTTATGAGTTTTAGTGGAAAAGAACACGTCAGAACATTATTGATATTTGGAAGAAAATTTTTGGCTATTGTGAATGTGAACAAAACTCTAGATGTTGTAGTTGGTTGTCATGCTCTAGAGTGATAACTAGCTTTTGTGGAGATTTGACTAGCCTTAACTACATTTGCTTTCCCCAATGATAAATGAAAATGTGACATTATCTAGATTTAGTCTAGTTTAGCTAGATTTAATCCAAATAAGTGTTTGAATAACTAATGTTGCCCTAGCATAGCTCAGTACATTAGGTCTTGGTCCTCACAAACAAGAAATTTAACATTCATGTATGATTTTTCGAAGTGCATAGGAAGTGTAACATCACCTACAAAACTTTTTTTTGTGCCTTTTAAGCCTATCAAATAAGTTTCAATGGGAATTATTTTAGTTTTAAACCATGAATCAGTGGAAGTCTAATTGCACATGTACTTGCTATTGACTCAAGGAAGAAATTGATAGGATGTTTAAATGAGTGCCTGGATTGGCCAATGATTGCTTGATTCTCATGTTGGAGTTTTCACAAATCCATAAGGCTCTATAGAGTGCATGTTCTCTTTTTTTCTAAAATAAAGGAAGTTCGGCATTAGCCTACTCTCCTAGACTTGAATTAAATAAAGAAAAGTATAAGAGAAGGGGACTAGTGCCCACGGGACCCCCCAAATCCTTAGATGGCATTACAAAGAAGGTTAATCACCCTCTCATCACCCTCATGTGGGGCCCACTTGGGTTTAAACTTGTTATTAATCAAAAGGAGTACTTGATGATGCCTGAAGGGGAGGGGGGGGTTCTTACAGTTAACAACGATTTCTCAATTGACCACTCTTTGGGGGAATCACGAAAGTTGAAAGCACATCTTTACTGCTAGATTTTCCATAGGACCTCCCCTCTGATGGCGTTCCAGAGAGTCACGGAGCAGTCGATCGCTTCTCCCAGTAGGACTTGCTGCCAACTGAGATGTTTCTGAAGTCTAATTTTCTTTCCAACCGTCTTTCAGAGTTTGTTGGAGTTGGGGCAGCTAAAGAAGATGTGTGAAACATCTTCGATAGACCGGTAGCAGCGTTTGCACCAGGGAGGAATCCCACAAAATTTGCTAGGCTTAAGGTTGGTCCAGATTCCATGATGAAGAATTTGCCATAAGAGGACATACTTTTTGATTTCTATGAGGGGGTGCCAGATAGCCATGAACTTCATGTCCCACCGAAGCCGCGTCCATGACAGGCACCACTTCTTGTTGAGGTTAACCTGATAGTCAATCGTTTCTTGGATGTTCGGGATTTTTGATAGGCTATTCCCATTGTGCCATTTGAGACCAAGCGAGCTCGACGTGTCATGTCCCATGAGAAGCCGAACTTTGTGTCGGTCCCAAGCAAGACATCTGCTTTGCAAAGTGTTCCATTCTTCGTACGAAATGTTGACGCAAGGGTCAATATCCTCGAAGTTGATCCAACGGTTGGTGTCTTGTTTCCAGAGATGTTTCCATTTTTTGAAGCCTTTGTTCCATAACTTCTTGGCATTTTGAATGTTCCAAGATTCCACACTCCGGATGCCATGGATTGGAAACCAGATAGAGTGGTTTTGTCTGATGTGCATGTTCTCTTTGACTTGTCCTAAAAACAAGTTTTTATTATGTATTCATTATAAGGCTTGTGATTTTTCCTCTTATCTTTTCTTTTCCTCTTCTTCAATTCAATTCTTCATGATTTGTAATTGATACAACATCTTGGCAGTGTTGATATATTTAGGTAGTGATGTGTGTGAACACACTAGGATCACTTGGGCACTTTTTTCCCTCTTTAGGAGGTATTTTCCCCCTTGCTTGTATATATGCCTATTACCATAATGGACTATTTATCTTTGCACATTCCAGTGGTAATACATTCAATAATGTGTGTTGTGCTCCAAGATTCTTCTTCCCCCTTGTGTTGTTTGTGTGCTTCCATAGACCTCAAACTCCAACAACTGGTATCAAAGCACATCATCGTTTCATCTAGGGCATCGTTGATACCCCTCCGGTCACACTCTCATAATTGCATGAAATTTGGTGAACATACTCAGGGTGACTAGGAGATCAAAACAGCTTCAATTTGTGGTGCCAAAATCATGATTTGAGCTTGTTTTGGCCTCCGAATGCATTATTGTAGTGCTTATGCAAGCAATTTTGTCTTTTTGTACCAAAGATATATATAGGTTTGAATTCACCAATATAAGCATCTTGAAGTCTGCTACAGGTTTAGTAGAACTCGATAGGGTAGTTTTGTTCAACTTTTTGAGATATAGTCATTTTTTTGCATCAGGGTATTAGGAGCCTTGTCACCTGTTTTTAAGTTTCTTGGTGTGATGTCTTAGTGCATCTACAAGGACTAATTTTTCCATTTGCAATTGTTTGTATTTGATATTTGCATCGAAATTAGTTTTTAACTTTTCTTACGATATAAATGTCAGCCTTCTTGTTTCTTGAAGTGCATCTAGTTTGTTAACCAAAGCAGATAATTCATGGTCATTACATCTATAGTCTCTCTTGACTTGTAATTCAAGATTAAGAGGTCAATTGGCATCACATCTTGCTGTCCATATTCTAAATTGAAAGGGCAAGCTTCTAAGGACATCTCATATTACACATGAAAAGCATACATTGCATGATGAAATTTCTTATCCCAATCAAAGTGTATATTGTTAACTAATCTAGTTAACATAGTGCATAACATTGTTCGAACTCTCAGCTTGATCATTCATGTGGATGGTACGAAGCTGACTTTCTGTGAGCAACCGAAAACTCTTGTAATAGATCCTCAATGACTTCAAGAAGTACATGCCTCTATCACTAACTATTTTTATGGAAAAGTCAAATATACTGAACACTTGTTCAAATAGGAAATGTTTTGTGCATCACTTTTTCTTGTAGGCTACCTATGAAGTCAATACCCCATTTAGTAAATTTGCATCCTACCGTCATTGGTTTTAGTTGTGTTTGGTCCTTATTGAAGGGATATTTTTAGCTTTGAAAATTTTCACACCTTCATGTGAATGTTTTTTCATCTATCCAAAGAATGGGCCTTCACAAACTAGTGAACATTATCATCTTCATTGTTTGATCTAGAACCATCGATAACACCTACATGTGTTGCTTCTAGAATGGATAAGTGGTCATTCTCATGTACATAGAAGTGAACAAAGTTATCATCTCATACTTTACATAACATGTTTTTCAATATGGTCATGCCTATTGAAAATGTTCCATTCTCTAGGAAGCCTACTTTCGGCTAGGTTTGAGTGGGGAATGTTGATAGATGATATAAACTACTAAAACTAGTTCCTGAGACATGTTGGAATTTGGAACAATTCTTGAAATAGCCAATGTCACTTTATTGCATCTTGGTCAAATAAACACCATCTCTTTGCAAATTTTGCAAAGTTTGGATCTTTGGAAAGTGTCCGTCGAATACGTTTGCATGATCAATTTCTATCGATTGAGGTCATTCCTCATCTTCCACATAGTAGGATTGCACTCTCTAGTCTCTATGGTAAATACATCCAACATTGATTTGCAAGTTTTTGGCTCAATGTACCTCTTCTGTAGTGATTTGCATGCATAGGTGAGTTCGTCCATATGCCAAAATTGGTACCCTATGTTCTGCACATTTCAATCCTACCTCTAAATTGAATAGATATGGATGAGGGAGATCATCATCAAGTGATTCAACATTTGTTATCCTTGGTATGTGATCAACTCACACATGAGTGCTTGCGTTCTTCACTGCTATCTCAAAATCATACTCCATTAGGAGCAAGGATCATCTGAGAGACTTGTTAGTACTACATAGTTTGTTGATGAGGTATAATAGTGCTTGTTGGTTAGTTTTATCTAACAAATAATGTCAAAACTTCTTCACTGCATAGAGAACCTTGATGTCTCCTCACTCAGTAGTGGTGTAGCTTTTGTCTATAGTATTGAGCTAGCAACTAGTGTATGCTCTTAGAAAGTTAAAATTTCCTTCAATTTGAGATTGTGCACATATACATCCAATCACATAATTGGAAAGCATCCACATGAATGTGAAATGCCTTATTGCGATTGGGAACTTTAATGATGGGTTTGTGCTAAGCCACTTCTTAAATTCTAAGAAGGCATTTTCACACTCTTCTATCCATTGAAACAACAAACCCATATAGTGGCTTAGCAATTACTACATGCATATGTAGAAACCTTTGGTAATAACCAAAAAAAGTCCCATAAAAAACGGTAATTCCTTTGCATTTCTTGGTCTTGAAAATTTTGTGATTGCTTTGATCTTCTCTTCATTAGTTTTTATATCATTCTTGGAGACTATGCTCCCAAGTATCTTGTTTTGTCACACCATGGATAGAGACTTCTTCATATTGAAGTAGACTTTATGAAGTCTACATTTGTAAACAATTCTTATGAAGTCAAGGATGTGTTTGGATATTTGTTGCTAATAGGCTCATAAGTCATTCGCATAGACTTCTAAGCATTTCCTAAGGAATTCAGTAAACATATGACACATCAATCTCTTACGGGTGGTTGGGGCATTGGTAAGTCCAAATGGCATCACTCTAAATGCATATATGCCCCATTCTATGGCAAAAACATTTCATGTTGATCCTCTAGGTTAAAAGTATTAGAAATATATGAGTTTCTTTCCTCACCCTCTTCTATGGAAATTACCACTTTTTTGGTGTCTTCATTGTTATCATAAAATTCCCCTTGTTGATCCTCTCTTTGGTAAGGCCATCATTATTTTCCTCTCTTCCACAATACTTCTTGAAACGTTCAGGAACTTGGAATTGAGATTTTTCTCTTATCATCTCATTATCCTTGCTAGGATGTGTCTTTGACCTTATCTTTATGTGAAAAACTAGTTTTGTTAGTCTTTCTCTATCAGCATGGTAATCATTTAAGCACATTTCTTGAATATATTTCTCTTTTCATTCAAATGGATTCTTTATGAATATTCTTTCATAATCACTTTCATATAAGTATATCTGCATCTTTGTCATTTCATCACATCACACTATTCAATTAATTTGACTACTCATTTTGGATCCTTCTCTCATATATCTATGAATCTTACAATGACAAGTTGTAGCCCTCTTCATTGCAACACAATGTTAGTTGTTTCTCATTCACTACAAACTTCCATAGCTTCTAAGATATGCAACTAGCTAAACCTTACATCATTTTAAAAGTGATTCTCATCACTAAAAACCCTTGTAAATATCGTTTCACCTTTTTGTAGCTCCATTTTGTACAAGCCGAGGAGTCCTCGAGCTTAAGGAGCCTTAGAAGTAGTTGCCTGCCAATTTTCGTATTTTTTAGATCTCGTTTGAGCCCTCGAATAAGCCCTGGAACCTAATTTTTAACTAGGCCGGACACTAGGTCTGGACAGGGCCAAAGCTAGTCAAAAACTATAAATAGAGCTAGAGAGATCATTTTTGGGCTAGCTTCTTGTAGTTTTGAGCTTGTATGAGAACTTGGTTATAATAGAAGTGATTCCATTGTCTTACTCTCTTTGTTCTTGCCGTGTGTGTGCGTGTGTGTGTATGTGTGTGCATGTTTGTGTGCTTCTCACTCACACATTTGTGCCTTCACTTGCTCGAGGTCTTCATACCATCCTCATGTCTTCCCGGATTGACATTAAAGGAGGTGCTACTCATCACTGAGCTACACCAAATTTTGGCACCGTTGCCGGGGATTCGAGCTTTGAGGATGAGCATGTGATGGTAAGACGTAGAGAGGACGTGTTTGAATGGTAAGTAGAAGGTAAATTTCTGATTTTTCTCCATCTCCATCTCCATCTTCATCTCCATCCTCATCTCCTTCTCCACCTTATATTCCCACTTCCAAATCATTTCCCTCATTTGCCTTGTGCGAGTTTGAGAGAGAGCGAGTGTGTGTTCTTGTTTGTGTGTGTTTATGCATGTTTCTTGCAGGTTTCAGCTTCATCATCATCTCCAACAAGCTCAGCAGGTACGGATTCTGTCTGCGCAAACTCTGAGGCGTCGAGCTCGAGCTATCGCGACACACCGAAAAGTTGCCCCAATCACGATTCTGAGTGCACCACGACACTGCGCAGCCCTAGAGCTCCTAGGATCACTAGACAGAACAGAAAAATTCACCATATCCCGACCTATCGCGACACCTCGAGGTATCGCGACACTCCCAGGTATCGTGACACCTCGACCTATCGCGACACTCCCAAGTATCGCGACACCTCGACCTATCACGACACTCCCAGGTATCACGACACCTCAATCTATCGCGACACTCCCAGGTATCGCGACACTCCCAAGTATCGCGACACCTCGACCTATCGCGACACTCCCAATTATCGCGACACCTCGACCTATCGCGACACTCCCAGGTATCGCGACACCTCGACCTATCGCGACACTCCCAGGTATCGCGACACTCCCAGGTATTGCGACACTCCCAAGTATTGTGATACCTCGACCTATCGCGACACTCCCAAGTATCACAACACCTCAACCTATTGTGACACTCCCAAGTATCGCGACACCTCGACCTATCACGACACCTCGACCCGACCTATCGCGATACACGGGCTTAACGCATGAAATTTTAGAGTGAATTAAGTGAGTGAATTGAGGTATATTTGGGCTTAATTTTGGACACATTGGGATAACATTAGAGCCTTAGGAGTGGGCAAAAGACCTAGAAACCAGGGAGGAATTTCCTGAACCCTGAGAGCCTGTTTTGACCCCTAAGTGCCTGAATGGTCATAACTTCACCATACGAACTCCGATTGATGAGATTTTGGTCTCGCTGGAAAGCTTGTTGAGAATCCTACGTGGACCTTGACTGGTTTTTGTAAGAATCATACGTGGAGTTTTAGAACATGTATTAAGTTGACCTTTAGGTGAGACTAGGTGGTCATAAGGTTTTGGGGGTGCAGTGAGTTACTTCAAGGGGGGGGGCCAGTAATTGTTGATGTGTGTCTTTCAATACATTGTGGTAAAGGAGCTATATTAACTTGTGAATTTTTGCGGGAACATTGTGTGCAAGCAAGGCAATTCAAAGCAAGCTAGCAAGGGTGAGTACCAAGCTTGGGAGAAGGTTTCCTAGGCTTGTGCAGCAGTCTGAGCAACCAGAGGATTGAGGTTGGAAGTTCTCTCAACCCTCCTTTGTCAATTCCTAGCCTAGGCTAAGTACAACTTAGGTGTGGTAATTAATTAGGGCAACGTTAGGCACGAATCAAGTCCAAGAGAACTAATCAACTAAGTGCAAGCATTAAGTAAGTCTTAAGTGCGAAAACCCTAAGGGACAAAAGTAAACTCGAATTGATCACTTATCAAGTGCGAACTTCACTTAAATATTCCTGATGACGTGACCTTGAACAAGTGCTTAACATATTAATCAACTAAAAGGAACAAAGTGATTGGTACAAATTCACCTGCAACGGGGGTGTACTTGGGACCAAGGGGATAGATAAACCAGGCATATGAACCTCAGGTCAGGCAGACACTTAGGCCGAGACAGACAAAGCCTCAGATCTTCTGAAGCTAGTGTCAATCACACTGCTAGGTCTTGGGCCCAGCAGTTGAGTGATTACCCATACACTCCCCGATCAGAAACAAGTGATTCTGAGATGTCCTACAACATGGAGAGACCTGTAGGTAGTTCAGGGGTGGCTTATCTAGAAAAGCCAGAAGGACCTTACAAGACTCAATTGGAATACATCAGGACTAATCGTCTAGGTGCTCGCATCTACGAAGACGGCCTGAGAAGATCTGTGGTCCAGATTAAGAACCCCGATCAACCCCATGGACTAGAACACCCGGTAGTCAAGTTTGAGAATGGAGTATACCTAGATAAAGAGGGGACTATATATGTAGTCACACTCTTCCTGATAGAACAAATGAGTTTGGAAATGTGATTGCGGAGACCGACATGGGTGATATAGAGCAAGGGAATTTAGAGAGAGAGCCAAGAACTCCCCGTGGTAAATCCGTCTTAACCAGAATCATGACTCTAGAGTGGATTCCACATGATAATAAAAGCATAGATTTGCTTTTAAACCAAGAAATTGATGAGGCTTTTTGGAGGTATAAACCTGCCCAGCCTCAGGAAGTAAGTGCTCTAACAATCTATGAGTTTAAAGACCCCGATAGCCCAGGCAAAGTAACCTACCTAGACAATACATCAGAGAGGATCTTCGTGGTCACCGAGCATGGCAGACATGCCTACACATGGAAGGGTGAATTTGTTTTTCCCCAACCACAATCCAATATGTCCTATAGTCACCAGGGAGCTGGCACCTCCCAGGCTCATGGAGCTCAAGGAGATAGAAGTAGAGATATACCTGAAGTAAGCTTTGCCAACCCCCAGGGAAGAGAAAGAAGGAGAACAGGGACGGATAGAGAAGAAACGGAGAGATTTAGAGACCCAAGGAACCAAAGAAATGCTGATTATTTTCCTTTGCCAAGGCTGAGAGAACACACTAGGACCCTGAGGCCAACTCAACTGGTGAAGTCCATGAAGAATTACTTCGATGGCACTGGAGACCCTTATGACCATGTGGCAGAATTTAGGCAAGTCTTGAAAGCTGAACAGGTAGAGGACCTATTCACACAATATAATGTTTTTGGTCTAACCCTTAGGAACACTGCCCTTACGTGGTTTCAACCACTGAACAAGAGGCATTTCAGAAACATAGACCAGCTCCTAGAGGCATTTATCATTGAGTTTTCTAAGAGTGGCATAAGGCACAACACTTCCTCACTAATTCATAGCTTCAAGCAAACACCTCAAGAGACGGTCAGACTAGCAGGAAGACGGTTTAGGCAATACCTAGAGAGGTGCCCGATGCTTGAGTTACCCACACCAGCCAACCAAGTGGCTTTGTTCTTAGATGGCTTGTTGAGCACCAAGCTTAGGTCATATGTGTATTTGAAGGACCCCAAAACTATAGAAGAATGTGTGTGCATGTGCATAGACATTGAGGATAATCTAGGCGAGGAGTTAGAGCTATCAAAAATCTATAAGGATTCAGATAGCTCTAGTAGTCTCACATCTGGTCAATCCACATCCATTGAGGAACTTGCAGAGAAGATAGCTCAAAAACTAGGTGTCTCTAGCAAACAAATTCCAAGATTTGCCCCAGTTAAGCGGTGCTACACTTGTGGAGGTGACCATATGGCAAATGTATGTCCCATTATGGCCCAACCCCAGGTGAATCCTAGTAGCCAGTACTGCACCATAGAGCGAAGGTACACCAACCACACTGCACAGGACTGCCCATATAACAAACAAACTGTTAGGCAAAATTACCCTCAGCCATATCCACAACAGGGTAGATACCAGAATCAGTACCCACCACAACAGTGGTTACTACCGTCGGTTCATTCACATGTATGCTGTCATTGCAAAGCCCATGTACGGACTTCTGACTAACTTTGAGTGGACTGATCAATGTGAGAATTCCTTTAATGAGCTTAAACGAAGGTTATGTTCAGCACCAATCTTGACCACACCAAATTGGAACAAGCCATTCCATGTTCATGTGGATGCCTCCAATTATGCTATTGGATGTGTACTTGCACAACCTACGGGTGAAGGTAATATGGATCTTCCTATTGCCTATGCCAGTAGACAGTTGAATGCTGCTGAACAGAACTATACAACCACCGAACAAGAAGGATTAGGCATGGTGTACACGGTTAAAAAGTTTAGACACTATTTGCTTGCAAATAAGTTCAAATTTTTTACTGATCACCAAGCTCTACTGTACCTGGTAAACAAGCCATGTAATACAGGCAGATTAGTAAGATGGTTTCTCTTACTAATGGAATATGACTTTGAGGTAGTAGTGAGGAAAGGCAGGACTCATTTGAGAGCAGACCATCTCTCTAGGCTCACATCTGGAGAGGCCCCACAAGGAGTGTCAGATGACTTACCTGATGCTTACTTGTTTAAATTGGAAGTTGTACCTCAGTGGGCTAAGCCATTAGTGCCATTATTGACATATGGGCCTAACCAGCCAATAATAAACACACAAGATAGGGAGATAGTAAAAGCCCAGAAGTATCATATCATGGCAGGAAGTGTGTACAAACATACAGATCACGGGGTATTAGCCTGTTGTGTGGAAGAGGACGAGTACGCGAAGTGGTTGCAATTAGCACATGTAGGTGCATTAGAGCAACACTACTCAAAACAACGAACCCTACAAACATTGAGGAGACTTGGAGTATACTGGCCAACTATGGAAGCAGATGTTCATACGATGTGCAAGGAATGCCAAATTTGCCACACTAAGCCACCAATGGAACATGCCACCCTTTATCGTGTGTCTCTAGTGCCAGATTGGAGCGAGCCATTAGTGGCCTTTCTGAGGATGAAAACATTCCCTCAAGAAATGACTCTGATTAGACAAAGGAGCTTAGAACAAGAGGCGCTAGACTATGCTCTCATTGGAGATAATCTATACATACGAGGAAAAGATGGGTATCTTAGATTGTGTGTCCACAAGAGCGAATATCTGAAGATATTAGAGACTGCTCACCAAGGTGTAGCAGGAGGACACTTTGGTCTAGATCGGGTGTTCAAAGCAATTTTGTTGGTAGGTCTTTGGTGGCCAACTCTTCACATGGATGCACATACCTATGTAAAGAGGTGTGAGGTTTGTCAACGAACTCAGTATCCTATATGCAAGGATGAGATGCCATTGAAACCTATGATGGTGGACGTGCATTCTCTAAGTGGGGAATAGACTTTGTTGGTCCTATTAATCCCCCAGCTAAGGGTTCACATGCTGAGTACATCATCGTGGCCACAGACTATCTGACCAACTGGGTAGAAGTGAAAGCCACTACGAAGAATGATGCTCAAACAACAACAAAGTTCTTATTTGAAAATGTGTTCACTAGATACGGATTGCCAATATAATTAGTAAGTGATAGAGGCACACACTTCTTGAATGAAGTCATAGAAAACCTTCTCCAAGAATTCTTGGTAGTACATAAGAAGTCTGCCCCTTATCACCCACAAGCTAATGGTCAGACCGAGAGCACAAATAAGATCTTATGCAATGTGCTGACTAAATTGGTGAATAACAAACGCTTTGATTGGGACAAACAGCTACACCACGCTGTTTGGGCATATCAAGTTGCCTATAAAACGGTACTCCAAGCCATGCCCTTTCAGATGGTATTTGGCCAGAATGCAGTGCTACCATTGGATTTTTTGATACCTACCTTGAAAGTAGCACAAGAGCATGGCTGGACTGGCCATGAACTATCCTCTAGAATCTTTGATCTTGAACGTTTAGGTGAGACACGATTGAGAGCTGCAGCAGGAATCTATGTAGCCAAGAAGAGGCAAAAGGCGTATTTTGATACACATGTGAAGGATAAAGGCTTGAAGGCAGGAGACCTAGTCCTAGTCTACACATTGAAGCAACATGCACGAAAATTGGAGAAAAGAGGCTATGGACCTATGATAATGAATAGGATCTCCACAAGTGGAGCAGTACAACTAGCCACTCTAGAAGGTGACATACTACCAAGTTACATAAGCGGATGCAGAGTCAAGCTATATCAAGAACCACTAACCGAAGAAATGCTTAATCGACTCACTACTGCAAAAAAACGTAAGGAAGAGGAAAAGCAAATTCGAGAAGAAGCACAGGCCAAAGCTTTAGAACGCATTCGACGAATGAAACTACGAAGACAAGGTAGAGATCAGGCCATGACGGACAATCTTGAAGCTCATGGTTATCACATTGCCATGTGTGAGGCTTCAGGTAAGCGGACCCATACGATAGTTGATCGACGATCTTTTGTGACCCTAGAAGTAGGAGAAGGAAACAGTACAAGGAGCGTGAGAGCTTTAATTGATTCAGGAACCGCCACTAGTGCAGTTTGCCTTTCTTACTGCCAACAATTGCAATTGGAGGTAAACCCCCTAGAAGCATATCTCATAGGATTAGGAGGTGTCGAAACCCCTTGCATGGGAGAGGTGGAGCTTCCCCTCTACATTCAAGAGGTCCTCATGCCAGCAAAAGTGCTAGTATGTGAAGACGAGGATCTTACCGAACCTCTTGTCTTGGGCCAAGATTGGATCTATGATCACGCAGTCAACCTCAACCTAAGAAGTGGACTTCTTCAGGCTTGGGAAGGCCAAAGCTATCTTACGATTGAATTGGAAAATCAAGCACTCAACCCATTAGGAAAGGAACCAACTCCTAGTCTCTCCAGGAATCCACATGAAGATAACGATGATGTTTTTGTCCAGAGTTCTATGGTGCAGAGGATTGTCACTCTTGCCAAAGGTACATAAGTCAAGGAGGAACTCCCATCTGTTCCAGAGAAGAATCTCAAGGGGAAGGCCCAGCAACACCCGACACTGAGGAGACCGATGAACAAGAAGCATGAGCACCAACTTCAGCAGTATGAAGTGCCTCGTGGCATGAAACAGATATGGATACGCAAGGGGGAAAAAATCACGGCCCCAAAGACAGGGTCTCAAAAGAGCATCAAGCAAGCCACACTGTCAAGGACTAAAACAAAGGAGATCCCTAGTCAACACTCTAGGCATACCTTGTCTATTTGGGTCCCTAAGCGATCAATGAAGGCTAGCCCCAATGCTAGGCAGATATGGGTGCCCAAGGCCTGGTTACGAGCCCAAATAGCTCCAACTCTAGTCACTAGCACAATTCAACACTCACAAGTCCTCTTGGCAAACAACTCAGGAACTCTACTTACATCCCACTCTAACATGCACTCGGTCAAACCTAGGAATGTCTGGAAATGGGTACCCAAAAGGTCCCAAATCCAGTAAATCTAGTCCATGAACCTTTAACCGTCATCACCTCAAGGAGCCACGAACCTCAAACAAAGTCTGGAGAATTAAACCCTGTATCAAACCCCCAGACCCATTTTGTAAATCCATCAACTCTGAAGTAGATGCATTCTGAGTACCTTGCATATCCAAAGTATGCATCTAGAATGGCACTAACCATTAATCCCCACTCACATCTATCACAAACACTTCATCCCTAACCACTAACCTTCTGGATTTTCATGTTAGTATTGTGAAGGGAACACCATTACATCTTATTTCCTATGCAACACTAATGTGCCTTTCTTCTTCTCGTAGATAAGCACCCGATTCCCATGGCAGCAGCAGCAGGCACGAGCTCTCAGGCAGGCACTAGCACTCAAAGCAATTGGGATACCATGCCTGTGGAGGCCCCATTGACAGCAAGGCCTGAAGAGCTTTTGAATGTGAGAAGAATTCCCATTCCGGATCCACCAAGTGGCCTGACAGAAAGAGTAAAGGGGCATTCTCATTGGTTCAATGAGATGCCAGGAGATTTGGGAGACGCACATCATATCTGGGAATCCAAGTTGGAATGTGGAGGAGTGTGGTGGACCTTTCAGTTCTTCTCACGAGAATTTGAAGCATTGCAAAATGTTGCCCCTCTTCAAGATAATGGCAAAAAGCGGGATCGCAAGATTATTTTAGTGCAGCCTTGCCTAGACTTGATTTTCTTCGGTGCTTCTACTTGATTGCAACTCTCAAGGCGACAGGAGACAAAGATCATTCAGGCACATTCCTGGTGCCCTCTCTATCAAACCAGGAAGAAATGAAGAAGTTTGAGTTGAATATCACTTTAATCAGGGAGGCCCTTCAGATGTATGGCACCCATGTACCCTCCGATCGAGATCCTTTGATACCAGAGTCGATGAAGAACAACAAAATCAAGAATTTGAAAGAAATGTGTGCCCTCACCCCCAACATCGCCATACCACTGCGTATGTGCCTTCAACACTTCGCATTTCCAGCGCAAGACCGGTTCACCCAGCCTCATAAGAAGATCTGGTATGGGTTATACCTAGCAGAGACCGGGAGCTTACCTATGAAAATGCCAGTATGGATCCTTGATCAGTTATATGAAGCAGGCAAGCGAGGAGTGAGGAAGCCTACTTTGAATGGCTGCTGCACCATTACAAGAATCATCTACAGATGCCTGGCTTATGATGTGCCAATTGCACGAGCCCTCAAGTACTCACAATTGGAATTCTTCCAGGGGCAGAAATCAGGGGTTCAACCCACTAAAAGAATGCGTGGATCACTTTCACAAGTTCTGATTCCTCGCAAAATTGCCACAGAGACCTCCTGTAGAGAAGAAGAACAAGTAGCCCCTTTCACGATCCATCTCCAAGGACTAGAATCAGGAGACTTGGTACAACCCACTCCATCAGCCCCCCCACTACCCACAGATGCTGAGTTTGCATCCATGGCTACATTGGCAGCAGATCCATCCTTTGACTTTGAAAGCTTCTTACAAACAGCACACTTGTCTGAGAGTGAATTATTTTCTGACAATGACGGTCCCGGATCATCATCCCAAAGAGAACGGCCACAGAGTGAGGCAAGAAGGGTACATTGGGAAGATGAGGCACAACACACTCAGGCGGGAGGCACACATGAACAAGAGGAGATGCAGAGGAATGAATCTGAGGAGAGTGAGGAGGAAACCCCTGCTTACACTGCACAACTTAAAAGGCTCTACAAAACAATCAAGCAGGTACAAAAAAGACATAAGCTATCAGAAGAGGCAAATAGAGCACTAGTGAACCAGATGTTGCAAGTGGAGAACGCGGATTCCCACTTTGTAGAATCATTGAACCTTTTGACGGAGACATATGAGATTATAGAAGCTATGCGGATCATGTTACATTGCAATCCTCCTCAATACGATCAACGAAGGATCGATACACGACCACGAAGGGGAAAGATGATTCAAATGGAAGTCTCTACAGCCCTCCCTACCACCACCCAAGAAGATGTTCACATGGCCAGCCCAACTACCATTGAAGAACCAGAGGTAAATACACAGATACCATCTCCACCATCACCTCCCATCCCGCCCTCTGAAACCCTCACTACCAGTATTCCTGAACAACCAGTAATAGCCATAAGTGAAACTATACCACACACCACCATTTCTCCATCCTGCCCTTTACCTCCATCCACTAGTTCTAGCCAACTTCGTGAACCCCATATAGGTCACCCTGCCACCGATCAAACTATAATAGGTCACCCTTCATATCTCCCATCCCTCGGACAGCCACTTGCCACTAGCCAAACCTTAACACACCCAATTCCAGTCACTGATACAGTTCCTCTTTCCCAACCTCAGACCATTGAGCCCCTCTTCACCCCCTCAGAACCAACACAAGCCACCCTACCTCCATTGTTGGCAAACCTTGTAAATATGATGCGACAAATTGATTATTATAAGAGAAATTCCCTTTCCCAACACACCTCACCCACATTCACACCCACCACTAACACACTGCCCACCATTCCCGTATTCATGATTCACACAACACACACAATCACGTCCGATTCCATGGACATTTCACCATCCACAGCAGCACCCACCACCACAATTGTTCCCACATCCTCACATTTCACTTCACTTATAGGCACATCATCCACTTTTCCCTTCCCCATTTCCCAACCTTTTGCATTTTCCACCTCTACCACTGCACTAGACACCATTTAGTCATGCACTAGACACCAAGTTCAAAGCGGCCACTCAACTTAAGCAAGAGTATAGATTACTGGAAGAAAATAACACAGAGCTGTGCAATCTCACGGCTCAACTCCAGGCACGTGTCAATGCCTTGGAGCTAAGTAATACAACACTACAACATGAGGTGATCACCCTCCAACAATCTCAAGTGGAGCTCCAAGCCAAACATACAGAGGTGACTAGGGCAGCGGAAGAACAACTCAGAGATCAGCTAGCCCGTAATGCTAGACTACAACAAAACATGGCTCTACTCCGACGCCACCTAGCAGCTGCACAAGAAGAAAATAGGAGATTACAGCAACAAAATAAAGACAACCTCGAAGCCGCCATAGAAAGCACTCCAGGGGCACCCATTGACCCTACTAGCTTCCGGGCCGTCCCTTCAGAAAGCATACAACAAATCTTGGAAACCTATGCCAACCTCTTAGAAGCACATGATCAGCTGGTTGACCAAGTAAAAGAGCTACAGAGATCCCAAGTGCCTACACCACAACCACCAGAAGCTAAAAAGATGGTCCATGCAGCCACTTCTCCAGAGCCCGAATCTTCAACAACCAATGAGGTACTTGACCTACGACGACAAGTGGCAGAATTAAAGATCAAGTTGTTACAGTATGAACGACCCCCTTCTCCACCTGATCAACCACTAGAAGAAGAAGCAGTAATCATTCCAGTGGAGGAAACATTTGAAGACAACTATGAGCCTCAACCCCTTCCAGGAGGCAGAGGAAGGACAAGACACTTATGAAGAGCCCCCTTCGGCATGGATGAAACATGTAGAAGAAATGGGGACAACTCAGGAGGAACGTATCTCCACTCAGATGCTGGTAATGAGGACCATTGAAGAAACCATACTTCAATCAGAGTATTTCAGACACCTGGCCCCTAGAAGACTGATAACTAGTTCTAAATTACAATATAAACCCTATTTTGTATTATTGGCCGACTACAACGCAGAAATCAAAAGAGTCACTAACAGGTACCCCACATTCGCAACACAATTCGAACCAGAGGATATTCCAGAGGAAGCCAAAAAATGGGCCATATTCCAACCCATCTGGAGGCAAAAGTTACTCGAAACCTATCCGGAAATGCTTAGAACATGGGACCACGCTCCCATGCATTTGAAGTATAACCCTTGCTTCGAACCAGTACAAAGGAGACGATCATGGAAAGCATTTGCTATAAAGGTTCGGAACAACACAAATTGCAAACAATGGCTAAATTACACCTCGATCGCACCACCAACAGGCACACCTATAGTAGCATATATGATAGCTACCATCAGACATTGGATGCCACGCCTCCACCCCATGCCAGATGTCGCTGCATAGATGATGCTCAAAATTTTGGACATGATGCAAGTGGTGCTAAATACTTTTCGAAATGTACGTTATATCCAGCCGCCAATTCTGGGCTTCATCAACCGTAACTATGACCTACTTTATGATATGAGCACAACCCCGAGCATATGAGTCGCTTATGCATGGCACGCAAGAATCAGGTATCTCCCTGCTTGCTACAAGCAAACGTTTGATGACATGTTCACCACGGGGTTCTGGGAAGCACACTTAGAAGTGTTCACGCCACGCCCAACCCACCTACTACAACTATTCGCATGTGAACAAACAATGCACTCAGAGCTCTACACCACGCCACAACCTGACATGCGTGGAGCAGTAAATTGGGATGCCCTGCAAAGAGATTTGGTCCAAGGACTACGGATTAAAGAACAAGAATTGGCAACCAACGTATTACAACAGTACATTGATCAAACCGTCGAGCAGAGGTCTGTCAGAGACGACAGACGCTAGGGGGGGGAGAGTGTTGGCATCATATGGGGAGAAGCAAGTACGGCATACATGCAGATCTAGCACTAAGGCAACCCATTAAATTTTTCCAAACCTTACATCATTTTAAAAGTGATTCTCATCACTAAAAACCCTTGTAAATATCGTTTCACCTTTTTGTAGCTCCATTTTGTACAAGCCGAGGAGTCCTCGAGCTTGAGGAGCCTTAGAAGTAGTTGCCTGCCAATTTTAATATTTTTTAGATCTCGTTTGAGCCCTTGAATAAGCCATGGAACCTAATTTTTAACTAGGCCGGACACTAGGTCTGGACAGAGCCAAAGCTAGTCAAAAACTATAAATAGAGTTAGAGAGCTCATTTTTGGGCTAGCTTCTTGTAGTTTTGAGCTTGTATGAGAACTTGGTTATAATAGAAGTGATTCCATTGTCTTACTCTCTTTGTTCTTGCCGTGTGTGTGTGTGTATGTGTGTGCATGTTTGTGTGCTTCTCACTCACACATTTGTGCCTTCACTTGCTTGAGGTCTTCATACCATACTCATGTCTTCCCGGATTGACATTAAAGGAGGTGCTACTCATCACTGAGCTACACCAGTATGTTTGTATTTTTCACCTCAAGTTATCATCACAATCAAATTTATTTTCAATTTTTAGGATCATTTATAGCTAGATTGAAGGATTTAGCACATAACAATGATAAGTAAAAATAGCTCATTTTGTCACTTCTATCCTTTGCATATAGAATGATGCCTATAAACCATTAGACGAACCCCACAATATTCATTTGTTTTAGACCTTTGAAAAGTGCTACGGTGAAACCTCTCTTAAAAGAAGTTCACATTTCCTAATGTTGAATTTCATGTGCATAAAATGCAAATCTGTATTCTCATTTGTATCAACGTCTTTTTCTGAAAGGAAAAATGCTCTGTTTGATTATCGAGCAAAGGAGCTTTGGCTTATATATATATATATATATATAACACTTAATGTTTTTAGCCAAGGATTTCTATGATATTTCTATTAAAGCCACACACTTGTGATAGAAACTATCTCTTTGAAGGCTATTCATCTCCATTCACAATTCTTATTGTAAAAATCTCACTTTGAGTATGTCCATAGATTTGAATGCATTACAAGAATGCATTTTGTAAGACATCTTGAATTTCCTTAATGGTACTTTGATCAATGCACTTCAAAGGTCTTTTCAGGACATACAATTAGAATTATCTTGTAACCTATAATCGATGTATGAAGCAAAATGTAATCCCATCTTTTCTATATTATATTGCAATAAAGTTTTGACTAGTAGTTTTTTAGTACATAACTATAAGGTTAGTAAGTTGGATAGTATTTGCACTATAAACACTCCTCATATAATGAGGATGTCTTCCGTTGAAGCATATAAAGAGAGTTTCGAGGTTTGAATTTACTTCCTTCACATGTGAAGTGTTCACAATAAAGATAGTAAATCTGACATCAAAAGCTACTTCTCTAGCTTGTCATGGGAGAGCAATATCCTCATCAACATAGCATATTGTTAAGGGATTCTTTTGTAGAGAGGGACTTGAGTGTTTATAGGATAAGGAGGAAGAAGAAGAAGTGGAACACAAACACCAGAAGCTTTTGAATATTGATTACTAGTAGGAAAATGCAATGATGATGTATAAAACAAGACCAATCATTCTCTATGGGAAGTGCTTAATCCCAAAGAATACACACACACACACACACAAGGTTACAAGATACCCAAAGTTCCTTATGCCACCAATTTCCTCTGCACCAGACCTTCACCTTCTCCAAGAGCTTGCTCTTGTGCACACCTTGCACTCAAGCTTCCAATAGGGTAGGAGGGAGGGACAACTTCTATCAATGCGCACACCTCTTCAATGGTACCTTGTGCCACCTTGATTGCCTTTCTTACTGGTTCTCTGCACTCCTTCTCTGCACACACTAGATCACCCTTCTTGCACACTTTGTCTCACACTTGCTTCTTTGTGTCACACTGGTTCAATGTCTCTTGCTCTTCTCACCTAGTGTAGACTATGCTCTCTCTTCCTTAGTCTAACTCAAAGAATAGTAATGCCTATTCCTTGTGTGTTGATTAACTTACATACACTGGTCCCAACTAATACTGTATCTTGGTGCTCACTTTAATGTCCCAAAAATGTCTAAAAATATGTACAACCAATGACTCCCTATTTTGTCTTGTAGTGACTTTAGGAAAAAAACAAAATTTTAAATGGAGGGCCATACATGCACGTTTGTGTACTGCTTCCTCTTCACATGCCTTCACTTTTGCCTTCATTTCTTCAATATGTGTGCCTAAGGGACCGTTCACCTAAACCTTCCAAACAATCTAAACCCTTGAAAACCTTATAGAAAGACAATCTGCAACCTGCATTCTGCTTTCTGCAAAACCATAATCATTGTGAATAAACTATTTGTGCACTATCTATGCCCCTTGACCAACTTGACTTTGACCACTTTGACTTTGACCAGCTTGAATTTGAACTCTTTGACTTTGACCATTTTGACTTTGACCAACTTGACTTTGCCCAATTTGACTTTGATGGGCTCAACAAAAATACAGATAGATATCATTACTCAACTCTTGCACTTCCAAAGGGAAGAGAAGCAAAGAACCTCAATCCAATCCTTTCAAGAAAGAGTCATGAAGTGAAGGAGCTACTTTATTGGCAAGAATGTGACTTGATTTTACAAGGAATAGGAGTTAGAGGATGTAGTATAGGGCGAAGAGAAAGTTAAGATCAACTTTGGACATGGAGTCATGAAGAGCACCTTCATAAGCTCTTCAACTTTGCATGCATCAACTTCACATGTATCTCTTAATATTAACACCTTTGCTTGCTAGTTTATGGATGAATTGGAGCCTTTTTGCGTATGCTGGAAAATAGTGAAGTCATTATCCCATGTAAGAATTTCTCAAAAAATACAACTAATGATATTTGTGAAGTCAAGGATGGCAAGATCCTACATATTGACACTTTATTAGTGGTCACCTATGTTTGCTCATCTATGGATCACAAAGCTATAGTAGATAGAAAAAGGTGATGAAAAAATGAAGGAAGGATAATTGGATGCAAAGTGGAAGCTACACAAATACCAACACAATCAATACAACAAAGTCAAGTAAACCCAAAACTTTCTAATCTAGTTCCTATTGACAAGTACACTTCTTCTCAACCTATGGTCCCTCAAGATCAAGAAGCAAATGTTTCCAAGCAAGTCAAGGTAAATCCAAAAAAATATCTTTTATATGCAAAAGTATTATTTATAGCAAGGCATAGACTTGAAGCAAGCTCTTGAAAAATGTGTATTGAATAGCATGATTGAGTTCACTCTTGGTGATCTCCTTGGTATATAACTAAAAGAGTTCTTCAAGTGATAATTGATCTGTTGAGATGCAAAAGACAACCAATTGAGGATGCACAAGAGGAAAATATGGAAGGCACTACACTTATGCAACTATCATAAATACATGTGCATAAAGAAGGGAAATATATGAAGAAAATGAAAGGAATGATGCATCCATTTGCACATGATTAGACGTTTCTAGAGGATTATTCTCAAGGTATGATTCCATTGGTTGTTTCTCAAAAGACCATTGGGCTCATCGCACTACAAGGGCTCTTGTTAAGCTTGAAAAATTGAAACCCTTTTTCTTGTTCTCATTGATCATGGAGAAGAAAATATCATGTCTAAGGATCTCTATTTGAAGAGAAAATGGCATATTGATATAAAGAAAGGTTGGAGGATTTGGGCTTCCAACATGATGCCAAAAGAGTTTTTTGGAGCATTCCCACAAATGCAATCATGATGGGTGATGTCACTACAAAAATGTTTTTGTTTAGGATCATTCTAGTTATCCATTAATTCTTGGTAAAACATATGGTAAGACTCTTCATATGCATACATACATGCATATGAATACATGAATGCATATGCATACAAGCATGCATATGCATACAAGCATGCATATGCATACATGAATGCATATGCATACATACATGCATATGCATACATACATGCATATGCATACATACATGCATATGCATACATGAATGCATATGCATACAAGCGTGCATATGCATACACATGCATATGCATACACATGCATATGCATACACATGCATATGCATACACATGCATATGCATACACATGCATATGCATACAAGCATGCATATGCATACATTTATGCATATGCATACATTTATGCATATGCATACATGAATGCATATGCATTCATGTATATGCATACAAGCGTGCATATGCATACACATGCATATGCATACACATGCATATGCATACACATGCATATGCATACACATGCATATGCATACACATGCATATGCATACAAGCATGCATATGCATACATTTATGCATATGCATACATGAATGCATATGCATACTGATCGAAGCTGGATTTAAAAAGACATAAGAGAATTGGGTGATCCAAAGGAAATTTAAGGTGGAAGCTAAACATGTGTTTTTCCTTATCATGCACTAAATATTTCGAGAAAAATTCTTCCAACCTCCCGCTTTCACTGGCACAATTTTTTTTGTTGTTTTATCTACAAGACAACCAAATATGGTGGAAGTTCCATTGGCCTTGTGTGAATCCAACCTCGTAGGGGTAGCAAATGGATATGTTTTCACGTGGTCAGAGATCACTTTTTGGGTCACCCAAAAAGTGTTCTAAGAGCACATGGATGTTTGGTGGTCGGATTTTGGGTGGTCGGAGATGGACTTTGGGCCGTCGGATTTAGATGCACATGAAGGTCCGATGGCCAGAGAAACGGACTTTGTGTTATTGAATTCAGGTGCACATGAAAGTTTGGTGGTCAGATTTTGGGTTGCCTGAGATGGACTTTGGGTCACCGGATTTAAGTGCACATGAAGGTTTTGCAATCAAATTTCAAATAATAAAAAATATACTTCAAGTCATCATATTTTGGCACACATGAAGATTTAGGTCATCATTTTTAGGCATCAAATTAAGTGGGCAAGATAATAGGGTCACCATATTTCTATAATCATAATCTTCTTAGACTTAGTTTCATCAATGCTATTGTGCTTTATGTTAAGAAAGATACATACACATCATATTGAACTTCACATCACCACTACTACACTACAAAAGAATGTTTGAAAGGATGAGTATATATCATGGATTACCAATCAATCATGTACAATACATTATATAATAAATGTTAGACTCAAGAAATGACCGACAAGAGATGGTTGAACCACACCCTAAGAGGGAGGATTACGAAGTAATCCTCAACCATGGCTTTTGGGGCAAGTGGTTAGCCCATCATACTCTTAGCTGGTAGGTCATGAGTTCAAATCCCACAATTGGTATCAGAGCTTAGGAAGTAGACTTGGGCAGGGCGGATGGAAGGCGCGCGTCGATTTCAAAGGTGAGCCCAACATAGATTAGAGCCTATCTCCCAATCCGTAGGTCGGATTTAGACATATAAGATACCATTGGAAAGCTCTCGGAACGAGCGCTCCAATGGAAGCAATAGATTGAGGATCCAACATACCGAACATGGGTGAGAACCAGGTTCAAGATATTGAGTTGAGAACAAGGGGCTCAAGAGACCAAGGTTGTGAACAAGGCAAGTCTGTAGGCAAGTGGCCAAGAAGCGAAAAGGCAAGGTTCAAAAGACCAAGGTTGAGAGCAAGTGTTCAAGAGACCAAGGTTGAGGACAAGATGGTTCAAGAGACTGTGTGAGGGTGAGGACATCAATCCAAGGGGAGATCAAGGATTGATAATTGAGGACAATGATCTCTATAAGGGGAAGAGAGTGTTAGACTCAAGAAATGACCGACAAGAGATGGTTGAACCACACCCTAAGAGGGAGGATTAGGAAGTAATCCTCAACCATGGCTTTTGGGGCAAGTGGTTAGCCCATCATACTCTTAGTTGGTAGGTCATGAGTTCAAATCCCACAATAAACCCACGACTCTTTATTCAAGATGCGTAAGTTTGAATGATACAAGGACGATTAACGTCATAGATGGAAGTACAATATTTATAATAAACCACTAGGCATTGTCTTGATTTCACTCCCATGTAGTAATCTTCATTCCATGATCGGAAATTATTTACATAAATGAGGGAAAAAATGACATTAGTTGAATAAAATCCATGGCAAGATTATGAAAAAACATAGTGTGTAGACATTACCTTCAAAACCATTCCATAAACTTTACACATATCAGTATCAATTGCAGCTTGCTCGATGGAGTATTGTCTAAATAATGCCATCCTTATTCTACATGCAAGATCCCATTCTGAATATTTGGAACCTCTTAATCATTAGTATGTGGATCTTCTTGGCCATTAGGTTCACTCTCAACTTGTAACTAAACAAAATTATGAAGTAAACAACAAGCACTTATTATCAAGGGGACCATAGGTAGATCTATATTGACATTTTGTAGAATTCGCCATCGATTTTTCAAGATCCCAAATACATTTTCAATTTTGACTCTACCCTTTGATAAGTGTTTGTCAAATGCTCTCTTTTCTATTATGTGCTCTCCTACACGAAATGGTTTTACTAAGAAGCTTCTTGCCTTATACACGGAGTCACCGAAGACAAAAGGTCTTATTGTCTCACCTTGAACTTCCAATGTTGATTATTTAAGAGCCAATCCTTTTTTTACTATCCAAGCTTGTTTGGCCTTCGAATGCAGTGTCGCAGTGCCTATGCAAGCAATTTTGCCCTTCTATGCCAAACATATATATAGGTTCCGGTTTGCCAATACAGGCATCTTGAACTCTGTGATAAGTTTAGTAGAGCTCAAGAGGGTGTTTTTGTTCAACTTCTTGAGATACAATCATTTTTTTGCATAAGGGTATATAGTCAATGGCCATGGCTAAAAGCAATGATATATTCCGTATGTTGGCTATTGAGGACAAGTTGGATGGTACCGACTACCCGCTATGGGCATATATGATGCATCTTGCATTGGTAACAAAATGGTTGTGGAAAATGAATGAAGGAGATTTGGTCAATAGTTTTGTTGACAAAGATCAAAGATTTGAAGGAACAGTTGATTTTTGCTTATGAAGTCTTGACTAAATAGTTCACTTGTGCAGAATCTTTTTAATGGTCTTCCAGATTCATAGTAGCTTTTTGCTTCTACTCTTCAATTGATGATGAAAGGCAATCCACATGCCTTAACATTTCAGGAGTTAGTCTCTATTTTGGTGCAGGAAGATCATTCCAGGCAAAAAAGGTACATTATGTGTGTTGCAAATCGAGCTTTCTTAGCTAGGCAGAAGCGCAAAGGTAAATGGAGCTCGTCTACTAGTAAGCAAGACAAAGATGAGAAGAAAACAGAAAAGCAGAAACAATTTTGCAAATTCTATAAAGGAAACGATCATGTCATAAAGAGTTGTCCAAAATTGGCTACAAAAGAGGCAAAGAAGAAAGAGGTTGGAATGGTTGTTACAGAGGCCTCTAACCCTAAAACAAAGTCTACTAGTCTTGTGTAGAATGAGGAATGGGCATTTACTATTGTATGCAGCCATGATCCATCTTCTCATGAGTAGTGTATGTCTGTAGTAGACTCATATGTTTGGTACTTTGATAGTGGGGCACCCAAACATATTACCTTGCAGCATAGCTTTTTTAGTTCACTTGAGTCTATCCCTATAAGGAAAACTATCACACGTGCTGAAAAATCCTCTTATCCTGTAATGAGAGTTGGTCAGATCATTTTGACTATTGTTGATGGTAGTTCCTTCACATTATCAGATACTTTATTTGTTCCAGAGATCAAGAAAAATATGTTGTCAATTTTAGCATTAGCCAAAATCAGCATGGATGTAAAATTTGTTGATGATAGATGTATAGTTCATGATCTGTCAAATGGCAATGTTATTATTGCTTTTGGCATTTATGTCATGGGTTGTATAAGCTCATAGACTATGCAAAATCTGTGAATGATTTAGCATGTGCAATTCAAGATTCTCAAGCTATCTCATATGTAAAGCTTTGGCATGAATGCTTTGGTCATCTAAATTATGCTAGTTTGCTACACCTGTAGAAATATGAAATGTTGTCTTCTCTACCCAAAATTGAGGCACCTTGTAAACATGTCTATGAACACTATATTTTGGGTGGAAGGTTCAATTTGAGCTGCTCATAAACTACAGCTTGTTCATAGTGATGTCTATGGTCCCATGTAGACACCTTCTTTTGGTAACTACCTTTACTTCAGGACTTTTATCAACGATTTTTATAGGCATGCGTGTGTGTATCCATTGAAAGAAAAGTGCAAAGTGTTTATGTGCTTCAAAAAGTTTCATGTTATGGTTGAAAATGTGTCAACATGTAAATTGGAAACCCTTTATTTTGATCGAAGGGGGGAATACATGTCTTCTAATTTTAATGCATTTTTGAAGTCACGCTTTACCACATAGCTTCTAGCTTGAATTTGTTATGTAACATATGTTCTTAACAGGTGTCCCACCAAACCACTATAATCTATCACTTCATATGAGGCTTGGCATGGCTGCACGCCATCTACTACTCATCTGCATGTCTTTGGTTGCTTGGCATATGCATTAGTGCATTAACAACAACGCACAATATTGGATGATAAAGTAGTGAAATCTATTTTTGTTGGGTATAGTTTTGAAAGCAAAGGCTATCATCTGTAGGCATCCACAAACTAAACATGTTTTGGTTAGTCGTGTTGTTGTTTTTGTGGAAGATTCAATTCAGCCATTACTTTCATGTACTAAGGAGACATCAATTAGCTCTAAAAATGTGTATGACACTTGTTGAAGCATAAGCTTGATGGAATAGTGTTGCAAAAGGTTATGCTCAAGAGAGAGGCATTGATTTTGATGAGACCTTTTCACCCCCATGCCGAATGACCACCATTCATAGCATATGTGCACTTGTAGCTCATCATGGTTGGAATGTACATCAGTTGGATATTAAAACTACATTTTTGAATGTTGACTTACATGAAGAAGTGTATGTTTTTCCACATGGTTTTGTGTAAAAAGGGCATTAAAACAAAGTGTGTAGGTTGAACAAGGAATTATATGGTTTGAAGCAATCACCACGTGCTTGGTATGAAAAGATACATGCCTACTTGATAACACATGGTTTTGGGAAGAGTCCAACTTTATATGTTAAGTGTGTAAATGATGTATTTCTCATTATTGTTGTGTATGTTGATCACATATTGCTCATTGGTCCTAATGAGAAGCATATTGCTAAATTCAAGACTTATTTGCATGCCTCTTTTGAGATGTCAGATTTGGGGCATTTGCATCATTATTTGGGCTTTCATTTTATGCAAGTTGATGGGGGAATATATTTGTGTCAAACAAAATATATCGACACATTATTGAAATGTTTTGGCCTTGAAGATTGGAAACCTATTGCCACTCCTATGGAAACAAGTTTATGGTTGAGTCGTCATCATGATGGAGATACATTTGATGTTGTTCTCGATCAGCAGGCTATTGGGTGCTTGATTTACTTATGGATAACTCAGCCTGATATTCAGTTTGTTGTCTCTCAAATGAGCAGGTTTATGCATTGCCTAGGTGTTAAACATTGGCAGGTGGTTAAGCACATCTTTCGCTACTTGAGTAGTACTCGACTACTTGGATTGTTTTATCCCAAGGGAGGATCACTACCGCCATGTCTACATGCTTTTTCTGACTCTCACTAGGATGGTTGCTATGACATTCTGGTGCCGACTAGTGGTTTTTGCTTCATGCTTGGTAGCTCATGCATTATTATTTAATTTTCATGGTTGAGACGCCTTTTTGGCTGATTTGGGTGTTGGTCACTCTTCAGCCACCACCATCTTCATTAACAGTCAGAGTGCATTAGTAGTTGTGAGGAACCTTTTGTTCCATGCTTGGATAAAGCACATTGAGATGCATTATCACTATGTCATGGAGAGGTTCTCTACTAGAGAGATCATTTTGGCATATGTGCCCACACAGGATAACATTGTAGACCTTTTCACAAGTGTGCCTAGGGAGAAATTTGAAGCTTTGCAAAGCTTTGGGCTTACTTCCTTTTGTGGATTGATCTCCTTCCACATAGCTTGGCACTTTCTTATACATGAGTGTCAGCTCCTTGTTCACTGCATCACTTCCAAGGGGGATTTGTTGATATATTTTAGTAGTGATGTGTGTAAACACACTTAGGACCACCATGGCACTTTTTTCCCTCTTTAGAAGGTTTTTTCCCCTAGCTTGTATATATGCCTATAAACCTAATGGGTTACTTATATTTGTACATTCATTGGGTAATACATTGAGTTATGTGTGTTGTGCTCCAAGATTCTTCTTCTTCCTTGTGATGTTCATGTGCTTCTGCAGACCTTATATGTTAAGCATGCAAATGATGTACCTCTGATCATTGTTGTGTATGTTGATGACATGTTGCTCACTAGACCTAATGAGAAGCATATTGCTAAACTTAAGGTTGATTTGCATGCCTCTTTTGAGATGTCAGATTTGGGGCATTTGCATCATTATTTGGGCATTCAATTTATGCAAGTTGATGGGGGAATAACTTTATGTCAAACAAAATATATTAACAGATTATTACAATGTTTTGGCCTTGAAGATCGCAAAGCTATTGCCGTTCCTATGGAAGAAGGCTTACAATTGAGTCTTTATGATGTTGGAGATGCATTTGATGTTGTTCTCTATCAGTAGGCTATTGGATGCTTGATATAATCATGCATAACTCTATCTAATATTAAGTTTGTTGTCTCATAGATAAGGAGGTTTATGCATTGCCTAGGTGTCAATCATTGGCACAAAGTTAAGCGCATCTTTTGCTACTTGAGTGGTACCCAACTACTTGGATTGTTTTATCCCAAGGGAGAATCACCACCACCAGATTTACATGCTTTTTTTGACTCAGACTAGGCTGGTTGCTATGACACTCGTGTGTCCACTATTGGTTTTTGCTTCATGCTTGCTAGCTCATGCATATCTTGGTTGAGCAAGAAGCAGCCTATTGTGGCCACTTCTAGTTGTGAGGCTATAGGGTAGCTTTCACAACGATTGTTGAATGTGTGTGGTCAGACACCTTTTGGTTAATTTGGGTGTTGGTCAATCTTTTGCCACCATCATCTTCACTAACAGTCAGAGCACATTGGAGTTTCAAGAAACCCTATGTTCCATGCTCGCACAAAGCACATTGAGGTGCATTATCATTATGTTAGGGAGAGGTTCTCTACTGGAGAGATCAGCTTGGCATATAAGCCCACATAGGATAACATTGCAAATCTTTTCACAAAGGCTCTACCTCAGGAGAAGTTTGAAGCTTTTTGCAAAGCTTTGGGCTTACTTTCTTTCGTAGATCAATCTCTTTCCACATAACTTGGCACTTCCTTATACATGAGTGCTAGCTCCTTGTTCACTACATCACTCCCAGGGGGGGTTGTTGATATATTTCTGTAGTGATGTGTGTGAACACACTTAGGACCATAGAGTCACTTTTTTCCCTCTTTAGGAGGTTTTTCCCCTAGCTTGTATATACACCTATAACCCTAATGGGTTACTTATCTTTGTACATTCACTTGACAATACATTTGGTATTGTGTGTTGTGCTCCAAGCGTCTTCTTCTTCCTTGTGTTGTTTGCATGCTTCCGTAGACCTCAAACTCCAACATTGACTACTTTCTTCCAGTCTTTTAAGCAAAGATTTCCATGCTTAATGTAGACGTATACATCTTCAAAACATTTAATTAAGCTAAATGTATGGGACTCATCCCATATTACTCCTCTACTTCTCTTTGCCCCTTTTCCATCACCCCATCGGTACCTATGGTAAAAACATGCAAAATTTTAGTAAGAGAAAGATGTACCATCATTTAACTAATGTGCACGTGTAGATATGTTTGAGAAAAAGAATTAAAGAGGGATAAACACAGATATAACCATTAATTTAATTTAATATGCATATGTAGAAATGATAAATAAATTGGCACACATATAAAGAGATAGATAGACAAACAATGTGAAACACAATAACTTTTCAAGTTGTACTCATTGTCATTAAACATTCATAAAGTAATGGTAAGGACAATAAATTTTAAATTTGTAATAATCATCATTTAACATTCACAAACTAAGGACAGAGAGAGAAAGAGAAAGAGAGAACTCATAACTGTTTTATGCATTTAGATTACCAAAAGTGCATACGACACTAACTTTTCAAGTTATAATTGTAATCACTTGACATTGAAAAACTAATGGTGTAATATAAATAACTTTTTGATTTGTAATAATAGTGGTTTTACATTCACAAACTAATGAGAGAGAGAAAGAGATCGAACGACAACATACATGCATAAATGCATTTCAAATACCTACATATATACATTTCACATATATACATTTCACATACATACATACATGCATGCATACATACATATGTGCATGTCAACTTTATTACACATGCACAAATGCATGCAACATAGATACTAAATAAATACAAACAGAACACGTACACACATATATGCATTTCAAATACACAAATGCTTACATCTATACATATATACATATTTCAAATACTACACATGCACAACTTCATACAACATACATACATAAATAAATACAAACAAAACACACACACATACATAAATAAATACAAACAAAGAACATGCATGCATGCATACATACACATGCACACATATACATATAAACATACACATTTATACTAGGTTGCATTATTTGTTATTCGAAAATTCAATTATCGTGAATAATTATGGAATTTTATGTTGAACCCTTATTATCTGGTGCCATGTCAGCTTATTCGGATTGCACGGCAATTTGGAACTATTTTGATCAAAAACTTTTTTGCTTGAGAATTTTTCAATAAAAAAAAAATTTGATAAAAAATCTTTCAATCGAAAAGTCTTTCGATCAAAAAATAATCGTTCAAATAATGTTTTATAAAAGAATGCCCTTAGAATTATACCTCATCAGAATTATTTTGTTTTTGCAAACTTACAGTGTCATACAAAGAATAGGGTATGAGCTCTTGTTAAAAATATTTAGTCATTTAGTACTAAAAGAATAAAGAAAAAAAAATTATTTTTTTTTAAATTGTGAGTTAAAAACTATTGTGATTGTTTGACTCAACATTGATTCTTACTTCACAATAGTATATGTATGTGTGTGTATGATTGTGAGTAAAAATGTATTGTGATTGTTTGAATCAATATTGATTCTTACTTCACAATAGTATGTGTATGCGTATGTGCATATGTATGATTGTGAGTGAAAATCTATTGTGATTGTGTATGTGCATGTGTATGTGTGTGTATGATCGTGAATAAAAATCTATTGTATGTGTTGGAAAAGACTAACTACTTTTCTATAATTCAAGGGTTGAGAAGGTGTTAATAAGTGAACTAGAGCTTTTGAGGTGTCTAGATGGCTTTATCTTGTAGACTTATTAACACCTTCTCAGATCCCTTGAATTGTAAAGGGATCCAACAAAGTTTCATCCAATAATATGTGTATGTGCATATGAGTGTGTAATTGTGAATGAAAATCTATTGTGATTGTCTGACTCAACATTGATTCTTACTTCACAATAGTATGTGTAAGTGTATGTGCATATGATCGAGAATTTAAAATCTATTGTGATTGTCTGAATCAACATTGATTCTTACTTCACAATAGTATGTGTAAGTGTATGGTTGAGAATTAAAATATATTGTAATTGTCTGACTCAACATTGATTCTTACTTCACAATACTATGCATAAGTGTGTGTATGTGTATGACTGAGGATTCAAATCTATTATGATTATCTGACTTAACATTGATTCTTACTTCACAATAGTATGTGTAAGTGTCTGTGCATGTATAATTATGAGTTAAAATCTATCTGTCTATATGAAGAGGTAGAAATATAAACAGATAGGTAGATAAATACATAGATTAATAGACTGAAAACTTTAAGAGAGATTTAGAGTAGTTTGTATATATTTTAAGATATACATTTAGTGGAATTTATATCTTATTTGATATTGATTTATGTTATCTTTTGTAGATATAAAGTCTTCATAAAGCAAGCATTATGGGGAAGGGAAAAGAATGGTCATATGTGATTATTCATCAAGAGGGTAAAACAGTGCGGACATCTTTATGTAGGTAATGCAACTCAAATAAAAGAGCATCTTTTTAGTACAGGTAATAATGTGACAGGATGCTCTAATCTAGATAATGATATATGGGTACACTTTGGAAGTTATACAAAAAAAAATTAAATCTCAAGGTATCACATCAAAAAGATTTAAAAGCATGATTAGTTCACAATACTTTCCAGATGTAGAGCAAGAACGAATAGATGTATCAATGACAACAGAGGATCCTCGTGATATTTTTGCTCAAGTATCACAAACTATTTTTGAGAGTAATCAAGATACATGTACTCCATTTTCTCGAGCTATGTCAAGAAAGAGTGGACCCGGTGAATGTAGCAAAAACAGTGGATCTAATAATGTGTCACCATGCTTTGTTGGTATTAAATCACAAAACACAATACCTATAGCTTTTGAAAAGCAAGATTTTCTTGAGCTTCATCTCAAATGCACTCGAGCATTTTTAGCATGTGGGATTCCTTTCAATGTTATTGGTAATCCTATTTTCAAAGATGCTTTGATGTCATACATGGAAATGATTCACCATGCCAAATTACAATAAAATGTGACTAGAGTATGTAGATAACATGAAGAAAAGTATTGAAGCTATTTTAAAATGAACAATGCTTGATTATGTACCCATATATGGATGGACAATAGCACTACATGGATGGAAAAGTTGTAAGAAGAAGCCATTGATTAATTTCATGGTTATATGTCCAAAGGGAAGCATGTTTTTGGAAGTAGTTGATACTTACCTTAAAGAGAAAAGTTCAGCTTTTCTTGTATCTCATATGGGTGGTCCAAAGAATGCGATTGTGATAGTGACTTATAATGCATCTAGTTTTTGAAGTGATGGAATTGCAATACAAAACAAGTAGGAAGGCATTACTTGGGTTCCATGCATAGCTCATACACTAAATCTATTATTGAAAGATATAGGTAGATTATCTATAAACAAAGTTTATTAGATGCAAATCATGTGGTCAAATTTATCCAAGAGCATCAATTTTCATATTGACTCTTTCATTGAAAATCTCCCAATAAAGCACTTCATATCTTTTGTGCTACAGGATTAACAAAAACCTATATTATGCTCAATGGATTATTGGAAGTCAAGCCAAAACTTGTAGAAATGATTGTGTCGAAGATGAGAGGCATGGTTAGAGAAGATCTTTCTTATCGAGTTGCAGCATTGTAGTGTATTTCTCTAATACAGTCATGAAAGTTTTGGCATAATCTTGAAAAAATATCAGTATCACTAAACCTTTTATGGAACCTTTACAAATTGTTTATACCAATAAGTTTCTGATAGGAAAATTTTATTGGATTATGTTAGAAGCTATTCAAAAAGTGAAAGAACCTAATCATTTTTCATTACTAGAAAAAGTACAAATTGTATCATTAGCAGAGAAAAGATGGATGCAAACACATACTCATTTACATGGAACATTGTTCATCTTGGATCTAACATTTCAACTCAATGGTCAAGCATCAAACAAAGAAGTCACGGAAAATTTCAAAACCACATGTCAATTATTACTTCCAGGCACAAATGGTCAAGATGCATTCCACTAAAGAGTATCTTATGTAAATCAAGAAGGATGTTTTGGAGATCTATGGCTCATTGAAGTGATTCAAATGCATCCACCTCCTATATGGTGGAAAGAGTACGGAGGTGAAGTAGTGGAGTTGCAACATATAGTTATGAGAGTGTTTTCAGTAACAACTTCAAGCGGTAGTTGTGAACGTAATTAGAGTGCATATGATTTTCTTTATTCAAAACGAAGAAATTGCTTAAGTTTATCACATGCCAATGATTTGGTATAAATTTTTTGTAATATGCATTTGTTACATGCTCCAACCAAGATAGCTTCTACAACAACACAACAAACTTTTGGAGAATTTCAAACTCATGAAATTTTAACAAATGATTCATAGAGTGATCATGACTTAGATGTAGATCACAACAATGGTTCGGACATGGAGGAAATAGATGATGTGGTACTTGTAATAGATGATAATATTCAAAATGAAGAAAATGATGTACTTTGAATACTTTGGTTAGATTATGTTTTGTTGATTGAATAATTCATCGGTAGTGAACCGATCAAAAGATGATGATGCATCTTATAGTCTTCCATATCTGTTCTCATATGCATCGCGAGATATTTGTAAAATTTTCACTTTTCTAAATCATCAATTCTCTTTTGTTGATCATCAATTGTTCTTCGTAATCCAAGAATTGTTAATCCTTCATTGTATCATTCTACTCCTTGTGATGATAAATCTGTTGATATATTTAGGTAGTGATGTGTGTGAACACATTTTTCCCTCTTTAGGAGGTTTCCCCCCCCTGTATATACGCCTATTGCCCTAATGGGCTACTTATCTTTGTACATTCTCTAGTAATACATTTAGTATTGTATGTTTGTGCTCCAAGCTTCTTCTTCATTGTGCTGTTCGCATGCTTCCACAGACGTCTAACTCCAACAATTGTTATCAGAGCAGGTCGTCGCTTCATCTAGGGCGCCGTCAACACTCCTCCGTTTGTAGTCTCAGAATTGCACGAATTTTGGTGAGCATACTCACTGTGTTTCTCAAATCAAAACAGCTTCATTGTGTGGTGCCGAAATCGCGATCTGAGCTCGTTTCGGCCTCCGAACGCACTATCGCAATGCTTGTGCAAGCTATTTCGTCTTTTTGTGCCAAAGGTATATACCAGTTTCTGTTCGCCAGTTTAAGCATCTCGAAGTCTGCTACAGGTCTAGTAGAATTTGTTTGGGCAGTTCCGTTTAGCTTTTTGAGATACAGTCAATTTTTTGCATCAAGGTATTTTAGTCACCGGCCATGGCTGAAAGCAGTGATGTATTCCGTATGTTGGTTGTTGAGGATAAGTTGGATGGTACCAACTACCCATTATGGGCTTATATGATGCAACATGTACTGGTTGCAAAAGGATTGTGGAACATTGTGCAGGGTGTTGAAAGACGTCCTGTTACACCTATAACGACAGGTACTGCAAATACAGGTGCTGGACCTGATGAACATGGTGTCGAAGATGATATTCTGTAGATTCCTGTTCGTGCTACTATTTCTGCTTCACCTACTGCAGAGCAGATTCGCTGGGATGGCAGAGATGCCCAGGCACATGCATTGATAGCTTTTTCTGTCAAACGTGCCATTATTCCTCACATTCGCTCTTGCAGGACAACTAAGGATGCTTGGGATACACTTACCACATTGTACCAAGCTAGGAATGAGGCTCGTGTTGCTTACCTCCGAAAACAGTTGGAGAGTGAGCACATGAATGAAGGTGATTTTATGGACAGTTTCCTAACAAAGATCAAAGACTTGAAGGAACAGTTGATTTCTGCTGATGAGGTTATACCAGATAGCTCACTTGTGCAGACCGTTCTGAATGGTCTTCCTGACTCATATCAGAGTTTTTCTTCTACTCTTTAGTTGATGATGAAAGGCATATCCTTATCATTTGAGGAGTTAGTCTCTGTTCTGTTGCAAGAAGATCAGTCCAGGCAAAACAGGTCCATTATGCGAGTTGCAGATCAAGCTTTCCTGGCTAGTCAGAAGGGCAAAGGAAAATGGAGCTCTTCAACTAGTAAGCAGAAATCTGCTAATTCTGCATATTCGAAGAAGGAAGATAAAGATGAGAAGAAATCAGAAAAGCAGAAATTTTTTTGTAAGTATTGTAAAGGGAATGATCATATCATAAAGAACTGTCCAAAACTGGCTGCTAAAGAGGCAAAGAAGAAAGAGGCTGGAATGGTTGTTGCAGAGGCCTCTACACCAAAAACAGAGTCTGCAAATCTTGTGCAGGAAGAAGAATGGGTGTTTACTACTGTGTGCAGTTTTGACCCATCTTCTCATGAGCAGTGCATGTCTGTGGTAGACTCAGATGATTGGTATTTTGACAGTGGAGCGACCAAACATATTACCTTGCAGCACAGTTTCTTCTCTTCACTCGAGCCTGCCCCTACAGGGAATACTGTTACATGCACCAACAACTCCTCTTATCCTATTATAGGAGTTGGTAAGATCATTTTGACTACTGCTGATGGTAGTTCTTTCACTTTGTTAGATGCTTTATTTGTGCCAGGGATCAAAAAGAACCTGTTATCACTTTGTGCATTAGCCAAGATTGGCTTGGTTGTGAAATTTGTTGATGACAGGTGTACAGTTCATGATATGTCAAATGGCGATGTGATTATTGCTTCTGGCATTTTATGTCGTGGGCTGTATAAGCTCATAGACTATGAAAGATCTGAAAATGATTTGGCATGTGCAGTAAATGATTCTCAGGCTATGTCAGATGCAAAGCTTTGGCATGCACGCTTTGGTCATCTGAATTTTGCTAGTTTGCTATGCCTGCAAAAATCTGAAATGGTGTCCTCTTTGCCCAAACTTGAGGCACCTGGAAAACATGTTTGTGAAGGCTGTATTTTGGGCAAAATGCAGCGTTCCTCCTTTCCAAAAGATGGTTCAGTTCGGGCTACACAGAAATTGTAGCTTGTCCATAGTGATGTCTGTGGTCCTATGCAGACACCCTCTTTTGGAAATTACCTTTACTTCGTGACTTTCATTGATGATTTTTCCAGGCACGCATAGGTATATCCACTCAAAGCAAAGTCCGAAAGGTTCATGTGCTTTAAACAGTTCTTGGTTTTGGTTGAAAAACTGTCAACATGTAAAATGGGCACCCTCTGTTCTGATCGAGGGGGGGAATATATATCTTCTGATTTTAATGCATTTCTGGCTAAACGTGGGATAAAACACCAGTGTATAGTACCGTATATACCTCAATAGAATGGAGTTGCTGAACGGAAGAATAGGTCTCTCATGGAGATGGCGAGGTGTATGGTCAAGAGTCAGGCTTTACCTCATAGTTTCTGGCTTGAGGCTATCATGTGTGCAACATATGTACTGAACAGGTGTCCCACTAAAGCACTGCAATCTATCATGCCATATGAGGCTTGGCATGACCGCAAGCCATCTATTGCTCATCTGTGTGTTTTTGGTTGTTTGGCATATGCACTAATGCCTTAACAACATCGCAGAAAATTGGATGATAAGGCAGTAAAATGTATTTTTGTTGGGTACAGTTCTGAAAGTAAAGGCTATCGTCTGTATCATCCACAGACTAAACGCATTCTGGTTAGCCGTGATGTTGTCTTTGTGGAAGATGCTATTCAGCCATTGCTTTCATGTACTAAGTAGACATTTGTTAGCTCTAAAGACATGTATGATACTTTGATGCCTCTTTTTACAGGTGGACAGTCTAGTGCTGGTCCTAATGAGGCAACTTCTTAGTCTTTGCAGGTTTCATATGATGATGCAGATCATTCCATTTCTGATGCAGATTTACATGATGCGCTTGTTGATGAGAGAGCTGATATTGAGCAGGCAAAAACTATGCCAAAATGGCTGGTGCAAACTTTGCGTGACAGCAAATTAGATGCACCTTTGTCATATCGTACTCGTTTAGGCTCTCATAGTGCCTCCTTTGCATCAGATTGCTATGCTATGGCTGAGTCTAGTCTCTGTGATGAGAATGAGCCTGTTTCTTTTGATAAAGCACAGAATTCAAAAAATTGGATGGCTGCTATGCAATCTGAATATGATGCTATAATGAAGAATGGTACATGGTCTTTATGTGACTTGCCTCCTAGCAAGAAGGCCATTGGCACTAAGTGGGTATACAAGCTGATGCATATACCTGATGGTACAGTTGACAGGTATAAGGCTAGGCTTGTTGCAAAGGGTTATGAGCAGGAAAGAGGCATTGATTTTGATGAGACCTTTGCACCTACATGCCGTATGACTACTGTTCGGAGCATTTGTGCACTTGCAGCCCATCATGGTTGGAATGTACATCAGTTGGACATTAAAACAGCATTTCTAAATGGTGACTTGCATGAAGAAGTGTATGTTTTTCAGCCCCGTGGCTTTCTACAAAAAGGGCATGAAAACCAGGTGTGCAGATTAAAGAAGGCATTATATGGTTTAAAGCAAGCACCACGTGCTTGGTATGAGAAGATACATGCCTATTTGGTTGCACATGGTTTTGAGAACAGTCCAACTGAAAGCACCTTATATGTTAAGCGTGCTAATGATGTGCTTCTGATCATTGTTGTCTATGTTGACGACATGCTGCTCACTGGTCCTATTGAGAAGCATATTGCTGATTTCAAGGCTGATTTGCATGCCTCATTTGAGATGTCTGATTTGGAGCATTTGCATCACTATTTGGGCATTCAGTTTATGCAAGTTGATGGTGGAATGGCTTTGTGTCAAACAAAATATATTGACACATTATTGCAGCGTTTTGGCCTTCAAGACTGTAAGCCTATTGCCACTCCTATGGAGACAGGTTTACGATTGAGTCTTCATGATGCTAGAGATGCATTTGATGCTGATTTCTATCAGCAGGCTGTTGGATGCTTGATTTACTTATGCATTACTCAACCAGATATTCAGTTTGCTGTCTCACAGATTGGTTGTTTTATCCCAAGGGGGGATCACTACCGCCAGATTTGCATGCTTTTTCTGACTCAGATTGGGCTGGTTGCTATGACACTCGTGTGTCCACCAGTGGTTTTTGCTTCATGCTTGGTAGCTCATGTATATCTTGGTTGAGCAAGAAGCAGCCTACTGTGGCCACTTCTAGTTGTGAGGCTGAGTATAGGGCAGCTTTCACAGTGACTGTTGAGTGTGTGTGGCTCAGACGCCTTATGGCTAATTTGGGTGTTGGCCAGTCTTCTACCACCACCATCTTCACTGACAGTCAGAGCGCATTGGCAGTTGCGAGGAACCCTGTGTTCCATGCTCGCACTAAGCACATAGAGGTGCATTATCACTATGTCAAGGAGAGGTTCTCTGTTGGGGAGATCAGCTTGGCATATGTGCCCACGCAGGAGAACATTGCAGACCTTTTCACGAAGGCTCTGCCTAGGGAGAAGTTTGAAGCTTTCCGCAAAGCTTTGGGCTTACTTCCTTTTGTGAAGTGATTTCCACATAGCTTGGCACTTCCTTATACATGAGTGCCAGCTCCTTGTTCACCACATCACTCCCAGGGGGGATTTGTTGATATATTTAGGTAGTGATGTGTGTGAACACACTAGGACCGCCGGGGCACTTTTTTCCCTCTTTAGGAGGTTTTTTCCCCCGGCTTGTATATATGCCTATTGCCCTAATGGGCTACTTATCTTTGTACATTCTCTAGTAATACATTCAGTATTGTGTGTTTGTGCTCCAAGCTTCTTCTTCTTCCTTGTGTTGTTCGCGTGCTTCCGCAGAAGTCTAACTCCAACAAAATCATGGATAAGGTTATGTTCTCCAGATAGTAGAATATAGGGTTGCTTTTGAGGAAGAGGGCCTTCGTGTCCTTGATTATGAAATCCTATATGATTTTGAGGATGGCCAAAACCTACCTGCATTCTTTGAGCAATCATCCCAATCTACATGTCGATGAAGAATATCTTGTACAAAAACTTTTTGAATGAAATATGGTGCTATTTGATTATTATTTGGTAATGATCTTTCAACTTGAACAAAGAGTAGAAGTAAAGTCCTTGCTAATCCTTTATGTTGTAAGTATGAAAGCTTTAATGGTGCTGTTTCTTTCACCCTTCTTGTAACTTGAAAGAGAACATCACGAACAAAATGATTTGGACATAGCTTTTTTACTTCTTTTTCATTGATAATGGTTCTCCTTCTAATCCCTCTTGTTCTAAATCTTGGTGGGAATAAAAATTTTGATCCCGATTGCACAAATTGAACATTTTGTTCAGACAAAATCTTTTGAGATTCAACATGATCAAGGTCATTATTCACATCTGGCATTCTTGCCATGTTTTGCTTTCAAATCTGCAAGACAAAAACATTAAATATCATCTTATCCACATAATGCAAATGAATCCACATCATTTAATCCACATAATTCAAATGAATCCACATCATTTAAGCCACATAATTCAAATGAATTCACATCATTTAATCCACATATTTCAAATGAATACACATCATTTAATCCATTTAATTCAATTGAATCCACATAATTCATATGAATCCATATCATTTAATCCACATATTTCAAATGAATACACATCATTTAATCCATTTAATTCAATTGAATCCACATAATTCATATGAATCCATATCATTTAATTCAATTGAATCCACATAATTCATATGAATCCACATCATTTAATCCACATAATTCAAATGAATCTAAATCATTTAATCCACTTAATTCAAATGAATCCATATCATTTAATCCTCTTAATTCAAATGAATCCACATCATTTACTCCACATAATTCAAATGAATCCACATCGCTTAATCCACACAATTCAAATGAGTCCACATCAATCAATCCACATCATTTAATCCACTTAGTTCAAATGGATCCATATCATTTAATCCACTTAATTCAAATGAACCCATGTCATTTACTCCACGTAATTCAAATGAATCCATAGATAGATATAATGATGGATATATGAGTAGAAATATAGATAGATTGATTGATTGACAAATACATAGATAAATCCATAGATAGATATATAGATAAATATCCCTCATAATTACTTCATATCCAAATCTATCATAATCACTTCATATTAAATCCACATTCTCAATTCATGTTATCACAAAACATGTCAATTTAAAGAGCTTATCATATAATATTAAATAAACAATTAAATATGACACAATGTATTCGTAGTTATGTTTAAATTTTTAGATATAGTCATTTTTCTATATCAGGGTATTTTAGTCAGTGGCCATGGCTGAAATCAGTGATGTATTTCATATGTTGGTTGTTGAGGATAAGTTGGATGGTACGAATTACCCATTGTGGGCTTATATGATGCCTCATGTATTGGTCGCCAAAGGACTATGGAATATTGTGCAGGGTGTTGAGAGACGTCCTGTTACACCTGCGAATACAGGTACTGAAGCTGATGTAGATGGCATCAAAGATGATGATATTTTGCAAATTCCTGTTTGTGCCATGGTTTTTGTTGCCCCTACTATAGAGCAAATTCATTGGGATGGCAGAGATGCTCAAACACATGCATTGATATCCTTGTCTGTCAAACGTGCCATTATCCCTCACATTCGCTCTTGCAAAATAGCTAAGGATGCTTGGGATACACTTGCCACATTCTACTAGGCTAGGAATGAGGCTCGTGTTGCTTAGCTCCGAAAACAGTTGGAGAGTGCGCACATGAATGAAGGTGATTCTATGGATAGTTTTTTGACAAAGATCAAGGATTTGAAGGAACAATTGATTTCTACTGATGAAGTCCTTCCTGACAGTTCACTTGTGTAGATTGTTCTGAATGGTCTTCCCGACTCATATCAGAGTTTCGCTTGCACTCTTTGTTTGATGATGAAAGGCAATCCAAATGCCTTAACATTTTAAGAGTTAGTTTCTGTTTTGTTGCAGGAAGATCAGTCTAGGAAAAACATGTTTATTATGCGTGTTGTAGATCAAGCTTTTCTGGCTAGTCAAAAGGGCAAAGGAAAATGGAGCTCTTCTACTAATAAGTAGAAATCTGCTAATTCTCCACAATCAAAGAAGGAAGACAAAGATGAGAAGAAATAAGAAAAATAGAAATTGTTTTGCAAATATTGTAAAGCAAATGATCATGTCATTAAGAACCGTCCAAAACGGGCTCCTAAGAGGCAAAGAAGAAAGAGGACGGAATAATTGTTGCAGAGGTCTCTACACCAAAAACATAGTCTTCTAATCTTGTGCAGAATGAAGAATGGGCATCTACTATTGTTTGCAGGTTTGACCCATCTTCTCATGAGCATTGTATGTTTGTAGTAGACTCGGATGTTTGGTATTTTGATAGTGGGGCAACCAAACATATTACCTGGCAGCGTAGTTTCTTCACTTCACTCGAGCCTACCCCAATGGGGAATATTGTCGCATGCACCAACAACTCCTCTTATCCTATCATGGGAATTGATAAGATCATTCTGACTACTGCTGATGGTAGTTCTTTCACTTTGTTAGATGCTTTATTTGTGCCAGGGATCAAGAAGAATCTGTTATCAGTTTTTGCTTTAGCCAAGATTGGCTTGGTTGTGAAATTTGTTGATGATAGTTGTACAGTTCATGATCTGTCAAATGGCGACGTGATTATTGCTTCTCGCATTTTATCTCGTGGGCTATATAAGCTCATAGATTATGAAAAATCTATGAATGATTCAACATGTGTAGTACATGATTCTCAGGCTATGTCAGATGCAAAGCTTTGGCATGCATGCTTTGGTCATCTGAATTTCGCTAGTTTGCTACGCCTACAGAAATTTGAAATTGTCCTCTTTGCCCAAACTTGAGGCACCCGGTAAACATGTTTGTGAAGGATGTATTTTGGGCAAAATGCAGCGTTTATCCTTTCCAAAAGATGGTTTAGTTCGGGCTACTCAGAAATTGAAGCTTGTACATAGTGATGTTTGCGGTCTTATGCAGGCACCTTCTTTTGGAAACTATCTTTACTTTGTGACTTTAATTGATGATTTTTCAAGGCATGCATGGGTATATCCACTCAAACCAAAGTCCGAAGTGTTCATGTGCTTCAAACAGTTTTTGGTTTTGGCTGAAAATCTTTCAGCATGTAAAATGGGCACCCTCCATTCTGATCAGGGGGGGATATCATTTTTGGCTCAACGTGGGATAAAACATCAATGTGTAGTGTCGTATACACATCAACAAAATGGAGTTGCTGAATGGAAGAACAGGTCACTCATGAAGATGGCAAGGTGTATGGTCAAGAGTCAAGCTTTCACACATAGTTTCTGGCTTGAGGCTGTCATGTGTGCAACATATGTACTTTACAGGTGTCCCACTAAAGCCTTACATTCTATCACTCCATATGAGATTTTGCATGGTCGCAAGCCATCTATTGCTCATCTATGTGTTTTTGGTTGTTCGGCATATGCATTAATGCCTGAACAACATCGTAGAAAATTGGATGATAAAGTAGTAAAATGTACTTTTGTTGGGTATAGTTATGAAAGTAAAGGCTATCGTCTGTATCATCCACATATTAAAGGCATTATTGTTAACCGAGATGTTGTTTTTGTGGAAGATGATATTCACCCGTTACTTTCATGTATTAAGGAGACATTTGTTACCTCCAAAGACATGTATGATACTTTGCTGCCTCTTTTTACAGGTGGACAGTCTAGTGCTTGTCCTAATGGGGCAACTTCTTAGCCTTTGCAGGTTTCATGTGATGATATAGATCATTCCATTTCAGGTGTAGATTTACATGATGCACTTCTTGATGTGAGAGCTGATATTGAGCAGGCAAAAACTATGCCAAAATGGCTTTTGCATCTGGGAGAATCACCATACTCGGATCCAATGGGTCAAAGGTAGGTTGTGGACCTTGCTCACTTCCCATCACAATCTCCAAAAGATCATAAGAATCAAGGATAACTGTAACCTTGAACTTCCAAAGAAAATAATTCGTACCATCTAACTTGCCTTCACTGAAGGTTGGTGGATGAACCCATAGTGTTTGCATTTCCAAATCCATTGCACCAACTCCACTTCCACTTCTAGATGCTAATACCTCCATAGTTTTGAAGCCTTTGTGTCCCATGAACTTGAAACCTTGAAGCCTTTGCCTCCCAACAACTCTAGCATTGAATCCTTTGCCTCCCACAAGCTATAGCGTTGAAGCCTTTGCCTCCCAAGAACTCCAATGATGAAGCCTTTACAAACTTTGGAGTTGAAGCATTTACCTCTCACAATCTTGATTGTTGAAGCATTCCTTCCACAAATGCTAGAGCTGATTCCTTGGCCTCCACGATCTTTGCAATCTTCTATGTGTTCTTGTGCTCTGATACCATGTATGAAAAAGGAAACTGAATGAATGACCGAGTAGTGGCCTAGTGGTGTAACTCTAATGCCATGTAGAGGTTACCACAACACGCATATAAGATCAAGGCTAGATAGAAAGAGAGATATTGCTACTCATGGGAATAACACAAGAGATTTGATTATAATGGAGATTAGACTCAAGATGAGTAGAACATGAACTAAACTCAATTCAACTCAAACTCATAACTCTAATATAATGGAACTCAAACACTAAACAATATATAGATGGTTCTATCCACCCATGCACTCCCTATATGGAGCTTAGATGGTGATGTAGATAGAAGCTAGGTGAAGGGCTACAGGCCAACACAATGGTTACTAAGATGGATACCCTAATGGTTCCAAACACTACAAACGATGATCCTACACCATCCTTATAAGATCTTCCAAGCTTAAGTTGGCCTACCCATGTTCTAGGGTCGTGGTAGCTTGATCCGTGCCCAAATTAATCTCCACCATTGATCTATGGGGTAAATCCAATGGTAGAAAGGTAGGATCAACGACCATTTGTTTGTAACCCTTGATCTTTCTTAATCCACACTTAGGATCAAGTCTAGATCCAATGGCCCACATAAAATAGACCCTTCCCCAAGTTAAGAAAGCTACTTTTGTTTCTAGCCCTTGATTTAGGTTGATCCTCACATCGGATCAATCCCAAATCCAATGTCTTAGAAGTAATCTTCCTAACTATCCATCTAGGGTCTACACTAGACCTCATCTGACCTCAAAGTCAGGAACCTACCAATGTCCAACACTCTCAAATGGCTTCTCCTCATAATGGGGGCCTTACAAAATAGAGTGTTATGGAACAATGGTGGTGCTACATAAGGGTGAGGCATTGAGCATATCTAACACCCCCCCTCAATGTCCACCCAAAGGTGAACTACCTTCTTGGCATGATGCCAAGTCTTCCATGAAGGTGGAGCATTGACCATGTCTAACACCCCCCCTCAATGTCCACCCAAAGGTGAACTATCTCGTTGGCCCAATGCCAAGTCTTTGAAGATGTATCTAAAGTAGATCCTTTGTAAGCACTTTGGTTAGGGTACCTGCTGCATTCTTCTTGATGGGATAGCATGTGTTAGAGGTAGACATCTGCGGAAGCATGCGAACAACACAAGGAAGAAGAAGAAGCTTGGAGCACAACACACAATACTGAATGTATTACTAGAAAATGTACAAAGATAAGTAGCCCATTAGGGCAATAAGCATATATACAAGCCAGGGGAAAAAAACCTCCTAAAGAGGGAAAAAAGTGCCCCTTCGGTCTTAGAGTGTTCACTCACATCACTACCTCAATATATCAACAAATCCCCCTGGGAGTGATGCAGTGAACAAGTAGCTGGCACTCATGTATAAGGAAGTGCCAAGCTATGTGGAAATCACTCCACAAAAGGAAGTAAGCCCAAAGCTTTGCGAAAAGCTTCAAAACTCTCCCTAGGCAGAGCCTTCATGAAAAGGTCTACAATGTTCTCCTGTGTGGGTACATATGCCAAGCTGATCTCCCCAGCAGAGGACCTCTCCCTGACATAACGATAATGCACCTCAATGTGCTTAGTGCGAGCATGGAACACAGGGTTCCTCGCAATTGCCAATGCGCTCTGACTGTCAGTGAAGATGGTGGTGGCAGAAGACTGACCAACACCCAAATCAGCCATAAGGCGTCTGAGCCACACACACTCAACAGTTGCTCTGAAAGCTGCCCTATACTCAGCCTCACAACTGGAAGTGGCCACAGTAGGCTGCTTCTTGCTCAACCAAGATATACATGAGCTACCAAGCATGAAGCAAAAGCCACTAGTGGGCACACAAGTGTCATAGCAACTAGCCCAATCAGAGTCAGAAAAAGCATGCAGATTTGGCGGTAGTGATCCCCCCTTGGGATAAAACAACCCAAGTAGCCGAGTACCACTCAAGTAGCGAAAGATACGCTTAACCACCTGCCAATGCTTGACTCCTAGGCAATGCATAAACCTGCTCATCTGTGAGAAAACAAACTGAATATCTGGCTGAGTAATGCATAAGCAAATCAAGCATCCAACAGCTTGCTGATAGAGAACAGCATCAAATGCATCTCCAGCATCATGAAGACTCAATCATAAACATGTCTCCATAGGAGTGGCAATAGGCTTACAGTCTTCAAGGCCAAAACGTTGCAATAATGTGTCAATATATTTTGTTTGGCACAAAGCCATTCCACCATCAACGTGCATAAACTGAATGCCCAAATAATGATGCAAATGCCCCAAATCAGACATCTCAAATGAGGCATGCAAATCAACCTTAAAATCAGCAATATGCCTCTCATGAGGACCAGTGAGCAGCATGTCATCAACATAAACCACAATGATCAGAAGTACATCATTAGCACGCTTAACATATAAGGTGCTTTCAGTTGGGATGTTCTCAAAACCATGTGCAATCAGATATGCATGTATCTTTTCATACCAAGCACGTGGTGCTTACTTTAAACCATATAATGCCTTCTTTAACCTACACACTTGGTTCTCATGCCCTTTCTCCACAAAGCCACGGGGCTAAAAACATACACTTCTTCATGCAAGTCACCATTCAAAAATGCAGTTTTAATGTCCAAGTGATGTACATTACAACCATGATGAGCTACAAGTGCACAGATGCTCCGAAGAGTAGTCATACGGCATGTAGGTGCAAAGGTCTCATCAAAATCAATGCCTCTTTCCCGTGCATAACCCTTTGCAACAAGCCTAGCCTTATACCTGTCAACTATACCATCATGTTTACGCTTCAGCTTGTATACCCACTTAGTGCCAATGGCCTTCTTGCTAGGAGGCAAGTCACATAAGGACCAAGGACCATTCTTCATTATTGCATCATATTCAGATTGCATAGCAGCCATCCAATTTTCTGAATTTTGTGCTTCATCAAACGAAATAGGCTCAGTCTCATCACAGAGACTAGATGCAGCCATAACATAGCAATTTGATGCAAAGGAGGCACTATGAGAGCGTGATAGAGTACGATATGATAGAGGTGCATCTAATTTGTTGTCACTCAAGGTCTGCACCAGCCATTTTGGCATAGTTCTTGCCTGCTCAATATCAGCTCTCTCATCAATAAGTGCATCATGTAAATCTGCATCAGAAATGGAATGATCTGCATCATCACATGAAACCTGCAAAGGCTGAGAAGTTGCCTCATTAGGACTAGCACTAGACTATCCACCTGTGAAAAGAGGCAGCAAAGTATTATACATGTCTTTAGAGCTAACAGATGTCTCCTTAGTACATGAAAGCAATGGCTGAATAGCATCTTCCACAAAAACAACATCACAGCTAACCAGAATGTGTTTAGTCTGTGGATGATACAGATGATAGCCTTTACTTTCAAAACTGTACCCAACAAAAATACATTTTACTGCTTTATCATCCAATTTTCTACGATGTTGTTCAGGCATTAATGCATATGCCAAACAACCAAAAACACGCAAATGAGCAACAGATGGCTTGAGATCATGCCGAGCCTCATATGGAGTGATAGACTGCAGCACTTTAGTGGGACACCTGTTCAGTACATATGTTGCACACATGATAGCCTCAAGCCAAAAACTGTGTGGTAAAGCCTGACTCTTGACCATACACCTCACCATCTCCATGAGTGACATGTTCTTTCGTTCAGCAACTCCATTTTGTTGAGTTTTATATGGCACTGTACAGTGGTGTTTTATCCCATGTTCAGCCAGAAATGCATTAAAATCAAAAGACATATATTCCCCCCCTCGATCAAAACGGAGGGTGCCCATTTTACATGCTGACAGATTTTCAGCCAAAACCAAAAACTGTTTGAAGCACATGAACACTTCGGACTTTGCCTTCAATGGAAATACCCATGCATGCCTGGAAAAATCATCAATGAAAGTCACGAAGTAAAGATAATTTCCAAAAGAAGGTGTCTGCATAGGACCACAGACATCACTATGTACAAGCTGCAATTTCTGAGTAGCCCGAACTGAACCATCTTTTGGAAAGGATGAACGCTGCATTTTGCCCAAAATACAACCTTCACAAACGTGTTTTCCAGGTGCCTCAAGTTTGAGCAAGAGGACACCATTTCACATTTTTGCAGGCGTAGCAAACTAGCAAAATTCAGATGACCAAAGCGTGCATGCCAAAGCTTTGCATCTGACATAGCGTGAGAATCATTAACTGCACATGCCAAATCATTTATAGATCTTTCATAGTCTATGAGCTTATACAACCCACGACATAAAATGCTAGAAGCAATAATCACATCGCCATTTGACAGATCATGAACTGTACACCTGTCATCAACAAATTTCACAACCAAGCCAATCTTGGCTAATGCAAAAACTGATAACAGGTTCTTATTGATCCCTGGCACAAATAAAGCATCTGACAAAGTGAAAGAACTACCATTAGCAGTAGTCAAAATGATTTTACCAACTTCCATAATAGGATAAGAGGAGTTTTTGGCACATGTAACAGTATTCCCTATAGGGGCAAGCTCGAGTGAAGAGAAGAAACTGCATTGTGAGGTAATATGTTTGGTCGCCCCACTGTCAAAATACCAAACATCTGAGTCTACTGCAGACATGCACTGCTCATGAGAAGATGGGTCAAAACTGTAGACAGCAGTAAACACCCATTCTTCTTCCTGCACAAGATTAGCAGACTCAGTTTTTGGTGTAGAGGCCTCTACAACAACCATTCCAGCCTCTTTCTTCTTTGCCTCTTTAGCAACCAGTTTTGGACAGGTCTTTATGATATGATCATTCCCTTTATAGTACTTACAAAACAATTTCTGCTTTTCTGATTTATTCTCATCTTTATCTTCCTTCTTCGAATATGCAAAATTAGCAGATTTCTGCTTACTAGTTGAAGAGCTCCATTTTCCTTTGCCCTTCTGACTAGCTAGGAAAGCTTGATCTGCAACTCGCATAATGGACATGTTCTGCCTGGACTGATCTTCCTGCAACAGAAGAAGAGACTAACTCCTCAAATAATAAGGCATTCGGATTGCCTTTCATCACCAACCGAAGAGTAGAAGCAAAACTCTGATATGAATCAGGAAGACCATTCAGAACGGTCTGCACAAGTGAGCTATCTGGTATAACCTCATCAGCAAAAATCAAATGTTCCTTCAAGTCTTTGATCTTTGTTAGGAAGTTGTCCATAGAATCACCTTCATTTTTTTCCTTGGATGTATGCTGAATAAGAGGTATGATAGAGTACACACAATTGTTCACTATATAATATAGTGCATTTGCATTCCTTATCTTCCAAGCTTGTAGAAGTTTTGCATCTGGGAGAATCACCATACTCGGATCCAATGGGTCAAAGGTAGGTTGTGGACCTTGCTCACTTCCCATCACAATCTCCAAAAGATCATAAGAATCAAGGATAACTGTAATCTTGAACTTCCAAAGAAAATAATTCGTACCATCTAACTTGCCTTCACTGAAGGTTGGTGGATGAACCCATAGTGTTTGCATTTCCAAATCCATTGCACCAACTCCACTTCCACTTCTAGATGCTAATACCTCCATAGTTTTGAAGCCTTTGTGTCCCATGAACTTGAAACCTTGAAGCCTTTGCCTCCCAACAACTCTAGCATTGAATCCTTTGCCTCCCACAAGCTATAGCGTTGAAGCCTTTGCCTCCCAAGAACTCCAATGATGAAGCCTTTACCTATCACAAACTTTGGAGTTGAAGCATTTACCTCTCACAATCTTGATTGTTGAAGCATTCCTTCCACAAATGCTAGAGCTGATTCCTTGGCCTCCACGATCTTTGCAATCTTCTATGTGTTCTTGTGCTCTGATACCATGTATGAAAAAGGAAACTGAATGAATGACCGAGTAGTGGCCTAGTGGTGTAACTCTAATGCCATGTAGAGGTTACCACAACACGCATATAAGATCAAGGTTAGATAGAAAGAGAGATATTGCTACTCATGGGAATAACACAAGAGATTTGGTTATAATGGAGATTAGACTCAAGATGAGTAGAACATGAACTCAACTCAATTCAACTCAAAATCATAACTCTAATACAATGGAACTCAAACACTAAACAATATATATATGGTTCTATCCACCCATGCACTCCCTATATGGAGCTTAGATGGTGATCTAGATAGAAGCTAGGTGAAGGGCTATAGGCCAACACAATGGGTACTAAGATGGATACTCTAATGGTTCCAAACACTACAAACGATGATCCTACATGGGATGGGGACCATCCTTATAAGGTCCTCCAAGCCTAAGTTGGCCTACCCATGTTCTAGGGTCATGGTAGCTTGATCCATGCCCAAATTAATCTCCATCATTGATCTATGGGGTAAATCCAATGGTAGAAAGGTAGGATCAACAACCATTTGTTTGTAACCCTTGATCTTGCTTAATCCACACTTAGGATCAAGTCTAGATCAATGGCCCACATAAAATAGACCCTTCCCAAGTTAAGAAAGCTACTTGTGTTTCTAGCCATTGATTTAGGTTGATCCTCACATCGGATCAATCCCAAATCCAATGGCTTGGAAGTAACCTTCCTAACTATCCATCTACGGTCTACACTAGACATCATCTGACCTCAAAGTCAGGAACCTACCAATGTCCATCACTCTCAAATGGCTTCTCCTTATAATGGGGGCCTTACAAAATAGAGTGTTATGGAATAATGGTGGTGCTACATAAGGGTGAGGCATTGAGCATATCTAACAGTGCAGATGTTATGTAACAACAAATTAGATGCACCTCTATCATATCATACATGTTCAGGCTCTCATAGTGCCTCTTTTGCATCAGATTGCTATGCTATGGCTTCCTCTAGTATCTGTGATGAGATTGAGCCTGTTTCGTTTGATGAAGCATAAAATTTTGAACATTGGATGGCTGCAATGCAATTTGAATATGATGCTATCATGAAAAATGGTACCTAGTCTTTATGTGACTTGCCTCCTGGAAAGAAGGCCATTGGCACTAAGTGGGTATACAAGTTGAAGCATAAACCTGATGGAACAGTTGACAGGTATAAGCCTAGGCTTGTTGCAAAGGGTTATGCATAGAAAAGAGGCATTGATTTTGATGAAACCTTTGCTCCTACTTGCCGAATGACTAATGTTTGTAGCATATGTGCACTTGCAGCTCATCATGGTTGGAATGTACATCAGTTGGACATTAAAACAACATTTCTGAATGGTGATTTGCATGAACAATTGTATGTTTTTCAGCCCTGTGGCTTTGTGCAGAAAGGGCATGAAAACCAGGTGTGCAAGTTAAAGAAGGCATTATATGGTTTAAAGCAAGCACCATGTGCTTGGAATGAAAAAATACATGCCTATCTAATTGCACATGGTTTTGAGAACAGTCCAACTAAAAGTACCTTATATGTTAAGCATGCTAATGATGTACTTCTGATCATTGTTGTGTATGTTGATGACATGTTGCTCAATAGTCTCATGACAAGCATATTGCTGATTTTAAGGCTGATTTTCATGCCTCATTTGAGATCTTTGATTTGGGGCATTTGCATCATTATTTTGGCATTCAATTTATGCAAATTGATGGTGGAATGGCTTTGTGTCAAACAAAATATATTGACACATTATTGCAGTGTTTTGACCTTGACAACTGTAAGCATATTGCCACTCCTATGGAGACAAGTTTACGATTGAGTCTTCATGATGTTGGAGATGCATTTGATGTTGTTTTCTATCAGCAAGCTATTGTGCTTGATTTACTTATGCATTACTCGGCCAGATATTCAATTTGTTGTCTCATAGATGAGCAGGTTTATGCATTGCCCAGGTGTCAAGCATTGGCAGGTGATTAAGCACATCTTTTGCTACCTGTGGTACCCGGCTACTTGGATTGTTTTATCCCAAGGGGGATCACTACTGCCAGATCTGCATGTTTTTTCTGATAGTGATTGGGTTGGTTACTATGACATTCGTGTGTCCACTAGTAGCTTTTGCTTCATGCTTGCTAGCTCATGTATATCTTGGTTGAGCAAGAAGTAGCCTGCTATGGCCACTTCCAATTGTGAGGCTGAGTATAGGGTAGCTTTCATAGGGACTATTGAGTGTGTGTGGCTTAGACGCCTTATGGCTGATTTGGGTGTTGGTTAGACTTCTGCCACCACCATCTTCATTGACAATCAGAGTGCATTGGCAATTGCAAGGAACCCTATGTTCGATGCTCACACTAAGCACATTGAGGTGCATTATCATTATGTAAGGGAGAGGTTCTCTACTGGAGAGATCAGCTTGGCATATGTGCCCATGCATGAGAACATTGCAGACCTTTTTACGAAGGCTCTGCCTAGGGAGAAGTTTGAAGCTTTCCACAAAGCTTTGGGCTTACTTCCTTTTGTGGATTGATTCCACATAGCTTGGCACTTCCTTATACATGAGTGCGAGCTCCTTGTTCACCGCATCACTCCCAGGGGGATTTGTTGATATGTTTTATTTAGTGATGTGTGTGAACACACTAGGACCATCGGGACACTTTTTCCCTCTTTAGGAGGTTTCCCCCCTGGCTTGTATATATGCCTATAGCCCTAACTGGATACTTATCTTTGTACATTCTAGTGGTAATACATTTAGTATTGTGTGTTGTGTTCCAAGCTTCTTCTTCTTCCTTGTGCTATTCACGTGCTTCTGTAGATGTCTAACTCCAACAATTGTGGCCTCATTCATAGCTTCATTATCTCGTGTCTATTAGTCACCACCATGTAATTTGAATAATCTTTCTACAAAAAAATTATTGATGAATCTCGAGTGGGTTATTCTGACTTTATGGGCCATTCCATCCTATACTTCCCCCACGAGAGCTGCATCTTCGAAATGAACAGGTGAATATGGGAGCAAACATAGGTTATTGGATTTTTACTCTCCCATATTCACATGTATATCTTTTGCATATGGATCTAGTGTTGTTGCTATCATTGGTCTCTCAGTATTGTCAGGTCTCACTCTCTTTCCTCTCATCATCATTTGGTAATGTAACTCGACAAATTTGATTTTATCGATAAATATTGGCATTGTTGTGATATGCAATTCCAATGATTCTTCTACTTTGATTATTTGTCCAAAGATGTGAGTGAGATCTTTGGACATTTGTTCATCTAGTACTTTTGCGTCTCCTTATTATATGCTTCCAAATTTATCTTCAATATTAATGTAAGCCGTTCTAGATAGTTGTTCATTATATCCATTGCTATTGTGATCTGGTCTTCTCACATTCCATACATGTACGAGCAGACGATCTCTTCCAAAAACTTTCGCTCGCGCTTATTTATTTCACCTACCATCTATGCAAATATAAAAAATAGACTATTAGTTAAAATTAAAATTTTGATTGATAATAATGATAATTTTAATTTTTAATTAAAATTAAAATTAAATCTTCAAAGACTAATCTAATTCATAAAAATAATAATAAAAAATAAGACTCATAAATAAAATAGTATATACTTTAAGTACATATATAAATAGATGAATCAGTAAGTCTATGGATAGGTACATATCAGTAATTTCATGGATAAATAATTGAATAGATAGATAAATATAGATAGATAAACTTATATATAGATAAATAAATCATAGATAGATTAATAATTGAACTGATAGATAATTGAATATATATATATATATATATATAAATATAGAGACATATATCTATATATAGATAAATGAATGATAGATAGATGAATGATTGAATGGATAGATAATTTAATAGATAGATAAATATAGATGGATAGATCTATATATAAATAAATAAGTGATAGATGGATGAAAAATTGAATGAATAGATACTTGAATAGATAGATAGATGGATACATAGATAGATGACAAAGTGCATGGATAAATAGATTAATATATAGTTAGATATAGATACGTATATATAGGTAGATATGTAGACAAATAATTTCATGCTTAGAAATATGGATAGATAGTTAGATAACTAGATTTATAATTAAATAGAAAGTTTAATTATCATCTTGAAGTGAATCTATTTAACTAGTAAGAATGTAAGAGTCAAAGAATCATACATTCATAATAGTAACACAATCACAATAGTTTCTATACACCCTGTGACTTACACTCTAATTATGCTCACACGAATCTAAGTGACTATTGTGAGAGTAAGAGTCAAAGAATCAAACAATCACAATAGTCCCTATACAATTCCTATACTATTGAGAGAGTAGGAATCGAGGCAGCGATTCAAACAATCTCAATAAATCTATTGCTCCATCCTATACTACTGTGAGAGAAAGAATCAATGTAGCGAGTCAAACAATCCCAGTAGTGATTTATTTTAAATTTGATTCATCAAAGTATACAAGTAAGAAACGCTTTCATGATTCGTACATGTATACTATTGATGATTAAAATACATAAAACCAATCACATAAATACAAATCATACATATGTAAGAGATGCATATGTGAATCATGACATATGCATGACACACAATGAACATAACACTAAAATAAAAAATGAATGAAAAATAGAACAATAATGTTATAAATTATGGAATATGTTGAACAAGGCATTGTTGGAGTGTTAATTTATTAATGTATTGATGTGTTGTGGTGCTTTTGATATAGCAGTTGAAGCTTCGTGAGGGTGTGAAAGACGTGCAAGGGTGGACATCAATAATCCGACTTTAGGGCGCACATCAATAATCCGACTTATAATTTAGTTTGTAAATAAATCCATGTAGAAGGTTCTATTGTTACAAATAGTTAGAAAAATAGTGGTTAGAATAAGGGTCATTGTAGACCGCAATCTCCGATACTAAAGGCAAAGGCTTTCTACAAAAGTCACCAACTTTTACTTTCACACATGCTTTTCGAAGCCGCTCTCATGTAACCACTCTTTTTGGCATAATCAAAAATTTCTATAAATACATGCACTGAGGATTGTCAAAACAGAGTGCATGGGGGGAGATTGCACCCAATACTGCATTCGGTCTCATCCCTTGGCATCTCTATTTTTCTGTGTTTTTCACGCATTTGTAACCTTTGTGTGTGTGTAAGCAAGATCCTGATAATAGTGGTATCAGAGCCTTGCATGTGTCACTACAGAGGGATCTATTTCTGTTCGTTTTGATGATTGTTCTCTATTTCATTGTTCTCTTTTCGCGATTCGATTCCATTTCCGATTCTGATTCCGATTCCGGTTCCGATTCTTGTTTCTGTTTTCGCTTCCACTTTCGCTTTTCCATTTCTAGTTCCTGCTTCTGTTTCACTTCTAGTTCCAGTTCCAAAACCAGAACCTACGTTTACACCTATGTTTACTCCTTCGGCTTCGACCAAGGCATCGACTAAGGCATAGAACTTAGACATAACTAAGGCTCCCTTGGCGACCATTGGTAACCATTGGCTACGCGCGAACCAATTTTAATTTATGAGTGGCAGTAAGGAGTTTTATATTCACCAAGGTCGGAGGATTTGAACCCACAACCTCACCCACACAAGGGAAGTGTTTTACCACTACACTATCTCTTTGTGTTGTCACTCTATTTCTCTTTTCTTATATTTGACACAAATTTCATCTCTTTCTTACTTTTCAATTTCCAAGAACAACCATTCCTTTTACATTTTAACTCAAACAATCTCAAAAATTGTTTTTATATATCTAGCAAGAGGGTTTTGTTCTCTCATGGACCCTACAAACAACATGGAGGATTTCGGCGAGTCACCTCTACCCGAGGTAACTCTCAAGCAACAACTTGAGCTCCTATGGCACTAACTACGAGGCAATCAGAACAAGATCCGACAATGCAACGAAGTACTCGAAAAGATGCAAATTGATGAAGACAACCTTACGAGGGTGGTCAATGCTATTATCTCTGCCCAATAGGATGGCACACATTCCAAGATTGCCGTTAAGGATTACCAGTTTTTATAGTTTGATGGCCGTAAGGATGGCCCTTTAATCCTTTCATGGCTGTCATAGTTTGATGATGTTTATATTGATGAAACATATGCTGAAAGTGAAAAAGTCAAATTTGCCACTAATTATTTAGTAGGAAAAGCTCAACTCTGGTGGAATGTCCTGCGGCACAGTACCGAGCATCCAACAATGTGGAAGTACCGAGCATCCAACAACGTGGAAGGTTTTCCAAGATAAAGTGAAGGATTCTTTTCTTCCTCCTCAATACCATTTACATGTTTGACATGCATGGACGACCCTTACATGGAAGGAGGGTGATACGGTTACTACCTACGCGGAGTAGTTCTGGCAAAATTTACTATTGGTTCAAATGCTTGAAGATGTACCGGAGGATAGCTTGCAACGGAAATACGAAGATGGTTTGGAGGTGGGAATCCAAGCTAAGCTTCACACCCTACGTCCTACAACCCTTAGCAAGGCTATATCTTTCCCCTATGATGCAGACAAAGAATTCCGGTCCATAACCAAGTCACTCCGTCTACAACAACCACATCAATGACCACTTTTTGTTAAACCAAATTTTCCCATGAAATATAATTTTAATGCCCCAGCTTACCATAGTTTTCCTCGTCCACCGCAATCCAATTACTCAACTGCACCTATTGCTTCATCTCTCCAACCTACCAAACCACCTACCCTACAAACTTCAGCAATGGATGCCCAATAGAAGCAACCACGAATCACCTACTGGAATTGTAGTAAACTTAGACATACAAAAACAAAGTGCCGATTGCGACCTCTTACCATGAAACCAGCTACAGCTCAATTACATAACATGGAGGCCCATAATGAAGAAATTCCTCCTCTTTGGATAGAGGAATCATTGGAGAAGGACTTAAGTACCTTGGGTAACGATATCTCTCTTCATTCTCTACTTTGCATGCAGGTTACTATAAACAACAAACTCGTTAAAAATTTACATGACGATGGTAGTTCACATGACTTCATTTCACATTTATTAGTACAGGAACTTAAATTAAAAATGTTTCCTTCCTTGTATAAAGTAAAAGATGTCTTTCAAGGTAATCCTTATAATGTAACACGAGAAGTGCAAGATGCTATAATTAGCATAGGCCCATATGTTGATTTCGTCATCATTATGACCCACGCATTGACTACCATACATACATCTTTAACTTTGAATTTAAAGGTCAAATCATTACTTTGTCTGCACGGCATGATTTCCAGCCATTTCCATTGATTATTCATACTCAAGCAAAATGTGCATTTAGGAAAGGATTCAATTCATGCATTGTTTTTGTCAGTGACATCAATGATTATACTCATACACTTCCTGATGCACATAAACCTTTCATGACTACGTAAAAGGATTGTTTTGTGTCTGAGTATCCCTCTGAACTACCACTATCTTGAGGATCCTTTGACCATAGCATAGACTTAGCCCCTGGTAGTTATCCTCCTCATAAAGCACCTTATAGACATGGCCCACTACACCAAAAGGAAATAGAAAACCAAGTAAAAGACCTACTATAGAAAGGACTTATAAGACCTAATCCTTCCCCATTTGGAGCATTAGTTCTCTTAGTAGAGAAGAAGAATAAAACTTATCGAATGTGCATTGATTATAGAGCCCTTAACAAGATCACAATAAAGAATAGATACCCTATTCGTCGAATAGATGATCTATTAGATAAATTATGAGGAGCTTGTGTCTTTAGTAAAATTGATCTAAAATCGAGATACCATCAGATTCGTATGACACGAAGTGATATTTTTAAGACTGCATTTATAACTCTAACAGGCCATTATGAATTTATGGTAATGCCATTTGGCCTGCTACATTTGCACGAATGATGGACAACGTTTTTCTTGATTACCAAGATTTTGTTCTTGTATTTTCCAATGATATACTTGTTTACAGTAAGAATGATAGTGAGCATGAGAAGCATCTTAAAATAGTTTTTCATTTACTACGAGAGAACACACTTTACGCTAATCCTGAAAAGAATTACTTCTTTCAAAGTAAGCTAGAATATCTAGGACATATTATTTCAAGTGAAGGTATGCATATGGATCCAAAAAAGATTAAAGTTATATTAGAATGGCCTACACCACAATCAGTCAATGATGCTCGTTCTTTTCTTGGGTTGGATAGTTTCTATAGGAAGTTTGTTCAAAATTTTTCTTATTTAGCATTGCCTCTTACCTTGTTATTGAAAAAGAAAATAAAATTTTCATGGGGACTTACCCAACAACAATCATTTGAAAAACTTAAACATGCACTTTCACATGCACCTATTTTACAATTACTTGATTTTTCACAACCCTTTCATGTTGTTACTGATGCTAGTGGTTCAGGGATAGGTGTTGTTGCAAAATGATCATCCCATTGCATTTGAGAGTAGGAAGCTTAAGCCCTCAAAAAAGAATTATAGTACATACGATAAAGAATTGTTAGCGGTTGTGCATGCTTTGCGAATTTGGAAACACTATCTTATGGGCTTTGAGGTCTTAATCAAAACCGATCAATAGGCTAAGCATTTATTAAATCAGCTCTTAATCTCTGATCACCATCTTAAATGGACATCATTCATTCAAAATTTCCAACCCATGATCCAATATCAGCCTAGTAAAGCTAATGTTGTAGCTGATGCTCTTAGCTGATTTCCTTCACATTCTGTTGTTTTGCATAATATTTCTACCATCCAACTACATTCTTTTCACGAAATGGTTTCCACTTATGCATATGACCTGTATTTCTCATGTGCATGTCATGACTTCAACAATGGTGCATCTTTATCTGATGAACATTATACATTTCATAATGGCTTTCTTTATTTTCAACATAGATTATGCATAACCCAAGCTTTTAAAGATTTTTTCATCAAAGAAATGCATGAACCATCTTACATGGGTCATAGAGGCATACAAAGCACCATTTTTGCCTGCAAAGATTTCTTCTTTTGGCCACACATGGAAAAAGATATTGCGCATTATGTTTCTCAATGCATTGTATGTCAGCGTCTAAAACATCATCATGGTAAACCATTTGGATTATTAATGCCACTTCCCATTCCAAACGAACCATGGGAACGTATTTCTATGGATTTTATCACAGGTCTTTCCATCACTTCATCCCATAATGATATGATTTGGACAATAATTGATAAGTTTAGTAAATATGCATATTTCATTCCATGTAGAAAAACTTTGTCTGCACCTCAGGCTGCAAAATTATTTATTAAATGCATTTTCCCACATCATGGATTTCCTAAATTAATGGTATCCGATCGTGATGATAGATTTTGTAATCCTTTTTGGGTTGCCTTATGTCAACATTTTGGTTCTAAAATAGATTTTAGCCCTGCATTTCATCCCAAAAGTAATGGACAAAGTGAGGCTTAATATCAATACAAAACGATTAGCTAAGGAATTCAAGGAAAATGATCTTGTGTGGTTGCATATCATTAAACGACATCTCAAAAATATTTTGCAGCATCCTAAAATTAAACTTGTGTGTACCTAAGGACCAACCTAGGGACTTGTGGAGAAAGATACTATACCTTGATCCCCCTTAAGTGCATATAGTGGGGATTCACGCTTTATTTATCAATCCGAGGAGTATCAAAACCTAGCCGAGTGTATGAAGACATGCATTCAAATGATGGTCAATGCAAATGAGCTTTCCAAAGAGTGCAAACAAGTCCAAGCCTACTACAAACAAGTGTCAAGAATCTGTGGAGATGCCGTGATACTTGGAGCAACAGCCAACAGTAAATTGAGCTTTTCTCTCAGTTTTGAACTTCGAATATAGCAAATAGCATATGCATTTCGAAGCTCTCACGAAGACGCATCCAATGGTTGTATTTTCACACAATTCTGACACTTCTCCTTCAAGTTATGAGAAAAATACTGAGTCGCGGGAATGACTTCCCACACTTCAGCACTTCCTACACTTCACACACACCTTAATAACAGTAAATAAACACTTTCATGGGTAGACAACACTTCCTAACACTCTTTTCAAGCAACACACATGTATACAAGCTCACAAAGAAGGTGATACAGAGAGGAGAAGACACAAATTCGAAATTTTGTGCTCTTGATTCTCACAATGGTCAAAAGTCTTTACAAAGAGTCACAAATTGACTTATATACATGTGCCCTAAAAAATGGTCTTTTCACACGAGACCGGCACTTTATTCACTAAAAGGTTAATTTCCTACTAATTTACATGGATAAGCTACTAATCTCCATGGGTGTGCATTTAGAGGACTCCTCAAGTGCATTTACAACGGAAAATATGTTACAAAAGGGCTATGATACAAAAATAGAGTGTCCAAATCGGAAAATTTTTGGGGCCCTTCTTTTTCTCCGCCTTGTGCTCTTCTTAGCTCTGCAACACTCTCCCCCTCTTTGTCTTTGTCGTCCCTTGATAGGCTTTAGTTTTTGTCTGTCGCTTGTTTTTTTCGCATGCACCTCTTGGTCAGTTTTGCCTCTTTGTCAGAGTGGCATTACGTTTTAATGGCCCTATTCTTGATTCTTGTTTTACATCCTCTGGGCCTGATGCATTCGTTTTGCCTGTTCTTTTCTTTTCATTGCCCGCAACCCATGGAGATGGACTACCTGAGATTTGTAGTCTAGTTCGCCAATAACCTCTTTAATTCTTGGTTGCTGTGTTAAGTCGGGCTGCCACACACGCCACCAATGGAAGGTATGAAGGTGTAGTTCTTCAACCTTCGATCTGGACCTTCCAAAGATCAAGAGATTGAAGCACCTTCTTGTGGTTCTAGAACCGCTGGATATCTTGTTGCACTTCTTCATGGATACTTCCTAGCCTTGGTTCCTCCTTCCCTCCTACGTGCTTTTCCTTGATGTGTGCCCCTGCGGGGCTCTGTGCAGAGATGGGTGTTGCGCCCCTGCGGGGCTTCTTGCAGAGATATATCTTCAAATATGATCTTTTAGTGAAGCTTCTTTCTTTGTCTTCTTCTTTTCTTCTTTTTGTTGGACTCTCCCTCAACACTGCCCCCTCCTGAACTCTGTCGTCCCCGACAGGCTTTGAAAGTCGACGGGAGTATGTTCTGTACACTTTTTGCTCTGTCTCATTAAGCAGATTAGCTTCACGTATCATAAGTTGCTTCCACTGTTCTGCTTTCACACCGTCATGTGGTGGCTGTCTGTGATCAGCGAAGAAGCTTAGCTTGTATGCCACCAGTCTGGCATTCAAGTTGGATGACATCTTTAAGAAAATTCTGAGTCAATTTCAAAAAACCTTGTGAAAAAGGCTTATTCGAATGTTTGCATATATGTACTCGGTAAAAACATAAGCCTAGAATAATATGCCATTATTGTGGGTCGGCTAGGCATAACAGACAAATAAAAAATGAGGATATCTGTTCCTTGATTAATTCCAATGAAATTTAAAAATGTGTAAGCCGCGTGCTTGAACACCTTTAAAAGTGTGAGTATCATGCTGAGGATTTTATTCATCATCTTGATAGTTAGGTCGGGTACTGTTGCATAACAATGTAGCCAAAATTCAATAGTTTTTATCATGTAATCCTCCGTGGGTAGATAATTATGGGGTGGACTTGGGAGTAGCGGATAGTTCAGCCACTGTTTATTTATCACGCCATTCTTCTGCATGTCCAAAAATTCTCTTGCTTCCCTTCGACGGGGTGTTGGGCAAAATGAAGGATTTACCTGTAATAAATATGGTGCTTCTTGCCAGTGCACCCGCAATGTAGGATTTTTCTCCAAAAATTGGAATGTATCATTTTTGAAGTGTAGCTGCTCATCAGGATCTTTCTGTGTGATCTTCTTTATGTATTGCCTTGTTTTCTCTTTCAATAATCCATACGGAATGTTGAAAGGCTTCATTATCGTATCCAAGTCTTTTCCTTTTATTTTTGCTTCCTTCATTACTTTGATCACTTCATTTTCAAAATTCTCTGTCAACCGGGACACCAATAGGGCCCGTTCCTTCTGACCTATTTCTGCAGTGTATGGCATTGGATGATCATCATGTGGTTCTACTATCTGCTCTTTTATTGGAGAATTATAAATCGGGGGAGATAGAGGATGTACCTCTACCTCGTCAGTAGGATTCTCTTGTGTTGGCTCTACTAGTGTCCCAATGGATACTTTTTCTTCTGCTTTAATTTCTAATCGTGCAAGGCGTTCAATCTTCCCTTTAACTTCTTGCATAGCTTCCCTGTGTACCTCTTTTGCTGCAAGAAGCTCATTACCAATTTCAACTACCTGGTCCATGTTTTCACTGTAACTCATTGCAAGTTTTCCATTGGCTATGTTTAGCTGTTTCGTGAGCTCATTAATTTCATTAATATATTTGTGTTCTCATTCTTTTGTACGGGCTTGCTCCTGTTTCAGCAGATCGGCATATTTCTCAATCTGATCTCTCAATTCCTTCTGGTCCGTGTGACTGATGTCTCTGGCTTTTCTATAGGTTGATCATACAGCAATGCCTTCATCAGTTCTTTGTATCTGCTGCGTAAGTTATCATTTTCCTCCATATATACTTTGAGCTGTGTTTCGAGCAGATTACTTCGAGCTTTCATCCTCTCTTTGTCGGCTTTGCTGGCTTCATGTAGTCTTTGTAAATCTGTTAGTTGTGTCTATAGCTGATGATGTTGTTTCATCAATGTATTACATTGTTCCTTGACTTCAGTTATCTCCGTATCCTTAACTGAAATTTCTTGTTGGGCCTGGATGAGTTGTGCGGACAATTGCTTGCTCATTACTTGAAACTGATTCTTTTCCTGCATGGCCGTGTCGTAATCCGCATCCGTTTCCATCATTTGTTGTTGCGTGTCCATGGCCGTTTGTATCATTTGCTTAACAACAGGTTTTAATTGAGTAACGTCAACATTCAACCATGTGGTAGGGATACTAGGTTGTTCACCTGTTGTAACATCTTTCCCTTGTGCAACATGTAATGTAGTATCATGGGGCTGCCAAATATGGAGTTGTATCCGTGGCTCAGCCTCCTTCTGGTCAATCTTGCCTTGTGGCGTATCGTCAGGTATATCAATTACAATCTATCCCTTATTTTGTTGTAAACTGCCATCTTGGTCTACATGTGTTTGCATTTCCTCTTTTGCAGGTTGCACTGCATCTTTGTTTGTGATTGGAGCTTCCTTGATGCTGATTTTGGACTGATCGTTCAATTGAAAAACATGTACTGGCTCAGTGGATGCTTCCATGTGCTTTGCCTGAGACTGTTGGTTGTCCGGTGTAACTTCGACCTGATTGATCTCCGTCCATTCCTCATTGTGTGTTTATGTTCTTATGTCAGTGTCCAATGTGTCCTTCTCAGGGATAGATTCTTCATTAGAGCTCCAATCTTCCAAGCCCAGTTCTTTATATCTGGCAGCTTGTTTTGGGGTCTGTTCTTTATTCTTTTGTTGCTTGGGTTGGCTTGCCTGTCGGTACTGGTGGCCTTGAACATTCAAATTCACTTGCCCCTGCATATAAGTGTGCGTCTCTTCTAGAGCTGCTGAGAGGTCCCTTTTTGTAATCGGCTGCTGTGTCAAAGGAATTTTTGGTAATGTGTGTGTCCTCTTCGATTGTGGTGTCTCTTGAGCTTCTTCCTCCCTAAATTTAGTCCCTCTCATGGGTTTCTTTGAACTGGTTCCCACTTCTTCAATAGAGATGACTGTTTTCTTTTTCTTTGGAATCGTTGCAGACTTTGCATATTTTGCAATCTCCTTTGAAGTTGGCATTAAGCGTAAAGTGCCTCATAGATGAGCAAGGTCAATGTCGAACTTCCATTCAGGAACTTTTTCTGACCCCACTTTTTCTTTGCTTCAAATAGGCGGTCTTGAATGTATGGAGTCATATTTACTTGGTTTCCCACTTGCCTCATTGCATGTGAAAGCAATTGCACAACAATTTTCAAAGGTGATGTGTATCTATGCATACTAGGGAAACAAAAATGTTGGTGCACTAAACGAACCGAGTCTTCAATATCTGTTCTGTTGATTTCCAAAGACATTCTCTTTTTCGGATCATGACATTCATCCTTGACATTGGTTAAACCATTTTGATTCCATCCAAAAGCTCGGTTGATTAACTCATGAGTGAATCTAATTGTTTTCCATGTACCAACTTTGTCTAGTACTCTTGCTTCTGGGACTGATGGCTTATCTGATGCAGATTGTAGTGTATTCATGACTTGTGTACATCTTTGAAAGTCAGGCAGGTATATTGGAAGTCTTAGGAATTCATCAATACCAGCCCTTGCCCATACATCTGTCATGCGAGGTAGTCCTTGTATGATAGTCTTGAAATCTTGAGACATGATAGGAAAGTAGTGATCCCTATCCATGATTTTAATGGTAGCCATAAAAAGAAGCTCGGACACTGGTTGATCGTCCAGAAACCAATGACCTCTTGCCTTCGTGATTGATTCCAAGGGAAGAAGCAGGTGCTCTTCCTCTTGCGTAGCCTCGGAGTTAGAGGATGCCATCTGCACTCAATATATACCATCAATCAGTGGCAGGTTGTATCAAGAATCATCCTTCCCTTATCCTTCATAAATTTTGCAACTCTCCGAGTGAATTGTGTCGTCCCTTCCCCGTGGGTGTGAGAAAGGTAATACCTAGGATTCTTCATACTTATTTATATTTTTTATGTTTTTGTCTGAAAGAAAACAGTAAAGTTAGTTCATAGCTGAAGCGGTTATTGAATCATTAGTTATTTTTTCTTGGATTATGTACAAGTGCTCTCCTATTCCCCAAGAGGGAAATGTGCTTCACTATCCTGAAGTAGAAGAAGAATGTGTCGAATGCTTGGCCTTGTAATGTGGCCCTATTATGCATACTTTGGATTCTTGTGACTCCAAATGTGTGCAACTTGAATTACTTGGTTGATGCATACAGATTGTCTTGCCCGTAGGCATCCAAATCTGCTTTACTCGATTGGGACAGCTTGTCTTCCCAGCAATCCTTGAGAATGTAGTGCTTTTCATGTGGTACTTTTGCTTCATCTGCCGTTTGAATCTTTGAACAATTTTTGTTGTGTGGCAAGGTTCCTGCTCTGTCCTGTAGCAGTTTATCTTCTGTTGTTTTGCCTTTAGATCGTATTGATTCTCCTTGTGCCTTGGCTTGTCCTTTTTTATGATTGGTACTTGTGCACATGACTTGGGAATCCATATTTGCGTTCGAGCCGGCTGGGCGGCTATCACCTTCTTCGGAATCCAGACTTTGGCAATCCATTGTGGACCTAGGTGTCCCATGTGACACACATTCTTATTATGTTGTTCCTTCTGATGTCGTGAGTAGTTCTTTAGTTGAAGATATGCAGCCAATTGATCCTTCCTGATCCAATTTCGTCTAGTGTAGGGAATAGGGTATATTTTAATGTGTGCAGATTCGTAACAGTCTTGTTGACTAGTCCCTCTTGTGCTTGGTTCCTTACTGAGGCTCTTATTGGATAAGACACTAATCAGTTGATTTACTGGATTAGAAGATTGTGTGTAAGCGAAATTCAGTGTATCCTCACATGAAGTACTCGATGAAGGGGTTTCCATAATGTGAGTGAACATACATTCATCATCCTGCTCATTTGAGTGAGTTCTAGGGTATATACCTTTGGCTTTGATCTGTCGTTCGTCTAGCATGTTGAATACTTCACGATGTCCTATCTTGGCTGAGATGCATCCTAGGGCCAATTGAATAGTCACTTCATATTCGTATATACAGTCTTGACCTAACACGAGCTCTTCTAATAAGTCCTGATCATGACAAACTAAGAGTCTTTGTTCCATCGTGTTGTTTTCGAGATGTAGGGGTCATATGATCTCACCTATACATTGAGTAATTTTTCCTCCTATTCCAATGAGTTGTGCCTTAGAGGGCCGTAGTTCTTCCTTTAGTTTCTAGGTCAACGAAAATTTGATACAGCTTATAGCAGCTCCTGTGTCAATGAGAGCATCCACCAAGTGGTACTCTTTTGTTCCAACACCCAAATTCAAATAAGGTTGCGTAATTTGTTGACCTAGGTTTCAGTGGCTCTAAAATTAGCCATTGGGATGAATTCCTCTCCTAGTCGATATTTTTCATCTCTCTCTTTCATCCACTCTTTTCGTTTCGTGATTCGTTCTAGTGCTTCTTGTCTGGCTTCTTCTCGTATTCTTTCTTCCTCTATGCGCCTATTTTTACCCATTATTAGTCGTGACATTATCTTTTCTGTCAATGGCTCTAAATATTTTTGCACTCGACATCCGCCGATATAGTTTGGTAATACCTCTCCATCTAAGGTTGCTAAACTGATGGCTCCGCTGGTAGATATACGATTGATGATCAATGGGCCATATCCTCTTTTCTGCAGTTTCTTCGCGTGTTGTTTCAAAGTATAAACAAAAAATAAATCTCCTTCCTTCAAGTTTTATCTTTAATATAAGCATCAAAATATGCTTTCTGTCGCCTTCTAGCAGCATAAATCCCTGCTGCCGCTTGTAACCTAGTTTCGTGTAACTTTTCTATTCGATCCAATTGAGCTGATAATTCATGTCCAGTCCACTCGTAAGTTGTTGCTACTCTAAGAGTGGGTATTAAGAAATCAATTGGCAAAATAGCATTCTGTCCATACACCAAGTTAAAAGGGGTAGTTCCTATGGCGGTTTTGTGGGCTGCTCAGAATGCCCATAAAGCGTGATGTAATTGCTTATCCCAATCAGATCTTCCATTGTTAACAATTTTAGTGAGGACTGTGCACAAGATTTTGTTTGAACTTTCGGCCTGTCCATTGGCTTGTGGGTGATATGGGGCTGATTTCTTATGAATCACTAAGAATTCATTTAGTAGGGCTTCTATCACTTCATTCACAAAGTGCGTGCCTCTATCACTCACAGTTTCTATTGGTAGTCCAAATCTAGTGAATACGTTCTCAAAGAGAAACTTGGCCGTAGTCCTCGCATCATTTTTTTTGGTTGCGTTGGCTTCAACCCACTTGGTTAAATAATTTGTGGCTACAATTATGTATTTGGCATGGGATCCTTTAGCTGGAGGGCTAATAGGTCCTATGAAGTCTATTCCCCATTTCGTAAAGGCTCTGGCACTCATCATGGGTTTCAGCGGCATTTCATCTCTTCTAATTGGATATTTTGTTCGTTGGTAGGTATCACAACGTTGAACGTATGTGGCTGCATCTTGATGTAGAGTTGGCCACCACATTCCAGCAAAGAGAATCATTTTTGCAGTTTTATCTGCAGAAAAATGTCCTCCTGCAGCTCTTGTATGTGCCATCTCTAGAACAGCCAGATATTTGTCTTCATGAATGCACATTCATAAATGATTGTCTCTACCTCGCTTGAAGATTTGTTTGCCTATAAGAGCATAGTCCTTGCATTGTTCAGTGAGTGCACGTTTCCTTTCTAGAGTGGCTCCTTCTGGGTACTCTTGGGTCTTCAAGAATTTCACCAGGGGCATGCTCCATCTTGGTGCTACGGTGGAGTAGCATAGACTAGAGTTCTCTTCTGGATTTCGTTCTTGACAAGTTGGGCAGGCTCATACATAATTATGTGCATCCCTCTGCATGGTTGGCCAATATACACCTAATCTCTTCAGTGTTTGCCATGTTCCGCTCGCATTTAAATGAGTTTTCCATTGATTTACATGTGCTTTTTGAAGCCACATTTACTGTTCCTCTTCTTCTACGCATCTCATGAGTAATCCACTTGAGTCTTGATGATATAAACTTGCGGCAATGATATGAAGGTTTTTAGTCTGTGTGATCCCATATTTAGGTCCATATGTGAGTATAGGGATCAACTTTTCTGCCCATTGGGGACATACTTTGAGATTAAACAGATAGGTATCTAGCAGATCATCCGGTACTCCTATGGGTGGTTCTCCATGTGTCATTCTCAATAAGTGATCTGCTCTAATGTGTGTATTCCCTTTCTTGACTACTACTTCAAAATCAAATTCCATCAACAATAGAAACCATTGTACTAGTCATCCCGTATTACAAGGCTTATTGACTAAGTACAGTAGAGCTTGATGATTGATGAAGAATTTGAATTTGTTTGCCAAGAGGTAGTGTCGAAACATTTTTACTGCGTACACCATCCCTAAACCCTCTCTCTCAGTCGTGGTATAATTGCGCTCTGCTTGATTCAATTGTCTACTGGCATAGGCTATAAGGTGGTCTAACTTCCTTGTATCCGTGGGTTGAGCTAAGATGCAACCAATGGCAAACTTGGAAGCATCCACGTGAATGTGAAACGGTTTGTTCCAACTAGGTACTCGAAGGATTGGTGTTGAACTCAATCGACTCTTTAATTCGTTAAAGGCCTTTTCACATTCTTCTGTCCAATTAAACTGAGACAATAATGCATACAGAGGTCTAGCAATTATGGCATACATGTGTATAAATCTACGGTAGTATCCGCAATGTCCCATAAATGCTTGCACTTCTTTAGCAGTCTTTGGTCTCGACAAACCCAGAATCACTTTGATTTTGTCTTCATCAGTTGAAATTCCATTTTTGGAGACAATGTGTCCTAGTATCTTTCCTTGTCGAACCATGAAGACACACTTTTCTGGATTGAGGCATACTCTATATTGCCGACATTTGGCGAAAATCTTTCCTAGTTCAGGGATATGTTCTGATTGTATGGTTGAATAAGTGCATAAATCATCCACGTATATCTCCATGCTCTTTCTCAGGAACTCCTTGAATACATGGCACATCAATCTTTGGAACGTGGTTGGGGCATTGGTTAGACCAAAAGGCATAACCCTAAAGGCATACACTCCCCATTCAGTTGCAAAGGCTGTTTTATGTTGGTCCTCAGGAGCAATGGCTACCTGATTATACCCCGAGAAGCCGTCTAGAAAACTATAAACTTCCTTCCCTGCCACTCTTTCCAAAAGATGATCAGTGATGGGTAATGGGTAACTATCTCTTATGGTGGCAGCATTCACTTTTTTCAAATTAATGCATACCCTTAGCTTGCCATTCTTTTTCGGTATGACCACCAATGGTGACACCCATTCCCTGTGTTCGATCTCATAAATGAACCCAACATCTAACAACTTATCTATCTCTTCCTTGATTTTTGCTGAGTAAACATCGTTATATGTGTATGGTCTTTGTTTGGAAGGTTTAGCTTCAGATGTCATAGGGATTCTATGGGCACAAATAGAAGGATCTACTCCTTTCAAATCCTTATATGTCCAAGCAAAGACATCCCTGTATTCTCAAATGAGTCGTATCAACTCTTGCTCTTCTTCCAGAGAGACATCTTGTCCTATAAAAGTACATCATTCTTCTCCTTCCCCCAAGGTTACTATTCCTGACTGTGCTTCTCGTTTTGGCATTTGAATAGCAATTTTCCTCTCTTCTACTTCGTATTTTTTGAAGTGGGCAGGCATTCGAATTGATCTTGGGGCTTGTATTCTCCGTCATCTTTTTCTTTATCTAATCCAATCTCTTCTTCCTATGTCATTTCTTGACTTATTTCATTAGCTATGACGCTTACTCCTTGATTTCCACTTTATGTTTCCATTTGCTCTTGCTCCATTTCAATGCTCTCATAATCCTCTTTCCATTCCTTTTCAATTACTTCTCCTTCTTCAGCCTCTTGAAGAACTACCACGTATAGACTTACGTCATATCCTTCCTTGTCAATGCATTCATTCATGGTTATCACTTCTTCATTTACACATACATCGAGTGTGGCTAAAATCTCCATCCAACCACGAGGTTCGAATTCTTCATCTAGGAATATTTGAGGCATGTAAGCTGGATCTTGTACAGACCTAGCAACTCCTTGCCTTTGTTGCCATCCTTTCTTTCTCTCCTCTTCCTTTTTCGCAGTTTGGCATATCCATAGATGAGTGTCTTCGTTCATCCACGATTGGTCACTTGAACCTATACTGTGAATCGACTGACCGTCTTCCTCCTTATGAATCTGATTCCATTGCAAGGGGGGAACATCTTGATATGTGTACATGTGTAGATTTATTCTGGTCGTGGTTCCTTTGTGCTATAAGTATACCGCGTCTTTTCCCCAATCTTGCACTACCTTCAGTTATCTCATAAAGGGTCTTCCACGTATCATCTCATAATTGGTAGCCCTTTCAAATTGACAGATCGCTAGGGTGTGCTCGAATTCAACTCCACAGGTAGTGAAAGTTACTCTTTCCAATAATCCCAAGGGTCCTTCAGTGTGTCCATCTGCCATTTGTATCTTCATGCGTGTTGGTCTTAAAGCTGGTTTTCCCCATTTCTCCCATATTTCTTTAGTCGCGATTCCTACTCCAGCTCCAGAATCTAAGATAGCTTTAGTGGTGTAACCCCTATAAGTAATTGGAAGGCATGTGTTTCCTTCGTCTCCCTCACTGAAATCTCCAACCTTATGGACCGGGATTTTGATTGTGGTCACTTCATCAGGCATCTCCTTTTCTTTTGACTTGGTCTCCAATTGACTGGTTAGCTTCTCCTTCAAATGTGGTTTAATCTTCAAAAGTTCTTCCAATGTCAGAGTACAAGGGATTTTTACCTTTCTAAGATGTTTTATGATGTCCAATGTTTGGATTGAGGGGTTCTGCTCTTTTTTTCTTATTGAGGGAATGCAGTATAATTTTGAATTATGTTCGTATTTTCCTATGTAATTTGGAAAAGCCTTTACACTGTCATTTTCTTTGTCACTTTGATCAATTTATAATAATCCTTCTGAATTCAGCTCATGTATTGAGTGTTCCAATTCACCTTCTGCTTCTAGCTCCTCAAAGGGTGGTTCAATTCCTTCCACTTTCTTCCATCTGTCTTCTTGGACTTTTGCCCACATCTTTAGGCCATTCCCCATCTACTTCGGGGACAACGGATCCTTCTCTCTTATCCTCACAGTAATTTCTATTATGTGTCTCACCTTCCTTTCCTTTCTCAGGATCATTAGGGATGACACACTCTTGGAATTCCTTTTCGGGAATTCGTGAATTGGGTAGTTGAAGAACAGGTTTTTCTAGGGTTTGTTGAGCCACTTCGATTAATTTTTTGCATATCTCCAACCTTTCTTTCTCTAAGTCACCTCTAGGATATTCTTTTTCATGTTGTTCAATGGTTGGTCCTGCTCTTATTCGTGCCTAGTACGCCTGAATCCACATGGTTAACTCTTCTGGCATGGGGTCTGCCAAAACTGATCCTACCTCTTCTTTTTTACACTTTCCTTTTTGATTTTCTTCTTCAAATTTCTATTTTTCTTCTTGATCTTGTTCATTATTTTCATTCTCCTTCTTTTGTTGTAGTTTCTTTTCCTTTATCATGTCTCTATGGTTCTTCCATCTTTGTGTTCGTTTACTTGTAATACTTTTCCCAGGCTCTTCCGAGTCTTCAACTATTTGAGGTGTAGGTATATTCACTTCTCTGTCAACTCGATCATTCGCTCTGGTTTTTTCTAGGGTTGCTCTAGCTTTTGCTCTTGTTATTGCTTTCAATGGTACAATGTACTCCTTATCGCTCCCTGACGACTCTATCACTTCTATCACATTGATCTGCACGTTCGAGTTAACTTTGTCGGGGTTCTTGGGGCAATCTCTAAAAAGGTGTTCTTTACCACAATCACTACAGTATCCTTCCCAGACTCGCTGTGGTGGTGGTGGGTTTGGTAATGTACATTCTCTGATAAAATGATCACCTCCGCATCTGTAACATGGTCCTCTAGGTGCAAGCGGTCTATTCATAGGTCGAGAGGGTATGGGTGCTCTGGGAGCTGTGTACATCAAGGATACATAATCCTACTCATATTCGTAAGAACTATCTGGTACTTCCATGCCATATGTATATGGTTCGTACATTTGTCCATATTCTATTATAGAGCTCTCATAAGCGAAGTAATTTCCTTGACTATGGTCATAAGATGAGTCATATGGCTCGTTACTAGTCAAAGGCGTGGCTGGAACTATTGCTCTCTCAGGGTTCTCCTCCTGTCGAGCTACTTTCACTGAGACAACATTTTGAGGGTGGGGTGGTTGTTGTCCTAATACCAGTTGTGGTTGAGTGTAACCTTGATAAGCATAAGGTCATGGTACTGGTGCCTGCTGCTGATATGTGGGATATCTGAAGGCTTCCCCTCCTAGATCTCTCTGAGGGTATCCATAAGGTCTTATTGGCGGTTGGGCTGGTCTTGATTGCCAATTGTAAGGACGGTTTTCTGTGTTGTGATTTGTGTACTTTTGTTTTATGCTGCAATATTGTAAAGGGCCCGGGATGAGTGGTCTATTGTAAGCATAAGCAGGTGGTGGGACTACTCCCCTAGTGCACAAATGAGAAGGATGATCATCTCCACAATGCATACATCGTCTAAGCATGGATACTCTCATTGGGTTGTTGGGGTAGTTCCTTTGTCCTTGAACATTCAGTTTCTTTGCTACTAAGTCGGCTATTTCCTCTACATTGTTCTTTGGGCTTGATGTGTTGTTGGCGGACTCTTCACTTTTTACGCTACCTTGAGGTATTTTCAAATCTTTTGCTAGATTTTCTTCTAGATCAATACATTCTTTCATACATTCTTGCAAAGTCTGAACTCTTTTCACATATACCAGATATCTTAATGATCCATTCACTAACCCTTCCAAAAATAATGACACAATCTTGTTTTGAGTGGGTCTCTCTTCCACTGGGCATCTATCCACATACTGCTTGAATCTTCTTGCTGCCAATCTCACTGATTCTGTAGGAGCTTGCTTAAAACTATGGATCAATGAGGAAGAGTTGTTTTTAATCCCAGATTTGGTGAATTCTTCAATCAATTCTTGATAGACTTGTTCCATGTTTTGAAAATTATTAGGATCTAATGGCTGGAACCAAGCTAAAGCTGTGTCTGTCAAAGTTAGACCAAAGGATTCATATTGGATCAAGAAATCTTCCACTTGTTTGGCTCTGATTACTTGCTTGAATTCAGCTATATGATTGTAAGGTTCACTAGAGCCATCATGATGGTTTCTCATGCATTTGGCGACTTGAATGGGTCTTAATCTTCTTCCTGCTTCAGGTGGTCTAGGCATCACTGGGAAAACTGGTCTTCCTATGGGTATACCAGGTCCTCTAACTACAGGTGGTCTATCTGGGATAGGGGCTCTATTCCTTGGTTCAACAGGTGGTTGAGGCCGGTAGTTAGGGTTATTGGCAGGCATAGCAAATTGCACATGTGGTCTGACATGTATATGCATTTGTTGCGTCTATCCAGAATGCTGATATGAATTATCTTGAAAAGTTCCCTAGGGGTTTTGTGAAGTAGTTGCTTGATTCCTAGGAGGGAACACTGGAATGCTATGATATTTCAACCCTGCTCTTTCTAACTCCGTTAGAGGCCAGTACCTCCTTTGGTTTTTATCCAAATATGTGATAATGGTGGGGAGTTCTGGGTCTTGTAACTCATAGATAGTAACTGGGTTAGTAGCCACTTCCCATAATGAACAATGGGCTCTGAGGAGATGCTCCATTCCATTGATCAAATACACATCCATTAGGGAATCATCTTGGGGAACTAGGTCTCCTCTCCAAACCCTAACAACAATGGATCTCCCTCTAGGGGTGGTCACTTGCTCTTCATGTCCCTCTTCATTAAGGTTATAAGCATTACCTTCTTCCTCTTGTTCATTATGATGCTTTCAGGGTGTTCCATAACAACATATTGAATATCTCTTTTGTCCATATAAAACCCTCCTGCATACTTAACCGCTGGCCTAGGTACTATGTAAGCGTCTGTAGCTTTCTTTAGTCTGGCCACTGATCGGTTTAGACCATCTAGGTAGATAGGTATCCCTTGTTGGTTAGTGTTCACATATTCCAAAGATGTCCGATATTCACCCTCAATAATTGACATCATGCCAATTATTGGCACAGAGCTCTGCATATCCTCTGAAGCCATGGGATTTTCTTCTTTAGACTCACTCGAGGTTTCAGAGTAATGTGAACGACTAATTGGTTCGGCTACACTTCCTACAAAAGAAATCACACTTCTTTGGCTTCCTAGGGTTCTCCCAGACCTTAGGTTCATTCACTTAAAAATTCTCTTCTCGTTTTAACCACTCCTTGCTTCCAATGCTCCTTGCTGTGGTCCCAATTTATGGAATTACTTGATTGGCTGAGAAGCTTCCCCTGATTCCACGATACACGATATTCAACCCCAAAAGAGTATGTCACGATACTCGATATCTGACATACTAGAAAGATACCACGATACTCGATATTTGAGCAAGACGATACACGATACTAGGTACCTAAGAAGGTCATGATACACGATACTTGAGGAAACACGATACACGATATCTCTCCAATATCGCGAGTCAATCACGATACTAGATACTCGATAGTCCACAAGGAGATTCTCCACGATACTCGATACTAGACAGATATCATTTTCTGTATCCCACGATACTCGATACTGCACGGGTATCGCAAAGAATAATTCCACGATACACGACACTTCACAAGTATCGTGAGAAATTTCTGACGATACTCGATATCCACCAAGTATTGCGAAAGCTTCTTTCCACGATACACGATATGTCACAGGTATCGCGATCGGAATTTCACGATAGACGATACACAACAAGTATCGCTATCAGATCGTGATACACGACATCTGACTAGTATCGTGAGAATCTCTCAACGATACACGATATTCAATGACTTGCAAGTATCGCGATACTCGACCACATGAGTTCACGATACCTAGGTATCGCGATACCTCAACCGCGGGAGAACACGATACTTGACATTTTTTCAAAGTTTTTGCTAGAATTTTTGGATTTTAAATGCATACACATGTTCCTAAAGTGCATCTACCCTCTCCCCTCAGTCTGAATCTAAAAAATGAACTTTCTTCACCCCGGGATGACCTTCACGATACTTATCGCAGATCGTTTTACTGGAATACTTGATTTCACTAGAACTTATGAGTAAGAGGTGAGTCTGATTACCTTGGAAGCTACTCTTCACTCCTCTACAACCCTTTCTAGCTCTGGGTAACTTGACAACTCTGCTCACATTCACGATATTTGCTCTCCAGCTCTCACGATACTTGCTTTGAAAACAAGTGACTTGAACAAGACAATTTTTTGGCTTTTATACTTTTGGAAGCTCTTCCTAACTAAAAAGACTAATAGGCACAAAGGTTGAATACTACTCTCACTTCCTAACCTACTTCCCTACTCTACTCACTCCACTCACTTCCCTAGACTCTCAACTCACTACACACACTCCAAGAGCGAGAAGTAGTAAGTGCGGATGAGTGTGACTTACCAAAGAAGAGAAATTCACAACTCCTCTACTCGCTTCAATGCCACGAGCTACTTACCATCACACGAATGCCTCGGTTTGATTCTACTCCCCGGCAACGGCACCAAAAACGTGTGTACCTAGGGACCAACCTAGGGACTTGTGGAGAAAGAGACTATACCTCGATCCCCCTCAAGTGCATATAGTGGGGATTCATGCTTTATTTATCAATCTGAGGAGTATCAAAACCTAGCCGAGTGTATGAAGACATGCATTCAAATGATGGTCAATGCAAATGAGCTTTCCAAAGAGTGCAAACAAGTCCAATCCTACTCCAAGCAAGTGTCAAGAATCTGTGGAGATGCCGCGATACTTAGAGCAGCAACCAACAGTAAATTGAGTTTTTCTCTCAGCTCCGAACTCTGAATATAGCAAATAGTATATGCGTTTCGAAGCTCTCGTGAAGACGCATCCAATACTGGGTTTTTCACTCAATTCTGACACTTTTGCTTCAAGTTATGAGCAAAATACTGAGTCGTAGGAATGACCTTCCCACACTTCAGCACTTCCTACACTTCACACACACTCTTTTCAAGCAACACACATGCATACAAGCTCACAAAGAAGGTGATCCAGAGAGGAGAAGACACAAATTCGAAATTCTGTGTTCTTGATTCTCACAATGGCCAAAAGTCTTTACAAACAGTCACAAATTGACTTATATACATGTGCCATAAACAATGGTCCTTTCACACAAGAGACCGGCACTTTATTCACTAAAATGTTAATTTCCTACTAATTTACATGGATAAGCTACTAATCTCCATGGGTGTGCATTTAGAGGACTCCTCTAGTGTATTTACAACGGAAAATATATTACAAAAGGGCTATGATACAAAAATAGTGTCCAAATCGGAAAATTTTTGGGGCCCTTCTTTTTCTCTGCCTTGTGCTCTTCTTAGCTCTGCAACAACTTGCACTATGCTATTATGGACCGTTTCATTCCTGAGAAAATAATTGATCATGATGTCACTACTACATGCATAGGTACTCAATATCATCGATATTTAGTTAAGTACAAAAATCACTCTATTGAAGAATGTCAATGGATACATAAAACACAATGAACACCTCATTATGACCACTTAATTTCTGCATATCATACACAAACACATTAATGTAATTCCTCCATGAACATTTCCATGCATGTTTTTTTCTTTCAACATGGAGCATGGTTATTTTCATTCAGTGATGGAACATGTGACTTGCCATCTATGTTTATGTTTATTTTTATCAACTAAGGTCAGTTGCTTTTTTTCAACTGAGGGGCATGTTATAAATCATGGAATATGTTGAACAAGGCACTGTTGGAGTGTTAATTTATTAATGTATTATTGTGTTTTGGTTTTTTTGATATAGCAACTGAAGGTTCGCGAGGGCGTGAAAGACGTGAAGGGGTGGACATCAATAATCCGACTTATAATTTAGTTTGTAAATAAATCCGCGTAGAAGATTCAATCGAAAGTACTTTCGATCGAAATTTTTTTCAATCGAAAGCACTTTCGATCGAAAATGTATGAGTATCTGATTTTTTATTCACGTTTATTCAAAAATCCCTGGATAAAATGAACATATTCGATATTTTTCTATTATTCAATCGAATAAATGCAATTTAGCATTTATATACATAGACCTATATATATGTGCATACATATACAAGAATATAAATATAAATTCAAAGTATCGTCCTATGTTTTTCCATCTTTTGAATAATAATAATCCTTGAATTTCAAATGGAAATAAATTTAAAAAAATAAATAAAATACATGAGAAACAATGAAAAAAATTATGCTTGATTTCGAAATACTTTTGAATTCCTACAATATGACGTATAAAAAAGAACAATGTAAAATAAAAATAATATATATGATAACATAAATAAATGAATAAATGAGTAATAGTAAATAAGCTATTGGTAAGACTACTTATCAAGGACTTGTTAAAGAGATTGTGGCGCTGGCTAATAAAATAAAACAAAAGAGTATAAGAAAGAAAATGAAAATAAGCAAAATAATGTGTACATGCATAGATTGCAAAATAGGAAAGAAGGCTTGCATATAAGACTTAAAGAGGAGGTACTTTATTCTGCTCAGGATACAAAATTACAATGAGGGTACTCTATTACAGATAACAGCGCATGTACTTTATTGCAAGTAGAGGGTACTCTATTGCCGCATGTACTTTATTGCAAGTAGAGGGTACTCTTTTTTTTTTAATAAAAGGAAGTTCTACCTTTCTTATTCTTCCGGACTTTAATTAAAATAAAGAAGAAAAGTTACAAATGAATGGGACTAGTGCCCCTGGTACTCTATTGTAGATAACAGAGTGGGTACTTTATTGTAAGGATGCAAAATAATTGCAAAAAAAAGAGACTACCTACAAATTACGTCTATGCTAGAAGCTTTGATAATTTGTATATGGAGCAAAGGAAATATGAAAATAACTGCCTCGAATGCTAAACATTTATAGAAGAACATGTACATGATTTGACCATTGGCTTTTTGTTTTTCAAAAATACTAAAAAAAATAGTATAACTCATTTCGGGTAACCCGAATGGACTGGTGCTAACAAATATTAGTGCGTTGGCATTTTAATTTTTGGGTCACCCAAAAAGAGGAAAATTTCCCAAAATTTTGGCCAACACTCCACATGTACGACTTGTATCAGTGGGTGATAATGTGTGTTCAAGTGACCCTAGGATTCACTCTGCACATCATCTGCATATCACTTCTGAAAAAAATCAAATTTTTCACCATAGTTCAAGTGATCTCACTTGGATGTGCCCTTCATAAGAGAGAAAGTGAATTGGCGAGTGACCTTTGAAACATGATTAGTTAAAAAAAAAACAATGTTAAAAGAAACACCAAAATTCTTGATAATCTGTTGAATATATTTTCGATAGAAAAATCTTTAAAATCTTCAAAGAAAAAATAATAAAAAATAAAAATAAATAAGAATTTTTACTTTTGTACTGAAAAAAACAAACTCAAGAAGAAAATGGATCGCCCACGAAAAGGTCGAAAAGTCCATTCTAACCCTCCTTTCTTATTAACATGATTTAAATTCATTGTACAAAGAAATTGCTTTTGATGGTCATCTCCACGACCATCTGTTTTATATCATGTTGTTGCATTGCAGCATCTTCGATATTCATCTGTCAGGTACTACCCATATGGAACCCACGTAGTGCTGCATTAACAGGGTGCTTTGAACGACGGATCGACTGGCGTTGACGTCATCGAAGCTCGATCTGTTCACGTCACCGAAGCTACACTGTGCATAAGGACATGGAAGACTAAAATGCTGCACTTGTCATCAGTTCAAACTTCAAGGGTTCCATCGCCCAAATACGTCTCCTTGTCTGTTAGCGCAGGTCCTCTTTTGGAGAGTACATATTGGAGATCTTATGCATTACTATGGACCCAGCTGCCGTGCGCGTCGTGATTTGGGTTTGTCGTATTTAAAATTAGTAAAAACGTAGTCCCACATGTTCGATGACGAAATTCGGGAAGTTTTCTGCTAGGATGCAATATAAAGTTATGCCTTAAGTTCAAAAATCATTCTCTCCTTCCTCCGTGTTTCAACATGTAATATGGAGGCGGGCAAATTCTGCCAACGCTTGGCAAGAGTCTGAGAAATGGGTGCACTCTCTCTTTCTCTCTCTCTCTCTCTCTCTCTCTCTCTGTCTTTCGGGAGATCGCCATGTGAAATCTTTTGTTTTCTGATGGCATCTTGTTTTATGTGCGTCCAGATCGAGATTACATACGGACGGTAATTTCAGACAGCCAAGCTTTGTACAGCGATGGCTTAATCGGTATTTTGCCTTGCACTCCTCTGTGTGCGCGTGTGTCTGTGTTTTTGTGTGTGTGTGTGAGAGAGAGAGAGAGAGAGAGAGAGAGAGAGAGAGAGAGAGAGAGAGAGAGAGAGAGAGAGAGAGAGAGAGAGAGAGAGAGAGAGAGAGAGAGAGAGATGATCATTTCGGATGCCAATGTAGGAAGCGTTTCTCGAGCGCAATGGGACGACACGGGAGCGATACCGTTTCTAATTGTCTATTCTGTGGTTATTGTGTGTACCATTGTCGGTGCTGTAGTTTGCTGTGCTGTTCGAATTCGACGCATTAGCAGGCTTCCAGAAACAGTGACGATGTGAAATACTAGCAGAAGTTTATCCCTTTATCCCTTTTCGGGAAGCCAATGAATTGTAGAAATGCTATGGTTATCTTCAATTCCAGTTAAATACGGTTTATCCCTTTTACAGCCATTTATCCCTTTTCGGGAAGCCAATGAATTGTAGAAATGCTATGGTTATCTTCAATTCCAGTTAAATACGGTTCTGCGCATCTTCCACCTTTCCGGTCAGGGGCCTGGACAAAGGCTTGCTTGTAGCAAAGAGAGCGTGGATTCCTATTCTCGTTTGCATGGTTCTCTTTACTCTTTTCTCTGCGTGTTCCTCTCTTTAGGGTTTGGATCTTGGACGATTGTCTGGTGTGTGTCCATAATCGGAAAACTGGAACGGGATCGAGTAGGTGGAATGAAGATTCGAAGGGTTTAGAGTTCTTTATGCAGAAACAATCGATTCCTCTATCTGTGCCCCCAGCACGAAGGGGAGAAAAGATGAGAGGAAAAGGAGACGGACAGTTGGTTCATGCGCATGAGTGTTTGTAACCAGCAGTCAAGGAATATTTCCCCCTGTCACTGCAAGGTAAATGGTGCCCTTGCAGCAGTAGTCCATGCATATGAAGTGAGGTGATTTCCAGTCTCTGGAACGGTGACTTGATGAAAAGTTATGAATGATCACAAAGATGGTATGGACATAATCTCAAGAATCTGATCATTTGTTTTTCCTCAAAAAGGGAAAGCTATGAATAAGCGTGTATCAATGGTCAGAAAATTTAGTGTTGGAAACAATGTGCTTCTGAATCTGGTCACTTGCGTTAAGGGGTGGAAAGTTGGGTCACAGGATTGACGTGTACACTTTCCAGGGGCTTAACATCAGGCTGCACTCCAGGTTTTGAACTCTGGACTTCACAGTCCAGGGCCCGAAGTGTTACCACTTCACCGCGGATCCCGGACTAGAAACGAGATTGAAGGGGACCTGTGCAGTCTTAAAGTATAATGTGTGTTTTGATGCCGTCAAGTGATACAGCTGAGATAGATGTGAAAGAGGACTGGCAAGGATGGTAATCATTAGATACAAAGTGGCTAGATACGAGGTGGCCGTGCACTGTGCCAGTTAATTGGAGATGGCCTGTGATGCTTTGGAATGGCAGGTCAGACATACTCCTGTTATGTCTAATCCGGGCTAATGTAAATTTTTCTTTTTATTTTATTTTATTTATTTATTCTTTATTTTTTTAAAGAGGAAGTTCAGCCTAAGCTTAATCTCCCTTTGCTTGAATTGATTGAAAGAACAATTCTACAAGTGAACGGGCATAGTATCCATGGGACCCCCTGTATTCCACAAAGCAGGGGTTAAGTCTGCCCAAACACGATACCATGATGATGGCTTGAAGGCTAACATAAAAGTTGTTTAGTAAATTTCATTGACAATTATTGCCAGGGCATGCATGTATATTTAAAAGAGAATTTTGTACAATGTTTATGTATCATATACACGGTCTTAGATAGTATTTTATGCTGCTATTCATAAGTGAATGATGACGATCGGCAACCCAAAAAATCTCTTACAAGATGGTAATTTGTGAGTATTAGGGCATAATCTTTTATCTCATTTGGCCCATCAGAGCTTTCAATGTCCACATGCTTCAGTACAATGGAGATAAACTAAGGGCAGTATCTATGTTAGTCGTGCATTCAGCATACATATTTCTTGGTGGAAGATAAGTTATCTCAATCTTGTAGATTTTTCTGTACGTGCCGTGCCACTGGGTCCGTTTTACAAGCCTGGCTATGTATTGTTCACGCTTTACAGTATCATTCTGAAAACTCCTGGTTCTAATCAAACTCTGATCTTCAGATTTTACTTTGAAGTTTATGAATTTGGGGGTTTGGATGCAGTTTCCTGTTGACGTATGCTTAAATATAGTTTACTGGAATATGTACCCTTGGAGGCGGCATGTGTAATGACAAGGTGCTCATTAGACTGATATAATATTCTTCAATATAGTCCTATAATTTTCTAAGTCAAACCACTGCCTTGTTGTTTAGTCAGGGTCTAGGCAGTTAACAATTGCGTCATTCGTATTTGATGGCAGCGAGGGACAAGGTTTCGAGTTTCATCCACGGCTCATAACAGCTTGCACCTGCAAGATAAGAGGATCGCCCTGGAACCCATGCTTCATAATGTATATACATATATTCCTACGGAGACTGTTGAGACTGGTTTTCTAGTGTGCTGTTATCCTTAGGAACTTGTTTAGAAGTTATCAATGTTGCAGAGACATTGTCGATGAAGAGCTATTGATCAGGGGGCATTAGGAAACTTGGATGTAGGGCAAAATTCTATGGGTAACGCCCATTGCCTGCCCGTTGCAGCCTTGCTTCTCATGCGTTATCATGGGTTTCTCTGAAAAGTGCAACTTCCATCTTAGCCATTTCCTGCTAAATTATCGCCAAAATAGAGGTTCTTTCTCTAGTGTTCTGTACTCTTTTGACTCGTGTGGAATAGATCAAACAGAGATCAGCTCTATAATCTCATTATTTAGGATGGAAGAAAGAAGGCGAAGCTTGGATGCACTTACGTCTTTGTTAATTGTAGTCGCTGAAAAGTTTTTAGTACTCCGTGAATTTTGGATGGGGATCTAGTGCATGTGAGATAAGATTATAAAAAGACTGCTTTTCATTTCAAGTATCTGTGAAACACCAAGAGATGCTTCCGTTTCTCTCTCATCTCTTTGTCTTCCAATGTTCTTTATTAGGTAGTGTAGGAGACATAAGCTTTGCTCTATCTTGAGCTCCTCTGATTCTAAACGTTTTTCTCCTCAATTTGGATTTTTCAACATTGACTTTATGCATGAGGAAGCTTTGCTCTAAACTTCACATTGTTATGCTAACTTGAGACCTCCTTGGATTTCGAGCTTGAACAATCCTTTTGGCTCAATATTATTTTCCTATTGTATTGTGGATTCTTATATGTGCATACTATAAGTTCAATCCTTGATATCTTGAGGATTATCCATAAGTGGATGTTGGATTTCTTAGCATGATTACGTAGACGGATGTTGTTGTGTGTTGTATTCTCCCAATGAATCCCCCTATGTAGAGGGGTTTGAAAAAGAAGATGGCGATGAGCTCCGATCTGACCAAAGAAGGGAGGTGCTCATTTCCTTCCAACTAGGCAACCAACTACCAAATCTTCCCATTTCTCCATGCATATCATTCACTTGGGTGTTCACATAATTGCCACATGGCAATCATCTACTATTCTCATAAGAAGAGGTTCATATCTCTAAACATATAACATTTCCTTCCTCTTAAAACCATTTTTGTTCCCAAAAATGGTATTGGAAGGAAGAGATGAGTATCTAGTAATCTCTCACATTGAACCTCATGTGCCAAGTATACATGGTCATCTCTCCGTGACGTGTCCCCATATCCTTCCCCTTAAGAAGACTCGTAGAAAGGTAACATGAAGGAAATTGTCTATGAAGGGTGCTAATTTGCTCCCATGTAACATTATCTTTTGAAATATCTTTCCACTTTTACTAGGCACTCTTTATATAGGGTGAGTTGTCCTTCGTTTCACTCGAGTGTGTAGTATGCTTTCAAGCTTATGTGGAATAAATTCAAGAGAAATAGGATTTGTTACCTCAGTGTCAGAAACGAGGTTGTTAGATTCACCTAGCCTCTTCTTAAGTCAGCTCACATGAAATACTAGATGGATATGGCTACTCTCTGGAAGTTGGAGCTGGTAAGCCATGTTTCTTGTTCTCTTTAGTATTGGGAATGGTCCACAAGACCTAGGAGGTAGTTTTGGATTAGGTCCTATCTTCATAGTTTCAAACTTAGAGAGAACTCTAAGATAGACTAAACTTTCCTTCCTCAAAGTTGTTTTCCCCCTTTGAGGTTCAGCGTAGGCTCTAGCCTTGTCTTGAGCTCTCGTAAATTGTCCTTAGCAAGCCTAAGCATATCATTCATATCTTCCAAGAAGTCCTTTGCAGCTTGGACTTTCTCATGCTGTACTCTTACTGCATAAGGAGCTCTTGGTTGAAATGTGTACATATGGACTATGCCCACTGGAAGAGTGCTTGGCACTATTATATGCAAACTCTATTACAGATAATAAGTACTCTTCCCAATTAGTTTGCCTTCCATTCATATATGCTCAAAGCATATCTTTTAGGATTTGGTTAACCCCCTCTGCTTGCCCATCAGTTGTACTCATGCTAAATTTAGTGTCCAACCTCTTAGAGACTGCTTTCCAAAAGTGGCTAGTAAACTTCCTATCCTGACCTAAAACAATGTCTAATGGAAGATCATACAACCCGTATAGGTTCTTAACAACTAACCTAGCTAAGTGAGGTGCCTTTATTGCACTAAGCATTGGAATAAGCCTAGCCATTTTGGTTAGTCTATCCACTATTAGCCCGATTGAGTTGTGCCCTCTATGTCTTAGGTAATCTTTTTAGAAAATCCATGGAGATGCTCTCCCACTTCCCATTGGAATATCCATTGGGTGAGAGTAGATATATTCTCAATCTCTCAGCTTTATTGATGCGGCATTTTGTGCATTTAAACACCTATTCCAGTAGGTCCTTATTAAGTCTAGGCTAGTAAAATTGCATCGTAACAAGAGCATAAGTATAGTTAACTATTGGGTGTTCTGCACTAGGTGTGTCATGACAATCATACAATGTATATTGTCTCATCTCAAAACATCTAGGGAAACGCCTTACCTTTGTATAACATGTAATCATCATGGATATTGTAATTCTTCCACTTGAATCCTTCTTGAGTACTCGTCAATACTCCATTCTCATTGGTAACATGTGTATCAAGATCCCCTTTCTCTATGGCTTCCCAAATCTCTCTATATGCATGATGAGGCCTACATTTCCCTCTAATGGACTCTTAAGTAGCTCAATGGTGATCTAAGTAAAACTCAGTCTAATGAGCATATCTATGTGGCTAAGCTTTCTTCCTATATCGAAGCCTATAGTCAAACTCCTTAAAGGTCTTTGCCTAGTGGGCCTTACGATCTTTAAGGTTTGTTAGATTAGAGAGACACTTTATGCTCTCTTGATCAAACATTATCATAACCATGATACCATACAAGTAATGATGCCACTTCTTCAATGCATGGATAATTGCATAGAACTTATAAGGGGAGTAATTTTTCAGAGCTGGTTTTAGTTTCTTGCTTTCAAATGCTAGTGGTCGATCATCCTAAACTAAAACCACTCCTATACCAAAATCACTCGCTTCAGTCTCAATCATAAATGGTTGATTGGGATCTATTGTCTGTAAAAGTGGAGCTATAACTATTACTACTTTTAACTTGTCCATACTTTGCTTGTGTTAACTCCCCAATGAAAGGCTTTTCCATTTTTTTTAAAAGTTATTCTATCATTGGAACAATAATCTTGGCATAACTCTTGATGAATTTTTGATAGAATCTAGACAAATCTAGGAGGATCTACAGTTCTTCCAGGTTTTTGATGCAACCATTCCATCATAGCTCGCACCTTTTAAGGTTCCATATGGATTTCATATTTGGAGATGATATGTCCAAGATATCTAACCTTTGGTTTGGAAAATTCACACTGATTCTTTGGAAAAGAGCGAATTTTCCCTTAGCACTAGGAAGACTATATCTAAGTGTTCCAAGTATTCTTCTTTTGACTTACTATAAATTAGAATATCATCAAGAAACTCTACAATAAACTTTCCTAAATAGGGCCTTAATACATTGTTCATGAGTGTCATGAACGTGATTGGAGCATTGGTGAGATCAAATTGTATCACTTAGAACTCATAGTGCCCATACCTAGTCCTAAAGGTAAGTCTTAGTACATCTTCTACCTTTATTGTAATCAAGTGATACCTTGATCTTGAATCAAGCTTTAAAAATTACTGAGCTTGATGTATATGATCAAATAGATCATCCAATCTAGGCATTAGAAATCTATTTCTAATAGTTATCTTGTTTAATGCTCTGTAATCAATACACAATCGCATAAAGTCATCTCTTTTTTTAACTAAGAGCATTGGAGATGCCCATGGGGAATTACTAGGTCTAATAAATCCTTTAGCCAAGTAGTCCTAAATCTGAGTTTCTACTTCTTGATGATGAGCTACTCTAAGCTTATATGGAGGTTTACAAATAGGTTTTGTATAGCATGATCAATGTCTGCTCTAGTAGGTGGTAATCCTTTGAGTAAGTGTATGGAGGATTACAAATAGGTTTTGTATAGCATGATCAATGTCTGCTCTAGTAGGTGGTAATCCTTTGAGTAAGTCGATTAGAAATACATCTTTATATTCAACATTAATTTTTTAAACTCCTTAACTATAGATTCTTGCAAAAATAAATAATAGAAAGTCCTGTCCATTATTACATTATGTTCATAAAAGGAGATATTTGAAATGTCATAATCATACAAAGATTGTTGGGCATCTATACTAAACAATGCATAAACATTCCATACATCATGTAAATCAAATAAACTATCTAATTGGATGCATGATATGAGAGGTGTACTTGGTATATCCCTCTCACTCTGAATACAAAATGCACTTCCATTCTTAACAAATTCAACATTATTGTTTTGGTAACTCTATTTAGGTATGTCCTCTAATTCCTAAAGCCATTCTTTGCCCAATATTATATTTATTTGATCCATATTCATAATTTGGAAGTCTAAATGATTTGTAAATCTTGTATCTTGACTTCCAAATTGGATACCATAGTATCCTATATCCTCTTATCCTCATCTTGTATCATAGTGTAGTTTGTAAAATTACAGTGTATACTGGATAGTTTTTTCTAAGGTCTTAGGAGCATTTCTTTTAACCTCAATCTTTATGCCTTTATCAAGTCCTTTAACAAAACCTCTAGTCTTTTGGAAATCATCTAAACCTTTTAGTTTGAGTATAATCTCTCTATAGTGTGAGAGATATACAGATAATGGTCTACCTCGTTGCATCACCGTATCCCACTCATCCCAATTATGCTCTTCTTCCTTCTCAAGCAAAAACAGTTTTAGCAAAAGAGCTTTAAACTGAGTCCAATATGTAAGAATAGCCTTATATTCCTTAAGGCTCATCCATCATTTGTATGTGCATGGTCCAAGTGAGAGACTCACTTTGAGCACCTGATACTCATGTGGAGCTCCTTTTAATTGATGCAAGTTTGTCCACTTCTGTAAAGAAGTAGAGACTGCATCCTTGTTCCCATCTCTATCATCCTCCATAAATGTGGATGGCTTTAGGTCTTTACAAAAAGGTGTATCCCTAGGATTCATTTTCTTTAATGGGCTAAGAGGTGTAGTTTCTCTCCTAGCCATATCAAAAGTTTCATGAAAAGCTTCTTTATTACGTTCTCTATTTGTGACCAAAGAGCTAATATGAATTTCAAGTGTGATGAATCGAGTTTTCAATTGCGGAAAAGCTAAGGTCATACTTCTCAAGATGGATTCTAATTTGGTTGGTCGATCAAGAAGCTCACGATCTTGAGTATGAGTAGTAAACTTGTCATACAGATCAACCTCTTCTTCAATATCTTGCATTTTTTGTTCTTGACTTTTTTCTAATTTTTAAGGTTTTTTGTTTAAGTATTGAGGGTTTTCTTATGTTTTTGAAGTACCTTCCTTAGCTCAAGTTTCCATTTTGAACAATACTTATTGAAACTGAAGATAAAGGAAGCAAATAAAGTACTCAGATTGAAAGAAATGACTCAATAACACTTCCCTAATGTTCTCCCAAGCTTTGCATGCAAGGTTGAGTTGATAACGAAAGCTTTCAGCCTTTGATCTTGATACTCGATAGTCCCAACAATGATTTGGAAATATCCCGTTGGCTTGTAGAAGCTTATAAAAGCATCTAAAATATTATCGAGTCTTTAAAATCATAAAAATGACCTCGTTGTGAGCAAATTTGAATCCTTGCCAAGTCTTGCTAGTCAAAGAAATGATGGCCAATACCTAGAATTGTCTTGATGATGTCTTCCCAAGTGAAAAAAGTGAATTTGGACTCTTATGTTGCCCAAACGAGGCTCCAAAAGTTGTTCCTAAAATTTGCAAATAATTTGTATAGAATATTCAAATTGCAATTTGTTGTTCAAATCTTGCCTTCTTAGTGTCATGAGAAACCTTGTAAAATAAGCCTTAAGCTTCAATAAGAATCATAGACAAGATATTTGAGGTATGGTATGGGTTGGGTTGGAAGGTGCAAAGGTAAATCTTGCGAAAGGGACAACTTTGGAGCTCTCAAAATCCCATAAAATGGTTGATACGCAAATTTTACTTGATGGATCTTGAAAGTACGTACTCTAGAGAGCATATATGAATAATCAGTTATCCTTTTCTTAAAGAAGATATCCTCAAAAGAGTCCTTGAAAATTTGGGAAAATCAAATTTGAATATCTCTTATTTTCAAGCTTATAGGATGTTATTCCTCGGTCTTCACCTGCCCCAAACAACTCCTCCGCAGGGGGTCAATCCCATGAATGCACCTCAGAGGAACTTGTGTGCCTATATAAGGAGAGATTCATGCTCATTTTCCACATCCAAGAGAGGGAGAGCAGGAAGTAGAGAGCTTTCCCTATGGGGCATCTTTGGATGGTTGTCTTCATGTTGGCACTGTTCTTTGTGTTTGTTTGTGTGCGGTTATGTGTGTGGACTCTCTGTAGCCTTTGTTTGCGGAGATATATGCCTCCTTTGATACGAATGTTGTATGTTGTATTCTCCCAATTTTGCAGAGGGGAAAGAAGAAGATGGCGACGAGCTCCGATCCGACCCAAAGAAGAGAGATGTGTTCATTTCCTACCAACCATGCAACTAACTACAAAATCTCTCCCTTTCTCGATGCATATCATCCACTTGGGTGTTCACATGATTGCCACATGGTAATCATGTGTTATTCTCATAAAAAGAGGTTCATCTCTTCAAATATATAACATATGTTCAATGATAGGCATATATTTTGTATGTGCTCTTAACAACGGCCTATGTAGATCCAAGGTGGGCTTGTTTGTGATTGCTTAGAATTGAACTTGCGCTCTTGGTTGATTTATACATAGGTATCCTGAAAGGCATGTTGTTTGACTTTCACTTTGATCTTATGTTCAAAAGCCTATCATAGGATGTTATAAGGAAGCGAATGCCAATAAGACTTCTTCACGTAGGCTTCCTAAGCTATCATGACATTTATATAAGGGAGACCCTATACCATGGCATATATGGATGTCTTGCACTTGGGTTGTTATGGATCTCACGTAAGAGGCATTTCTTTTCCGAATTCCTAGGGACATATTTCACCATTTATAGAGAACATACACATTTTGGATTATGATGTTTGCATTTGTATAGCCAATAATCTAACTTGTAAGTTCATCCATTTTGATCCACTTTTGGTTGATTTTCCATTAAATATAGATCTTTGTGAATTTATGAATTGAGTGAACTTGTTTGCATCTTAAAAATGACATCTGCATTTTGGAGCGTGATAGCGATTTTTAAAGTTTACTAACATTAAATCTCATCTTAGTTTGTTCTTGATGATACCTTGAATGAAGATCTTAGTGAAACAATTTGCTTCACAAATCTAGTCAAGTATCCAATTTGACATGGAAAGCATACTCTTATTAATTCTTTTTTTTTGAGAGAACAGGAAAATAAATATTAAAGGAGGAAAATTACATTAGTGCAGAGGGCAGATCGCTTGACTAATTTCATGGCCACATTTCTCAGAGTATTGGGGAGGGAAATGTATCTATTTTGTTTACTATGAGATGATAGGAAATACCTAGCAGGAATTTTCAAGCTCTTTTTAAGTTAATTTTGGGAAACTCAAGTTGTTCTTTTGTTTGATTCATAGTAATTACCTAAAGGATATTTTGGTTATCTTTTTTGTCTGCACTAGTCATCATGAATCTTGGCTTAAGCAAGTACCTAAAGTATATTTTGGGTATGTTTTTCATCTTCTATTCCTCGAGAATGTTCTCTCTCTCTTTCTCTCTCTTTATCCCTTTACTCCCCTCCCCTCTCTCTCTTTCTCTCTCCCCTCCCTTCTCTCTCTTTTCATCCCTTTATTGTTACCATTCTTTCATCTCTCATGATGCTCTTCATTGTGTTCTCGATTCTTATATTTTTGTGTTTTGATAATTCATGCTACATGTTTTCATATGCCTCTATTTTTCATTTATTGGTGGTCTGAACCTTCTCACCAGGCTTGGTCTCCATGGGGGAAAGAGGAAACTTTCATTTTAGAGTGATCTTCCTTCATTGTGTTGAAGCTAATCATTTCTTTTGATGTGTTGCAACCATCTTATGATGGAGTTGTTGAAGCCTCTCACAAATACCCTAGCTGCTCAACAATCCTTTAGTCTTTTGAGCTTTATGATCTTTTTTCTATGCACATGGGAATGGAATGGGATTTTTTAACATACATCCCATTTCCCTTTATATATATATATATATATATATATATATATATATATATATATATATATATATATATATATATATATATATATATATATATATATATATATATATATATATATATATATATATATCCCCCTTTTCCCCTTGTATGGATTCCCTCAAAATTGGATCCCATGAACTATTCCCATGTTCTTTTAAAATCATGAATTATTTATATTTTTCAGAATTGAAGTGTCTCACCTAATGTTAGTCAAAAAATTATGTAAGAAGCCAAGATGACAATGTTTCAAAGAGAGGAAGACTCAATGTAATGACTTTTGAAGATGATCATCTTGTACATCTTATGTGGAATAGAAAGTCGAAAGTAGAAAAACATATACGTGATTCATACATAGATTAGAAACATATTCTAAGACATGAAAAATATGTGGTAAAAGCTAAGATGCATGTGTAATATTCAAAAATGATATAAAGAACTAGGGAAATTCAAATAATAACATCTAATCCAAATGGGTGTTTTTAAAATTATAGAAGTGAATGAAGTGGAGAATTGGCGTAAATCTTTTTGGAATATCTCTAGAGTTTTTTTTAGGGGCATAGTATTGAAGATAGACATCATATTATGAGATCTTTTGAAAAAAAGGAAACACTAGGTCTTAGTATGGTTCATATGATCATGGAACATCAAATGTGTGGTTATGCATGTTGCTAATTTGAATTCTATTGTGAATGATGACTGAATATTCAGTCACTCAACCAAGTTAATCTATAATATACAAAGCTAGAAGAAAACATCACATGCAACATAGCATATAGCATATAGCTAAATAGTTTTCCTCCTTAGGAGATAGAATAACTATACTATGGTTTTCACTTAATTCCAAAAAGAAGTATAATCTAAGCAAGAAAGCATATGAGAACAAAATTCCCTCTTTCTGTTTGAGTACATAAATAACTTAAGATGTTATCTCCATGTTTATACCACTCAAGGTTTATATTTCGATTCATGAAGGGATTATACTTGATCCTATTTTCCTACTACTTGAAACCATCAAGATTTATCCACATGCATTTCTTTTTGAAGATCATCATTAAGGAAGACATGATTTAAAGTTGGAAGATAGACATGTTGGAATTTGAGGTCTAAGGAAGCACGTGAACAACACAAGGAAGAAGAAGAAGCTTGGTGCACAACAAACAATATTGAATGTATTACCAAGAGAATGTACGAAGATAAGTGACCTGTTAGGGTTATAGGAATATATACAAGGTGGGGGAAAAAACCTCCTAAAGAGGGAAAAAAAAAGTGCCTCGGCAGTCGTAGCATGTTCACACACATCACTACCTAAATATATCAACAAATCCTCCTTGGGAGTGATGCGGTGAACAAGGAGCTGGTTCTCATGTATAAGGAAGTGCCAAGCTATATGGAACCAATCCACAAAAGGAAGTAAGCCCAAAGCTTTGTGGAAAGCTTCAAAATTTTCCCTAGGCAGAGCCTTTGTGAAAAGGTCTCCAATGTTCTCCTGTGTGGGCATGTATGCCAAACTGATCTCTCCAGCAGAGAACCTCTCCCTAATATAATGATAGTGCACCTCAATGTGCTTAGTGCGAGCATGGAACACAGGGTTCCTTGCAACTATCAATGCACTTTTATTGTCAGTGAAGATAGTGGTGGTAGAAGACTGATCAACACCCAAATTAGCCATAAGGTGTATGAGCCACACACACTCAACAGTCGCTGTGAAAGCTGACCTTTACTCAAAATCACAACTAGAAGTGGCCATAGTAGGTTGCTTCTTGCTCAAACAAGATATGCATGAGCTACCAAGCACGAAGTGAAAACCACTGGTGGAAACACGAGTTTGAGGTACAGAAGCACACACACAACACAAGGAAGAAGAAGAAGAAGCTTGGAGCACAACACAGAAGACTGAATGTATTACTAAGAGAATTTACAAAGATAAGTGACCCATTAGGTTTATAGCCGTATATACAAGCCGAGGGAAAAAAACCTCCTAAAGAGGGAAAAAATGCCCTAGTGGTCCTAGTGTGTTCACACACATCACTACCTAAATATATCAACAAATCCCCCTTGGGAGTGATGCAATGCATAAGGACCAAGCACTCATGTATAATGAAGTGCCAAGCTATGTGGAATCAATCCACAAAAGAAAGTAAACCCAAAGCTTTGCAGAAAGCTTCAAACTTCTCCCTAGGCAAAGCCTTTGTGAAAATGTCTGCAATGTTCTCCTTTGTGGGCACATATGCCAAACTGATCTCTCTAGTAGAGAACGTCTCCCTGACATAATGATAGTGCACCTCAATGTGCTTAGTGTGAGCATGGAACACAAGGTTCGCATAAGTGCCAATGTGCTTTGACTGTCAATGAAGATGGTGGTGGCAGAAGACTGACTAATATCCAAATCATCCATAAGGCATCTGAGCCACACACACTCAACAGTCGCTGTGAAGGCTGCCCTATACTCAACCTCACAACTAGAAGTGGCAATAGTAGGTCGCTTCTTGCTCAACCAAGATATGCATGAGCTACCAAGCATGAAGAACAAACCACTAGTGGAGACACGAGTGTCATAGCAACCAACCCAATTAGAATTAAAAAAAAAATGTAAATCTAGCGGTAGTGATCCACCCTTGGGATAAAACAATCCAAGTACCTGGGTAGCAATCAAGTAGCGAAAGATGCGCTTAACCCTTGCCAATGCTTGACACTTGGGCAATGCATAAATCTGCTCATTTGTGAGACAACAAACTGAATATCTGGCCGAGTAATGCATAAGTGAATCAAGCATCCAATAACCTGCTGATAGAGAACAACATCAAATGCATCCTTAAAATCATGAAGGCTCAACTGGAAGCCTATGTCCATAGGAGTGGCAATAGGTTTGCATTCAAGGCAAAAACACTGCAATAATGTGTTAATATATTATGTTTGACTCAAAGCTAGTCTGTCATCAACTTGCATAAATTGAATGCCCATATAATGATGCAAATGCCCCAAATCAGACATCTCAGATTAGGCATGAAAATTAGACTTAAAATCAGCAATATGCTTCTCATTAGGACCAGTGAGCAGCATGCCATCAACATAGACAACAATGATCAGAAGCACATCCTTTGCCCGCTTAACGATATAAGGTGCTCTCAATTGGACTATTCCCAAAACCATGTGCAATCAAGTTGGCATGTATCATTTCATACAAAGCATGTGGTGCTTGTTTCAAACCATATAATGCATTTTTAAAACTGCATACTTTGTTTTCATGCCCTTTCTGCACAAAACCACGGGGTTGGAAAACATACACTTCTTCATGCAAATCACCATTCAAAAATGCAGTTTTAATATCCAATTGATGTATGTTCCAAACATGATGAGCTGCATGAGCACAAATGCTAGGAACAGGAATCATTTGGCATGTAGGAGAAAAGGTCTCATCAAAATGAATGCCTCTTTCTTGACCATAACACTTTGCAACCATACTAGCCTTATACCTGTCAATTGTTCCATAAGGCTTACACTTTAGCTTGTATATCCACTTAGTGCCAATGGCCTTCTTGTTAGGAGGCAAGTCACATAAATATAAGGTACAATTTTCATAATAACATCATATTTTGATTGCGTAAGAACCATCCAGTTTTTTGAAGTTTGTGCTTCATCAAACAAAATAGGCTCATTCCCATCACAAAGACTACAGGTGTAATAAAGTAAGTCTATGATCTAAGGGTCCGATCGGTTCAGATGGATCTAAAATCAGACACCATTTGGTCATTCATATGTATGACCAAAGATCTCGAGTCTAGAATTACTAGAAGGTCATTTACTCCTTTAACCAAGTGATCCACATTATCCACCTGCCCAAGAAGGCAGTCCCTTGGAGAGAGCTATATATAGAGGCATTTGGTTGGGAGGAGATTCATCTCTCTAGCACGTGGTGGTTGTAATCCTCGTTCTCTTGCATTGGTATCAGAGCTTAGGCAAGCTTTCATGGTGATCTTCATAGTTCATCTTCTTCTTCCTATTGAAAATCTTGTGTACCATTAGTTTTTCCTCCCAAATTCATCATGTGTTGATTCTCATGCGAATCAGATTTCCGAGCAAAACCTCTCATCCAATAATTCATTGATGGAAGCACGCTATGTGCAAGCATTGATCTCGCAACCTCTCATACGAGAACGGCCGGATGATTGTGCTAGACCAGGTCGATGCATACACTATATGCTACAACAACAAGTCGATCTATAATATTTTAGTCTCTCTCCAAAGCAGTAGCAATAAGAAAAGTGCAGGCGATCAAGCTATCCATGCTTCCCACATCACGGTCGTTGTGCTCGGTGAGAGAGAAAACATACTACTTCAACCAGAACACCCGCAGCGCTCTGTGCAAATTCATATGTTTGATGGGCATTGGGTCAATCAGAACACCCGCAACACTCTTCTCTATTGTTATTATATGCACTATATTTCATGTGCAAATTGCCAAAATATCGGTTCTCAATCTCTGCAAAGAGGATAAGAGATCTCAAACCGGCAACCTCACTGTTCCTAACTTCACTTCTAGCCATGCGGGCAGGGTTGGACAGTGAGCAATACTGTTTGCTTCTTCGAATCCTTTGAAGTTTGTATTGAAATTTGCAAGTTTTTGAAATGTTGTGAAGCAATAAAAACTCACAACCCAGCCATGGGAATCGAACCATGATTCTTGATAGTAGCAGGCCGGGAAGCTAGCCATGCCATCTTCACAGTGCTTCTTTTTAGCACAACTAAAAATAAAATTGATCAAGTTTTCAATATACATTGGAGCTGGCAGGTATAGAACCTATGAATACGTGGTAGCGAAGGTGTTGCTTCAATCAGGAAGAGTGCTACACCGTTTTATCAATCCCATTGCACTATTTTATTGACCACTTTTGTCAATCATGGCTTTGAAGCAATAGAAAAAAGGATTATTCCATCACGAAGTGAGCCCGATATGTGCTTTTTGGAACCCAATTCTTGCACAAGGATGAGCAGGGATCGAACCCGACATCTGCCAATATAATTAGTCTATTCTAACCAAGCGGGAGAAGAGCGTCGGGATCAATTCATTTTGATCTCTGTTTAATATAGAGATTAAGCAACCACCATCATCACTCACCACTTGTTGGGTGGCGAACTTATCATATGCCATTCTATACGGGCGGTTGGAATGGATCCACAACCTACTGAAGGAAGAGATCTTCAGCAAGAGATCTGTTGTATGCATGATTCTCCCATCAACAGGCATCGAATCCATAACAGACCATTATTTTAGCCACAATCCCAACCATGATCTCAAGATGCTAGTTTATACACATCATTCTAGTGTTGCATATTGTGCCACGATCTTTTGATGAGAATAAACATATGCTTATCTTGTACATATGGAGCATCAAAAGTATCAAACCATCATCATCGTGCATGATCAAGAATTCTTCAAGTGCGGGAATCAGGAGGCACATTAAGGAGGAACACATGGTTCATTTGTTTTGAAGATCCAAAGAATGGAGAATGGCTCTTCCTGAGCATCAATGGAAGGATGTAGCTTAATTGGGAGATAAGTATTTTCTAAGTTGATGTTTTCATTTCAATACTTACTTTATTTGTTGCTTTCATGTAGCTTGCATCTAAACATTATTAAAGCATGATAGTAGTCTTTATTTTTTGTAATGATTTTGCAAACGCTATGAATTCAATGAAAGCTAAACGGATCTAGTAGTATTGGAAAATACATCAAGTACTAGCATGCATCTAGGAAAGAATATTGGTGCATTTCTCCTTTTCAAAGAATGTTTTCATGCACAAAACATGCTTGAAAAAGATAGTTAATGCTCAAGTTTATGCACATGAACGGTTGTATCTTTATAAAAGCTAGCAAGTAGAATGTTAGTGCATAGATGATTGGGAACATGCATTTTCAAGCTCAAGAATTGCTTGATTTAAGTTTTGGTGCATGAAAGGAGAATGGTAACACATGCATGCACTCACATGCAATTACATGCAAGAACATGCATTTGCATATGCATGATTGTTTAAGTAGTTGAATACTTATACTTTCGTTATCTCTTTTTTCTAACTCGACTTAGATAACTAGGGAAAATAGCAAACTAGGTAGTTGCAAGGCTCTTGGCTTCCATGCAACTCAAGTAGCTAGTTTGTTTTTCCCAAACGTGATACCTAAGTATCACAAATTAGGAGTCTTGATTAGGAAAAGTAGTTCCTTTGAAAGTCAAGTGTTCAATTTTCTTGCTCATTGGAATGGCAAGACAATAGGAGTACTTGAAATTTTCCATGATGACTCGTAAGTTTAGAAGAAAACTTAGAGAATCCTAACGACAAGCCTAGATATAGTCATTAGCTTGGATTTAAAAAATCATGGAAATTTTGAAGTTTTTGTTTGATTTCATCCTAAGGAGTAATGAAAATCAAAGAAGTGAACAAACTTTAGCATCACTTGAACTTTAGTTTTCAATAGTTGGATGCTAGGTTCCATGACTGCATCTCTAGTTAAGATGCAAAGTTTTCAAAAAGCATGGAAACTTTATTAAGCACTTTTATGAGGATGAGAAAAGTAAGCTTGGTTTTGTTTAAGATAATTAGAGCTTAAAGAAGAAACCCAAGTCAAAGTAATATTTGGGAATTAAGTTACTTCCTAAAGATAAGCCGATAAAATGAAATAGTCTCGTTAGCTATTTCATTGGTTAAATAGGAGTATCTTTTGGACAAGATGAAGACTTAAAGCTTTATTGCTTGTCCAAAAGTCAAGAATTTCTTTTGAAGATTATTCCAATAAAGCAAAAGATTCCAAGACGAATCATTGGCTTACTGTTACTTAATTCCTTGGTAGGAAATTCCCAAACCACTAGTCTTGGTACTTAAGTCCAAATATTGATATAACCTAAAGGTATATCAAAGATTCTTAGCTTTGGAATCTGAGAGGGATCAGTGTATGCTTGGATTTAAGATGAGGAAAAGATCTATAAAAATCTCGCGGGTAAGTAAAAAAGCTTTTGATAGTTCAAGATGTTAAAAAATCAAGCTTCAAAGTACAAATTCGTGGGCAAACTAATTTGTACAAGTGAATGGATGAAGGCCTCAATTTACGAGATTTCCCCAAAAGGAATCACTCAACAACTCCCCAAATCATTCCAATCAATTCCTCTAACTTAGAGAGGAGCAATTTTAGGAAAAGAGGTTCCTAGATTGTAGGACTCTACTTGCTCTATTTAAAATAGGCTTGGATCACGACTTTTGGAGCTATGCTGTGTGTTTCTTTTGTGTATTGGAGTTTTCTTAGAGTGCTGGAACTCAAGCAAGCAACCCCCTAGCTTAAGCAAGCCCCCTTCTTGCTTCCATCCCAAGTTTGGGTTAGGATATCTCACTGTCTATGCTAGCAGTGACTAGTCTCTATTTCTCTGAGTTGTATCCATTGGTTCTCCTATTGTAGAAATGCATTTGCTATGATTTTACTCTTGTTGGATAGCTAATATAGTCCTCTAATTGTGGTTCAAATCTTGGGATCTGCCTCTGCACATTCTCTGAGTTATTGTATCTAGAGTGAAGGTGTGTCTCTGCACAGGTCTGTGAGAGTATTGGCAAAGTAGCCTGACTTGCAGACATTGCCATTTCATGTGTGAGCATCCATTTTAGATGAAATTTGTCTTATTAGAAAGTTGCTTAAGTCTTTTTTGAGTGGTTAAAATATCTCAGGAAATCTCTATACCAGCTCTGAGAAATAACCAGAACACTAGAACAGTGTCCAGTTGAGTGTACCTTGGGAGGTCCCATTTCACTTCTAGTTGCATAGGGAGTTTTCAAATCTCCCAACACAAGATATCTCAAAAATAAATACTAAGTCTTTATTCTAGTTGCAAGGTCAACCAGACTTGATCAATCTTGGCCATGATTGTCCAAGAATGTGCGATTGGAAATACTATGTAGATTGCCTAAGTATTGACAATAAAATTCCTTTTGGGAATTATTCACTCAGGTTCCATTTATCTAATGGAAAATTTTGAAAAGAGTAAGATGTTCCAAGTCTGAACAGAGTGAAGGAATTCCAAGAATATAGTCTGCAACCGTGAAGACGGTACTCAAGTCTGTGGAAGGTAAAACATAATGTTTGCCTATCCTTAAAGGGATTTTGGTACAAATCCAAAAAGCATGAGTGGATGCTTAGACTTACGCAGTAGAGAGATTCCTGTAAAGTCCCAACCGGGGTAGGTACCTAAAGCATCAGTAAGAAAGGAATCTAAAGACAAGAAGTCAAAAGCTCTTGTCGCTACAAATTGGTCAAGAATAAACCAATTAAGATTTGAATCTGTAAAAATTCAAGTACTTGGAATTCAAATTGGTTTTCATTTGAGAAACCTAGCAAAGAAGGATGGATGTTCCATCAAGAGGTTCTCAAGTTTCCAAGGCAAAACATGTGATTGTGAGATGATCTTGTGAAGGAATCAAAACCCAAAATATCTAGTTAGAGATAATGCCTGAAACTTTAAAATTCTTATAAAGAATTGAAGAAATAAGGTACTCTATCAAGAGATGTTTAGACTTTAGGATAAGTATAGACCACAAATTAATGTGAATATAAAATAGGGTTGATGTAGAAAAGATGGTATGGAACATCAGACCGTGGATGATAATTATCTTTTAGTCCTAGATTGGATCTTGAAGTTAGGTTTGATCCTCAAGGGAATTAAAACTTCAAAGAAGAAGTTTAAATTCAAGGAGGATAAAAGTAATATCTTAAGTTATTTTCAAGATAGCTTCAAGATCAAGGAAACATAAGATATGAAGTAAGTAACTTCATAGATATTGTTGAAACACTTCAAGATAAAGTGTTGATCATTTTGAAATATTTCATAAATTTTTGAAAAAAATTGGACTTTGACTTGATCTTTTCAACCAAGGATTTGATTGACTAAGTCAAGCACCAAGTTCTTAGTGCAACTTCATAAATTTACTCTTTTGACTCAAAGAAATGCACAAGAATTGCATTCCTAGTAAGGAGTGAGAAAGACTGAATATGACCTGAACTTAGTCTCAAGTGAAGTATTATTTGAATACAAAACTCATCAATAGAACCTCAGTGGGTCGACACACTGATGTTGGTAACCACACTAGTATCTTATGGTTATATGATGTTTTAGATTTGCTCTAAATCTTTTTGAGAAACTAGCTTATTACTCTTAAAGATAGAAAAATGCTTCAATACCTTCTTGAAACAAATCTTTGAGAAGTTAAAGTCCTGAGTCATCTAGACTTTGAATCATAGCAAGTTTACATATCTTTGAAGATTGAACTGGTTGAACAGAGTTTTAGTTCTTTCTTTCCGATTTCTGAATCTTTTGGATTTGACTCAGATATGGTATCTGATTCTTTTCTCAAAAGTCAAGGGTTAGCCAGATAGAACTAGGTAACTAAATTAAACATCCCAGATAGATATTTTGTATAAGAATTTTTTCAAACATCGAAAGATGATAAGTTCAAGATTGACTTATTCACTTGAGTTTGCTTCAAGTTATAGCATAAATGATTTCCTAGAGTCCAATATACTCTATAATAGAGAAGTAGGAATTGCTCACTAGATTGATAATTCCCAAGAACTTTTAGCTCAAGTCTATGAGAAAAGTGTCCTAACTTGGACAATTTTCATTTTGAATTTGAATTGGTCAAGTTATAGTATGGTCGACTCAAAAATGGTAAACTTTCTCCCACAGTTTACATAGGATTTTTTAACTCATTAGGACAAAGTAGTCCTCTAGTTGGATGAAAAATCAAGTAAGTATTGGATAGGAGTAAACCATTGTACAAATATTCAAATTAGATGTTTTGGGATAGCCAAACTTCAAGTTCTCCAAATCGAATTCAAGTGAATCAAGAGTTCTCAAAGTTTTGCGAGGGATAAGAAATTCCACCTTCGTTACTAAGTCCATGCACAAGTCATGCCCAGAAATAGACTAGTAATTTGAATCCACCCAGTTCACATGTTTGTGCCTAGATCGCACATCGAGAAACTATGAATTGGCCAGGGATGTTTTTAGATCCACCCTTATTATTCATTCACTACTTTGTACTTTGATCTGTTTATCAAAGTCCAAAGCGAGACAATGTTTTGAATCATTTGGGCAGGGATGCACCATAGAGATGAGACATGTTTTTCCAGTTCTAGAACATGACTCTGTTCTTTCAGTTTTGGAATATGAGGCTTGGGGGTTGCCTATAGTATATATAGCTCTAATTTTCGAGGACAAAAATATTTTCCAAGCAGAGAAGAATGTAATAAAGTAAGTCTATGATCTAAGGGTCGAGTCGATTCAGATGGATCTGAAATCGGACACCGTTTGGTCATCTGTATGTATGACCAAAGATCTCAAGTCTAGACTTACTAGAAGGTCATTTACTCTTGTAACCAAGTGACCCACTTAGCCTAGTGGTTTACTCAACGATGTGAAGGAGGAGGTCTCGGGTTCAACCTCCATGGGGTACATGGGGAGAGTGTTTTTCCCAAAGAGCTCTAGTATCTTCTAGAAGCATCCACTTGAGTTAACTCTGGTTAACTGGGACACTTGGTGCACATGCAGTTACATGGCTGACACTTGGATGGTTAGCATCCACCTGCCCAAGAAGGTAGTCTCCTTGAGAGAGCTATATATAGAGGCATTTGGTTGGGAGGAGATTCATCTCTCTAGCACGTGGTGGTCGTAATCCTCGTTCTCTTGCAAGAGGCAGCCATAGCATAGCAATCTGATGCAAAAGAAGCACTATGAGAGCCTGAACGAGTACGATATGAAAAAGGTGCATCTAATTTGCTATCTCGCAAATTGTGCACCAGCCATTTAGGCATAGTCTTTGCCTCCTCTATATCACTTCTCCCATCAACAAGTGCATCATGTAAATGTGCATTAGAAATGGAATGATTGGTATCATCACGTGAAACCTATAAAGGTTGAGAAATTGCCTCATTTGGACCAGCACTAAACTATTCACCTATGAAAAGAGGAAACAAAGTGTCATACACATCTTTGGAGCTAACTGATGTCTCCTTAGTACATGAAAGTAATGTTTGAATTGCATCTTCCACAAAAACAACATAACGGCTAAAAAAATGCATTTAATTTATGGATGATATAGACAATAGCCTTTGCTCTCAAAACTATACCTAACAAAAATACATTCTAGTGCTTTATCATCCCATTTCTTGCATTGTTGTTTAAGCACTTATGCATATGCCAGACAACTAAAGACATGTAGGTGAGCAACAGATGGCTTGTGACCATGCCAAGCCTCATATTGAGTGATACACTGCAATGCTTTAGTGGGACACCTATTAAGTACATATGTTGCACACATAATAGCCTCAAGCTAAAAACTATGTGGTAAAGCCTGACTCTTGACCAAACACATTGCCATCTCCATGAGTGACATGTTCTTCCTTTCAGCAAATCCATTTTGTTGAGATGTATATGACCCTATACACTAATTTTTTATCCCACATTTAGCTAGAAATGCATTAAAGTCAGAAGACATATATTCCCACCCTCGATCAGAATGAAGGTTGCCCACTTACATGCTCATAGAGTTTCAACCAAAAATAGAAATTGTTTGAAGCACATAAACACTTCAGACTTTTTTTCAGTGGATACACCTATGCATGCCTAGAAAAATCATCAATAAAAATCACGAAGTAAAGGTCGTTCCCAGAGGAGGATGTCTGCATAGGAGCACAGACATCACTATGAATTGAACCATCTTTTGGGAACAAGGAACACTACATTTTATCCAAAATATAGCCTTCACAAATGTGTTTACCAGGTGCCTCAAGTTTGGGTAGAGAGGACACGATTTTAGATTTTTGTAGGCATAGCAAACTAGCAAAATTCAGATGAACAAAGCATGCATGCCAAAGCTTTGCATCTGACATAGCCTTAGAATCATGTACTGCACATGTTGAATCATTCATATATTTTTGAAAGTCTATAAACTTATACAGCCCACGACATAAAATGCCAGAAGTAATAATGATGTTGTCATTTGACAGATCATGAGCTGTACATCTATCATAAACAAATTTCATAACCAAGCTGATCTTGGCTAATGTTGAAAATGACAACATATTTTTCTTGATCCTTGGCACAAATAAAGCATCCGACAATGGAAAAGAACTACCATCAACAGTAGTTAGAATGATCTTACCAACTTCCATGACAGGATAAGAGGAGATGTTGGGGCATGTGACAGTATTCCCTGTAGGGGCAGGCTCAAGTGAAGTGAAGAAACTATGCTGCAAGGTAATGTGTTTGGTTGCCCCACTATCAAAGTACCAAACATCTGAGTCTACTGCAAACAAACATCGTTCATGAGAAGATGGGTGATAATTGCAAACAGTAGTAAATGCTCATTCTTCATTCTACAAAAGATTTGCATACTCTAATTTGGGTGTAGAGGCTTCTGCAACAACCATTCCAATCTCTTTTTCCTTTGCCTCTTTTGCAGCCACTTTTGGACAACTCGTTATGACATGATCATTTCCTTTATAGTATTTGCAAAAAAATTTATACTTTTCGATTTTCTTCTCGTCTCTGTATCCTTCTTTGATTATGCAAAATTAGCTGATTTTTGTTTACTTGTAGATGAGCTCCATTTACCTTTGCCCTTCTGACTAGCTAGGAAAGCTTGATTGCAACACACATAGTGGACCTGTTTTGCCTAGGCTAATCTTCATACAACAAAACAGAGACTAACTACTCAAATGTTAAGGCATTTGGATTGTCTTTCATCATCAATTCAAGAGTAGAAGCAAAACTCTGATATGAATCTGAAAGACCATTCAGAATAGTCTGCACAAGTGAACTATTAGACAAGACTTCATCAGCAACTGCTCCTTCAAATCTTTGATCTTTGTCAAAAAACTATCAATGAAATCTCCTTCATTCATGTGCTCACTCTCCAATTGTTTTCAAAGGTAAGCAACACGAGCCTCATTCCTTGCATGGTATAAAGTGATAAGTGTATCCCAAGCATAATTTGCTATTTTACAGGAGCGAATGTGAGGAATAATGGCACATTTGACAGACAAGGCTATCAATGCATGTGCCTGAGCATGTTTGCCATCTCAATGAAGTTGCTTTGCAGTAGGTGCAATAGGAACCACAACACAAATAGGAAACTAAAGAATATCATCATCTTCAATGCTATTTGCATCAACTTTAGTAATTGTATTTGTAGGTTTAATAGGACGTTTTTCAACACCCTGCACAATATTCCATAGTCCTTTTGCAACCAATACATGAAACATCATATAAGCCCATAATGGGTAATTGGTACCATCCAATTTATCCTCAAAAACCAACATACAGAATACATCACTGCTTTCAGCCATAACCACTGACTAAAATACCATGATCTAGAAAAATGACTGTGTCTCAAAAAGTTGAGTAAAACTATCCTATCGAGTTCTGCTAAACATCTAGCAGACTTCGAGCAACTTATATTGATGAACTAAAACCTGTATATATTTTTGGCACAAAAAGACAAAATAGCCTGCACAAGCACTATAGTAGTGCATTCAGAGACCAAAATGAGCTCAAATCATGATCTCAACACCACAGAGTGAAGCCGTTTTGAGCTCCTAATCACCATGAGTATGCTCACCAATTTTCATGTGATTTTGAGACTATGACCAGAGGTGTGTCGATGATGCCCTAGATGAAGCGGCGACCTGCTCTAATGCCAATTGTTGGAGTTTGAGGTATGCCAAATCATTCAAACAACACAAGAAAGAAGAAGAAGCTTAGAGCTCAACACACAATATTGAATGTATTACCAAGAGGTGTATCGTTGAATTTTACTCGCGACACCTAGCACATATCGTGTATCGTGAGATTCTTCTCGTGACATCTGTCGGATATCGAGTATCGTGGACCTACTCCTGTGTCAAGTGTCGTGTATCCTTTAGTTGAGATATCGTGTGTCGTGGCAAGGCAAGTATCGAGTATCGCCTACTTCAAGTATCATGATACTTACTAAGTATCGTGTATTGCCTGTTCTACAGTAATCCCAGAGAGGTCATGTTTCCCTGTTTTAAACCCCAAAACCCTGAACTGGCATAACTTTCTCATACGAAATCCGTTGCAGTGATTTTGGGTTTGTTGGAAAGCTCGTGGGGAGTACAACAAAAGCTCGTCGGTAAAATTAATATGCGGATTATTAGATATAGTATTTTGAAGTTGACCCTCAGGTGGACTAGGAAACCAAGGAGTTCCAAAGGATTTTGAGCAATACAAGGGGAAATTTTGGACTTGTAGACAAAGCTTATGAACCTAAGATCTGGTAGACACCTAGGCAGGGATAGACAAAGCATTAAGTCCTCTGAGGCTAGTGTCAACCATACTGCTAAGTCTTGGGCACAACAACTAAGTGGTTATCCCTACGTGCTAAGTTCCGAAACAAGTGACTCAGAAATGTCTTTCAACATGGAAAGACCCACACGTAGCTCACGTACTTCCTATTTACAGACACCAGAAGGTCCCTATAAGACACAATTGGAATACATCAGGACCAACCAATTAGGTGCTTGCATCTATGAGGATGGTCTGAGACGATCAGTGGTCCAGCTCAAAAATCCTAATCAACCCTTCGGACTTGAACACCGAGTGGTCAAGTTTGAAGAGGGTGCATACATTGATAAGGAAGGAACCATGTATGTGGTTACCAGCCTACCAGACAGGACATATGAGTTTGGAAACATCATTCCTAAGAACGAGATAGGAGACCTAGAGCAATGAGACCTAGGACAAGAACCCAAGACCCCTAGAGGTAAGTCAGTCTTGACTAGAGTGATCACTCCAGAATGGATTTCCCAAGTCAACAAAAGCATAGAGCTATTCTTGAATAGAGAAACGGAGGAAGCCTTTTGGAGATTCAAGCCAGATCAACCGAGCCCAATAGTCACCATCTATGAGTTCAAGGATCTGGAGACACCAGGAAAAGTTATCTATCTAGATCACACATCTGAGAAAATGTTCTTGGTGACAGAGCAGGATAGGCATGCATACACTTGGCAGGGTGAAACAATTTTCCCTCCATCAAGATCTAATGTTCCCAAGGCCTCTAAGAAGCAGGATCATCCAAGGCTCATGAAACCCAGAGGGAAAGAACCAGAGAGAGACCTGAGGTAAGCTTTGCACACATAGTGGATAGAGACCGATCAAGAATTGAAAATGAAAGACCTGAAAGAGAGAGACATCACGTACATAGGCACCAAAGAGACAAACATGATTTCCCATTGCCTAGACCACGAGAGCACTCAAGAACCCTTAGACCCTCTCAAGTGGTTAAGACAATGAATAACTATTTTGGTGGGTCAGGAGATCCTTATGATCATGTGGCCGAGTTCAAGCAAGTGTTAAGAGCTGAACAGGTCGAGAACATTTGGTTTGACTCTTAAAGGTACTGCCTTAGCTTGGTTTCAACCCCTAAATAGTCGCAACTATCGAGACATAGGCCAACTGCTAGAAGAATTCATTGTAGAGTCTTCCAAGAGTGGTATCAGGCATAACACATCATCCTTGATCCACAGCTTTAAGCAGACACCCCAAGAAACATTGCGACTTGCAGGAAGAAGGTTTAGAAAGTACTTGGAAAGATGCCCTATGCCAGAATTACCCACAGCAGCCAAACAAGTGGCCTTGTTTTTAGACGGTTTACTCAACACAAAGTTAAGGTCATACGTGTACTTGAAAGATCCTAGATCCATAGAAGAGTGTGTGCGCATGTGCATTGACATAGAAGACAACTTGGGTGAGGAGTTAGGACTGTCCAAACTCTATAAAGATTCTGACAGTTCTACTAGTCATACCTCTAGAGCCTCCAATGAGATAGATGAGATAGTGAAGCAGGTTGCCAAGAGGCTAGGAGTTCAAAATAGACAAATGCCAAGGGTCAGCTCATTGAAATGATGTTACAACTGTGGAGGAGACCACATGGCTAATGTTTGCCCAATGATGGCTCAGCCCCAAGGAAACCCTAATGCTCTATATTGCACTATTGAGAGAAAATACACGAACCATACGGCTCAAGATTGTCCCTATAACAGGCAGGCTGTTAGACAAAATTATCAGCAACCTTATTAGCAGGGTAGGTATCAGAACCAGTACCAACAACCATATTATAGGCCACAACAACAATATCAACCTCAATACTAGTAGCAATATCAAGCACCAAATAGGCCACAACCAGTCCTAGGAAACCAACCACCAGCTCCTGCCAATGTGATCCCAGTTAAATATACGATGGTGGAGGAGAACCATAATAGAGCATTGGTGCCACTAACCCCGTTGGTCTTAGAAAATGACTCTCATGCTCAAGGTTTAGACTACTTCCATGAAGATAGTTCACAAGCTTATTACATAGAGTCACCTGAGCAAAGTGAGACTTCTCCATATCAATATGAGACACCACCGATGGAACAAAATTGGGAGTCAGAATACTCCAATGTTATGTACACAAATCCAAACCCCAGGCCCCAAGCGAGACAAGTGAGACCACAAGCCCCTAGAGGACCATGCTTTAGATGTCAGGGGGACCATTTCATTCGTGAATGTCCCCACCAACCAGCTTTGGGACAAGGGCAAAACATCACAATACAAGGCTTTTTTCTTGAGTGCGACAAGGAACATCTCCCAAGAGAGTGTCCGAGAAACCCCTCTAGTGCACCCAAGGTTACACCCATCAATGTGGTAGGCTTAGTGGCAGATTCAAGTTCAAGTAGTAGTAACGTGGCTCCTGTACAAGCAGTTACTAGGGCACAAGCATTAAAACAGGATAAACCAACTGAGCAGCGAGAGCCAAGTGACTCAGGAGAGTCTAGTAAGAAGAAACCAAGAACATGGAATGATACCAGAGAGAAGGCTAATCGCAAGTGGAACAAAAAGATATCCGAACTAGAAGAAAGCATAAGGGATACCAAAACAAAAATAGAAGACATTGCATCTCAAAGCCCCTCTCATGCCAAACCTCCATCCACACCACCTCATTCCGCCCTACCGCCTATTGTAAATAGACCGCAATCAGGGTCTGTTCTTGCAGATCCAACCCCAGAAGGCTTGGACATGATGTTCAAGGCCTATCAGGCTCGTCTTCAAGAAGGTCCAACATCTGCGAACCTAGAGAAGAGTTACCCGAGAGCAGACTTAGAGGTTGAACGAACAAAAATGTGCATGAAAATGGTAGAAGTAGCTCAAGCTATGCTTGAGACTAGTCAAAAGTTCAATCAGACAAACTCTGTCAAGCCAGATTTGCATTTCCAAGGCTTACTAGAAAGATTAGAGCAGTTGGTAAACAAGCCGCAGGTTTCTTTACCTCTATAGGCTCAACCGATTGTTGAAAGAGAAAGCTTACCACCAAGGAAAGCTTATGTTCCTGATTCCATGGATGATGGAACACCTCTTTCAATGCAACAGTACTCTCAAGCGTTCTTGCGGGAAATACAAGAAGAGAAATGGGCCAAGGAGAAGGGTAATCCCCCTCCTATTCCTGAGATTGATGATCTTCATGATCAATTTCCCCAAGACATTCCGTCTATCTATGAAGATCAAACAGAGCAACAAGAAGATGAGAGATTAGATTTTGAATCTAATTCTTTACAAGAGCTGCTCTCTTCAGATCAGAACTCCCACAATATTGGTAAGGAATGAAGACTCAATCGTTCCAAGGAACACTGACATCGTGAAGAACACTAAGGTTTAGTGTCATCTCACTGTGGAAGAGCTGCTCAAAGCAAAACCCGAGCTATGGAATCATGTGAAGGATCAGGTTCCAGAACTTGATTCCAATATGCCAAAAGCAGGCTCTAAGCAAAAAGTTCCAGAGATACCTCTTGATAAAATAGGAGACATAAGTGAAGGTGAAGAAGGAAATACTTATCTTCCGATCACCTATCAAGGTTACACAACCAAAGCAATTGTAGATTAGGGTGCTGGTGTTGCTATTGCGACCACCTCCTTGTGGAAGCGATGGGGCAAATCCACATTAAGACCAACTAGAATGAAGCTTCAAATGGCAGATGGTCATTTTGAAAGACCTCTAGGATTGCTCGAAGGGATAACTCTAACCACTTGTGGTGTAGAGTTTGAACATACATTTGCTATCTGTGACTTTGAGAAAAATAATGTCTATGAGATGATCCTAGGAAGACCCTTCCTACGACAATTGCAAATAGTACAGGATTGGGGAACCAACTCCTTGTACTTACAGCACTTAGGGGTCACACCAAGGTCAATTTGAAGGATTACACCTTCAGAGATGTACCACCCCTACAGTGGAATCCTATCCACAAAGCGAAAGAAGATTCTATCTCCGTGCATTCTGGAAGTTCACCTGATCCATCCTGGATGCATGAAGATACTCACTTGTGGATGTGCAAGGTTGTAGAGGAAGAGGAAAAGCACCTAAAAGCAAGGGAAGAAGGAACTCCCCCAGGAGATAGACCAATCAAAGACCCAGCCTGTACACCGATGATATTTCCAGATGAGGAATTTGAGCCTCACGGTTGGGCAGAAATCTTAGCTACCATGGACATTGCAATCAATGAAGAGCAATGGACACCTCATTGTGATGAGGAGGGCTATGATATTTCCGTGTTCATGTGTCAGCCCTTGTTGGAAGAGTGTGATCCTAGTGAGGTCATAGAAGAAGAAGGGAATGATGATGATCTAGAATCCATTGTGATAGATACTTACTTTGACTCAGAGGAGCACTATTTAGAAGACATAGGAGTGTTAACCCAAAAAGAAGAAGAACCTCTCACAAGTATTAAAACTGTAAATTCAAAGGATGGAAGTGAGGGTAGTCACAAGAAAAAGAAAAGACAAGCAGTGAAACAAGAAGAGGAGGAATCATTGTTTCAAGTACCAGAAAATTTCAAGAAATATGAAGTGGAAGACCGGAAAATTTTGGTACGAATGCCGTAGAGAGAGGCCATCATAGGAGAAGCATATGATAACAAAGAAAAGACTAGAAAGATTGTAGTGACTATTGAAGAGAATGAAGAGCAATGTACGTACATAGGAGATGACCTAAGTGCAAAAGAAGAAGCAGAGCTTGTAGCTCTATTAAGGGAATATAGGGACGTGTTTGCGTGGCACTATAGAGATCTGAAGGGAGTAGATCCACGAATTTTCTCTCATACGATCCCCATGACTGCAGATGCCAAACCCACCAAACAAAAGCCCTACACATATAATGACACTTATGCAGCCAGAATAAAAGAAGAAATTGACATGCTGATTGAAGCTGGATTTATCTATGAGATCGAGCATACGGAGTGGGTGTCCCCCATTGTAGTGGTGCCCAAGAAGAATGGAAAGTTGCGAGTGTGCATTAACCTTAAAAAAGTTAATGCTACTATGATTCGAGATAGTTATCTACTTCCAATCACCGAACATTTATTGGAGCATGTTACAGGCAAGGAAGTTTATAGCTTCCTTGATGGATTTTCAGGTTACAACCAAGTAGCCATTGCCCCAAAAGATCAACACAAAACTGATTTCACCAGAGAGTGGGGGATCTTTGCATTCCGCGTGATGCCATTTGGTCTCACTAATGCACCTGCAACATTCCAAAGGCTCATGTGTCATGTCTTCAAAGAGTTCTTGTGGAAGAGCTTAGAAGTATATGTGGATGATTTATGTGCGCATTCCCAACAGAGAAGATACCACGTTCCTGAGCTCAGGCAAATTTTCAACAAGTGTAGAGAATATCGAGTTTGTCTAAACCTAGAGAAGTGTGTGTTCATGGTACGACAAGGTAAAATCTTAGGTCACATTGTTTCTAAAAATGGGATATCAACAGATGAAGACAAGGTAAGAGCCATAGCAGAGTTGCCAAGACCAAGGAATGTTAAAGAGGTACAAGCCTTTATGGGCCATTGTGGATATTACCGTAGGTTTATCCACATGTATGCCATCATAGCTAAACCTCTTTATGAGTTGTTGACAAATTTTGAGTGGAATGAGGAATGCGAGAATTCCTTCAATGAGCTGAAAAGACGTTTGTGCACAACACCAATACTGACCACTCCGGATTGGGGCAAACCCTTTCATGTCCATGTAGATGCCTCCAATCATGCCATCGAATGTGTGCTAGCACAACCCACGGGTGAAGGAAACCTAGATTTGTTGATAGCATATGCTAGTAGGCAATTAAATGCGGCTGAACGAAACATGACAACCGAAAGAGAAGGCTTAGGCATGGTATATGCCGTGAAGAAGTTTAGACACTATCTATTGGCCAATAAGTTCAAGTTTTTTATTGATCATCAAGCTTTACTATATTTGGTCAATAAACCTTGCAATGCAGGCCGCTTAGTAAGATGGTTCCTCTTGCTAATGGAATACGACTTTGAAGTTGTTGTCAGGAAAGGGAGGACCCACCTTAGGGCAGACCATCTTTCTCGCATCACTTCAGGAGAGTCACTGCGAGGAGTGTTTGATGAACTGCCTGATGCTTATCTGTTCAATTTAGAAGTTGTTCCTAAATGGGAAAATAAGTTGGTACCAGTCCTAACCTTCGGCCCTGCAAATAAAAATGTGAAAACGAACAAAGAAGAAATTGTAAGATCACAAAAGTATCAAATATTGGCAGGAAGCATGTACAAACAAGATACAGAGGGTTTATTAGCTTGTTGTGTCAAGGACGATGAACATAACAGTTGGTTGCAACAAGCTCATGAAGGAATGCTAGGAAATCACTACTCTAAACAAAGAACATTGCAAAACCTAAAATGTTTAGGAGTGTATTGGCCTAGCATGGACAAAGAAACACATGAATGGATTAAGAATTGTCCAACATGCAAAGAGATGACCCCCAGTGGAGCATGCCACCCTTTATCACATGTCGTTGATTCCAGATTGGAGTGCTCCATTGGTAGAATTTATGAGATCAAGAACACTACCTAGCGAGGCTGGTCTAGCAAGAAAATGGAGCATGGAGCAAGAGGCTCAGAATTACGCCTTAGTTGGAGACAACCTATATCGGAGAGGCAAAGATGGGTACCTACGATTGTGCGTGCATGAATCAGATTACTTGAAAGTCTTAGAAACTACACATAGCGGTGTTGCAGGTGGACACTTTGGGCCTGACCGAGTAATTAAGACCATTCTATTCTCAGGACTCTGGTGGCCCACTCTTCATATGGACGCACATACCTATGTGAAGAAATGTGACACATGCCAACGTGCCCAATATCCTATTAGAAAAGATGAGATGCCTTTGAGGCCAATGATGGGAGGACGTACATTTTTGAAGTGGGGTATAGACTTCGTAGGTCCTATTAACCCCCCAGCTAGAAGCCCCCATGCAGAATACATTATCATAGCCACAGATTACCTTACAAAGTGGGTAGAAGTAAAAGCCACAACAAACAATGATGCTCAAACGATGGCTAAGTTCTTATTCGAGAACGTGTTCACTAGATATGGGTTACCAATAGAGTTAGTAAGTGATAGAGGTGATGGAGACCTTTTAATCTCCAAATGTTCGATTTAACTTGACTTAAGAACTCCTCTATATCAAGAATAAATCAAACTTTACACAAACTTCAAATTATCTTTCACATATATCAAGAAATACTTCTCTGTATGAAGTTTTCTTCATCTTCAAGAATCTGCTTCAGAAATAGACTTCAATTTCTTCATACTACTTTGAATTTAATCATTCAAATGATACTCACATATCCATGCTACCTTTGCGCAACTATATTGATCATTAGTTCTTCAAAAGAACCACTAGATTTCTAATTTGATCTTTTAGATCAAACCTGTGTCAAAAACTGTCTTCCAAAAATGGAGACTTTGACATGGTCAACTTCTTAAGTTGATTTCTCATAGCACAAATCCCATTTTGCTAAATGCTTTTAGCCATAGCTTCCTTATCTTCTAACTTAGATTTTGAGTGCTCACTTATCAAAAACTTTACACTGTACACTGAGATCTAAGCAAAACATTGACACGGAAAAGTGCGTGACTCTGAAAAGTCTTTCTGCAGACTTTACATAAAAATGGGTCCTAATGATCATAATCACAACAGGAAAGGAATTAGATCACGAAACTTTGAACATAGCTTCATTAACTTCCAGATTAGATGTGTACAAAAGGATTTCTGATCCACGTGATCAGACTGAGAGAAATCAGAGAAAGACTCGACGCTAACTCGTGGAGATCACTCTCTACACATCTACCTTAATGACACTTGGCTTCTAATGACTCTCACACGTATTTCTTTACATCATTGACTTATATACATATGGTTCTAGACTTATCCCACATCTATTACATTACTCTTTATCATTCAAAGGATTATCTCTACTCAAATTACAAGAACTTCAAACTGTAATGTACATATGTATACAAGCTTTACTTCTGAGATCTCTTCACTTTCTCAAGTGACTTCTTGAACTTCAACCTGATCATAAACTTGCTTCAAGATCTTTGTAATCATCAATTTGTGATTGTTTTGTTCCAACAACTCCCCTTCAATCACTAATTGTGATTATTTCATTCTTCTTCACTCCTGCCATCTCTTTGAATCTTTGTAGCTTAGGTCCATCCAAGCTTTTTGTCATCATATCTGCAACTTGCTCCTGTGTTGGAGTATACAATACTTCAATCTCTTTATCTAGTACCTTTTCTCTCAAGAAATGATACTGAATCTCTATATGCTTAGTCCTGGCATGAAAAACAGGATTAGCTGCCAAATACAATGAACTCATATTGTCTCCAAAAATAATTGGAGTACTCTGATCAGTTCCAAAACTCTTCAACAAGGTCTTTAACCATATCACTTCCTTTGTAGCCTCTACCATTCCTTTATACTCAGCTTCTGTGGATGACAAAGCAACTGTATGTTGCTTCTTTGAGCACCAAGAAACTAATTTATCTCCAATATAACAGAGATACCCATGAGTAGACCTTCTATCATCTGAATCACCTGCCCAATCTGCATCACTAAACACTTTGATTCTTGTATCAGAAGTAAATCCATAGTACAGACCTTCACTTAGAGTTCCTTTGATATATCTGAGTACCCTTTGAGCTGCAATCCAATGAGTCTTCTTTGGACAATGCATAAATTGTGATAACACACCTATTGCATATGATAGATCTGGCCTTGTCAAGGTAGCATAGATTAAACTACCTACCAAACTCTGATATTTCTTCATGTCATTAAACTCTTCACCTCCATACCTACTAAATTTATGATTTACCTCCAATGGTGTGCTTGAAGACTTGCAATCCTCTATGTTGCATTTGACCAGAAGATTCTTCAAGTACCTCTCTTGTGTAATATATACTCCATTTTGAGCATATACAATCTTCATTCCTAAGAAATAAGATAAGTTTCCCGAATCACTTATCTTAAACTCCTTCTCTATTTGTTTCTTAAGTTCATTGATTCCTTGAGCATCTGTACCTGTGACAATAATATCATCAACATAAATACACATGTATATGTATCCATTTTCACTTGCCTTCACTAGCAAGCTACTATCTACCTTTGATGCAACATTATCCTGCAATTTACTTTTATAATCAACATCATCAATATCTTCTTCATACATACTTACTTTTGTCTTCCCTTTCCTATCTGGCTCAAGGATATATTTCAGCCACGATAGGGCATAAAGAGGTTTTCAGCTTGCTTGAAGAGAAACCATGTAACCAAGCCATGTCAATACAAAGATCAGAGGAAGTTCAAGAAGCGATGAAAGCTAGTAGCGACTGTGCTCAACCCTTAGAAAGCAAATGTGTAGAAACTGAAACTTTAATCATTCCGACATCCTCTGTAGTGTCGAAGCTACCCGAAGTAGATGAGAATCAGCCAACCATCGAGGAGACACCCTCTCCTAAAAAGGCTCAAAGTATCCAAAGTTCACACTATTGGAACAGACCACTATCCAAATATATATGGGTACGGAAGGATCAGGTACAGAGTCAAAAAAGGTCTACAAGCGCTTTGAAGAAAGAAACGGACATCACCAAATCAGCTACAAAGAACTACAAACGAAGAGAACCCGTACAAGTATGGATTGCCAAGCCCCTGCTTGAAGCTCAACGATCTCGACATCAGATATGGATTCCCAAAAAGGTCATACAAGCAGTTAAACAGAATATGAAGACCAAGGTGGAAACGCCACAGCAGACGAGGCAAATGCCACCACCACCAGAGAATCATCCGAAAAGATCACAAAGCAATGTCAAAATCCATCGGACTGTGGATAAGGCAAATGGAACACGAGCAGCTGCACGAATAGAGAAAACCCCACGACCTCTCTCAGTGTTCTCAAAATGGGTCTGGAAACCAAAACTACCACAAGGAGCAGATGATCGAAGAGATAAAGCAACCGACTGCACTCATGTTGTGTCTGATGCACCCAAAGTATGCATGATAGGGCCACAATACAAGGCCATGCATTCGGCACAGGATGTACATTATCAAATTAGTGGTGCACGATCTCCAAGTGAGACTAGATCTTAACTTTAAACCGATAGGAATGACACACTATGTACATAAACTACGCTTCGGCTATGGACTAACTTTTATGTTTTCTTTTCAGAGAAAAATTAAAAAAAAAAAAAAAAAAAAAAACAAAATATATATATATATATATATATATATATATATATATATATATATATATATATATATATATATATATATATATATATATATATATATATATATATATATATATATATATATGAAAAATTCTGGTATTACCCTTCTCACACCCACGGGAAAGGGACGGCACCATGCACTCGGAGCAATAGTAAATTATTGATCAACACATGGAGGAGGATTGCTAAAAAATATATGGATACTGATTAACACTCTATATTAAGTGCAAATGGTTTCTGAAGACTCTGAAGCTACAATCCAAGAGGAGGTCCAGGAATTTCCTCCCCAATGCCTTACGAAAGCAAAAGGACATTGGTTCAGAGATGAACAGCCTGTGGAAGAGTATCTCTTTTTGGCCAACATAAAGATTATGGACACAGATCACCACTTTCCGATCATGTCCCAGGACTTCAAGATTTTGCATGGCATGCCATCTACAATTGATATCATGAAGAAAGCAGGAATTCACAAATATTTTGAGTTACCCATCTACAAGCCGGACTTCCAACGATGCACACAGGTTATGAACACTTTAAGACCAGCACTACATGATCCATTGGTGCCAGAAGCCAATGTGATGGATAAGAATGGTGAATGGGTAGTCGTGCAATTCTCCCACGACTTAATTAAAGAAGCTTTTCAATGGGAGAAAGATGGTGTCAATACGGCCAAAGAAGAAATTCGTGGAGCAAATACTAGAACCTTTGTCGACATTAACAGAGTGGACATTGAAGAGGAGGTCAGATTGATTCACCAACATTTTTGTTTTCCGAGCATGAACCGATACACGGCCCCTCAAAAAATTATTGTCCAGTTATTGTCTCATGCCATAAAACAAATTGGCAATCAAGTAAATCTTACCCCATATGTGCAAGAAAGATTGTTTGAGGCCAAAAAGAAATGGGAAAATAAGAAATTCCTCAATGGAACTACTGCCCTCACAATCATGATTTACCATGCATTGGGCATGCGCGAATATTTGCGGGAGATGCCATCTTCAGTGGAGCTGGCTCAATACGTCAAGAGTGCTACAGTACCTAAACAAAAGAAAGGGAGTAAACAAGCAGAAGAAACCGAAACAAGTTCGCAACCGCGGATGAGAGGAACCATGAGAGGTACAAAGCGGCCTAGAGAAGTTCTGCAGAAAGAAGAAGAAGCACCACAATCAAAGAGAGTACATGTGCTGCCCACCACCACCACTCAAGGACCCAGGAAAATTACGGAAGAAGATTTAACTCAAGCACTGGAGGAGACTCACAAGTATACAGAAGGGCAAATCAATCTCCCAGTGCAAGGTCATCATTATCAACAGGCTGCAACAGTGCAAAAACCCAAAAGAAAACTTACTAAGGTACACAGGTATCGAGAGATTGGGCTAGACAACTCAAGTTCCGGATCCGACGCCCAAGAAAAGCAAACTACATCGTTACTGGATGTAGATATTAAAAGTGAATCAAAAGATGATGGCCAGTGGGCCGAATTAAACGAAGTCAATTATGACGAAGCCCAACTTGACAACAAAGAAAAAGGTCAATCATTGCTGGCAGAACAGAACGCAACCACAGAGAAGGCAGAAGAAGAAGGGCAAAACACTATGCAAACGAAGGATGCCTCCATCACTCACACAAAGGAGGAGAAGTCTGAAGCTGAGACGCATGCAATGATATCTGAGGACAAGCCTCAAGAAGAAGAGAAAGAAGACGAAGAACCCTTCACACCACTTAGGGTTGTGGCAGAACCGTCCCCTCTGGATGTAACTTTTCAAGGGAGTGCCACGAAAGTTCGGAAAACGGTCGAAAAGGAAGCAGAATGTAAAGTACAACTACAGGTCCGACAACCACACCAAGAATTGATTCACGTAGCACAGGGCCAAGATGTACAAACAGGAGAAACACCGGACGTAACAAAGACATGGTTGAACGTGGACATAGCTCAGCTCAAGCCTGTGGTGCAGGATATGATTCGCACTGCACTAGACACTCAACAGTTAATGCTTGATGCTGATGAAGATTACGACCAGGCCATGCTCGACAAACAAAAGCTTCAAAAAGAAGGTATGAATTTGGAAAAGAAATTATCTAAAGTAGAAGCTCAGGTGTTGAAGAAACAGGAGGAGATAAAAACAACCACAACACAATGCAAAACATTAGAGAAGGAGAATGCCCACCTGAAAGAGCAAGTGTTGGAGCTGACGAAGAAACTGGAAGTAACAGAAAAAGAGAAAACAAGAATACAAACTCGTAGCAAAGTACTCGAGTCGCAGCTAAAGGTGAGCATGGAAGAAGCAGACCAGCTCAGAGACAGAAACAAAGAGCTAATGACAGCTCTCCTCAGTGATCAACCATCGACAGATCTTGACAAAACGAATGAGGACATAAAAGACATGGAAGCAAAGTTGACAAAGATGACAGAACAGCTCAAACAGGAGCAAGAGACAGTTGCAGAATGGGAACAGAAATATATGAATGATACTGCAGCTCTACGAAAGAAATGGAAAAAAGCTGAGAAAGATTATTTCCGACAGTGCAAGGAAGACACGGATCACATGCATATTGTGGCACAGGAATTAATCAAACACCAAGAAAAACTTACCAAGGCTGAAGAGGAGCTCAAGAATAAAGATGACATCATTAAACAGCTGCAGGAGCAGATTGAGCTAAAAGAGAAACAAGGGACACCAGTAGTTCCTCCAGAAACCACGGCTACTGTGGAGGAAGAGGTACGTCCTCTCTCTCCCCCCTTGTATCATTCACCAATAAGGGCGGAAAAGGAGGTTCCACTAGAACCTAACACACGCGACATTGCAGAATTGAGCAGACTAGAAAGGGCACTACTGGTGTCCCAGCTCACTGCTGATTTTGAAGATCAAATAATACAAATAATGAAAGAGGCTCGCATAGACAATAAACAGCTAGATCAAATTTTGAAGCCCTTCAATGTACCATATGGTCTACTTAAAGAACAGACGCGCATGTACATAAAGACTACCACGAATAAAGATCCGGACCACAACCTTCAATTCCAGCATGACACTTTCAAGTATACTCAAGAGGAATTTGAGAAGGCGGATCCCATATGGCGAAGGAAAATTTTGGAGAAAAATCCGACTTTGCGGGTACAGTGGGAAGCATCACCATATGCGCTTCAGGTAAATCCATCATTTTGTCCTGTACCCCGCAGACGCTCTTGGATGCAATTTTGGGAAGCACAGTGCCAAGGCTCGATCAATAGTCAGTGGCTAAATTACCCGTTACTACCTAGTCCGCCACATAATTATCTTCCCACTGAAGAATATATGGTAAAGACCATGGAATTTTGGATCGCCAAATATGCTACAGTGCCGGACTTAGCAGTCAAAATGACGAATAAAATATTTAGCATGCTCATCACAGTATTGAAGGTCTTCCAGCATGCGAAGTACACATTTTTGAATTTCATTGGCATTACGCAAGGGTCGGAAGCCCTCATTTTTGATCTATCAACCATTCCGAGCCGACTCACCATTATGGCATACTATTCCCGCCTTATGTTTTTGCCATCGACGTATATGCAGACCTTCGAAGAAGCATTCTTCACCGGCTTCTTTGAAATCGATTCGGAAATTTTTGTAAAGATGCCTTCAAATTTAAATGCAAGACTGGTGGCCTATGAAACTAGCTTCTTCGCTGATCACAGACAGGCGCCAGAAGACGGAGTGAAGTCAAAGCAATGGAAGGAATTTATGATATGTCATGCAAATCTGCTGAACCAACGAGAGCAAACCGCCATCCAAACATACACGCGTCGCCTCAGAAAGCCTGTCGAGGACGACAGAGTTCAGGAGGAGGGACGTGTAGAGGGACAATCAAGCAAGAAGAAAAGAAGAAGAAAATCAAAGTCCAAACCTATTCATTAAGAAGAGAAAAAGAACATATATCTGCAGGAAGCCCCGCAGGGGCGCAACACCCATCTCTACACAGAGCCCCGCAGGGGCACGCACCAGGCTACAAAGCTAAACCCCAGGATCCCGAGTTATGGACTTTTCAAACATCAGAGTAGGACCAAAAGTAAGAAAGGGGTAGAGGCTGAAAAGTTGAAGAGGGTGACTAAGAACAGCACATTCCTAGTCACTGGTGGCGTGCGTGGCAACCCGAGTCAACAGGCAAGACAGCTACATCAGGCTCTCGAGTTGTAGAGCTTGAATCAAGAAGGCCATCGAATCTGCATGTCTGTTTAACTGCAGACAATACTGACCAAGGGGAGCGTGCAGTGGAAAAGCTGAAGCGCCTCTAAAACGTAATGCAAGATCAAGAAGCAGACAACACTACCCACGGGACGCGTTCGCGAAGCAAAGTCTGTCAAGGGACGACAGAGACGAAGAGGGGGAGAGTGTTGCAGAGCTAAAGAGCGCAGAAAGCAGAGAAAAAAGACGGGCCCCAAAATTTTTCCGATTTGGACACACAATTTTTTGTAACATAACCACTTTTGTATATATTTTCCGTTGTAAATGCACTAGAGGAGTCCTCTAGATGCATCCCCACAGAAGATTAGTGAATTATCCATGTACATTAGTAGGAAGTTAGTATTTTAGTGAATAAAGTGCCGGTCCCTTGTGTGAAAGGACCAAACTTAGGGCACTAGTATATAAGTCAAAAGTGACTCATTGTAAAGGACACTTCTTGTCATTGTGAAGAAGAGCACTTCTGAAATTTCGAGTTTGCCTCTTTCTTGCTGATTTTGATCTTCATTTTGCTCATGTATGTGTGTGTGATGCTTGAAATGCAAGTGTAGGACTGTTGTCTACCCCTTCCCCCTTGTTTTGAGTGGGTGTAGTGCGCGCGTAAGCTAGGAGAAGCAAAAACGCGGGTGTTAGTAGTTCCCGTAATTCACTGTTTCTGCCATAACTTGCAGCAGAGTGGTCAGAATTGAGTGAAACCACCACCATTGGATTCGTCTCGTCGAGAGCTTCGAAACGAGTACCCTATTGCCTATGTTCGGAGTTCTGGGCTGGGAGAAAACCTCAAAAAACCAAAACTGCTGAAAGTAGGTTTGCGGCAACACTTCCAGTTTATCAGTAGGTGTGGGTAGTATTGGTCTTTTCTCTTGCTTGGATAGTTAACTCACTTCATTTTCTATCACGTGTGCAAATGTCTTCATACACTTGGTAAGTCACTCCTTCGGATTGATAATTAAATGTGTGCAAAGGACTCCACTATATGCACTTGTATGGCAATCGAGGTATAGTCTCATTGGTACAAGTCCTTGAGTCATTGCGGCTCAAGTACACAGTATGACTATGATACAACGTTTGTAACTAAACATACCATCTGTTTCGCCAAACATTCAATTTCAGAAGAACCCTCTACTTATGGAGAAGACAAAGGTAATCCTAATTGGGAGAAAGACATGAAAGAGGAATAGAAACTCAAAATGAGATGGACACATGGTAGTTAGTTCCTATGCAAAGCAACACAAAGGTAATAGACTGCAGATGGGTGTACAAGCTAAAAATGAATTCAAATGGCTCTACTTGTAGGTAGAAAGGTAGATTGGTTGCTAAGGGATGTACTCAAATAGAGGGCATAGATTATGAAGAAACCTTTTACCTGTGGCCAAGATGACCACCATTATGACCTTGCTAAGTGTTGCAATTGCAAAGAATTGGAAGCTACATCAAGTTGATGTGAAGAATTCTTTCCTCAATGGATGGATAAGTGAGGAATTACATATTTCACAACCGCTTGCTTATGAAAATCCTAATGATCCTAATTATTTTTGCAAGCTTAAGAAAGCACTATATGGTTTTTGTGTCTATGTAGATAACAAAATTGTGATAGGTGATGATGTGATTGGAATATAAAGAATAAAAAAGCACATGTAGGTGGAGTTCAAGATTAGTGATCTTGGAGAAATCACATTCTTCTTAGGCATGCCGATTATCTAAATAGATTAAGGAATGCACTTGACTCAAATGAGGTTTATTTAGGATATACTCATAAAGTTCAAAATGGATGCCAAACCTACTAGGTCTAGGATCAGTTGTAAACATGTTGTGATTATTGAGCATTTTAAGTATCACCTTCCATCCATAATTAGAAAGTCTTTCATTGTTGCTTCATGTGCAACTAGTATGTTTTGTGCCATCTTGTTCATATTGATGTTGAGGACATGGGGTTTTTGTTGCACCAACTTGAAGATTATAAGGTCAATCAAATCTTGCAAGTAATAAAGGGTAGGTTCTATGCTGGATAGTTGAACCTAACCTCATTAGTCAAGATAATAGATTTCTTCCATCTTCTTCCTTTCATGCACTTTCAAAAATGGATTTAGCACTAAAACATTGAGTTATTATTTCCAAACCATAGTTCTACAATCAAAATTAGCAGAAGATGGTGTTTTTGTTGAGTAGTATTTATCCTTCATATATTGTATGTCTTCTATTTTATAGTATCATGTTGTCCTTCTTCTACTGTAAAACATCAACACTGAAAATCAATTCCCACTGATTACACCTTCACACAAACTCTAAGGTAAACTTCCTCATATAAAATTCATAATAGTGAATGTAACAAAAGTAAGAGTGTCTTTGCATATTCCTTGTGGGCTCGACTTCTTTGTTCTTATACTTTGTTTCTTCTCTATTGCTATTGTGCTCTCTCTTCATAATTTGTGATTACATAACAAAATAGGATGCAAAATACACGAACGTGTGATGGTAAGAGTGTTTGGAGAGTAGCGTTGGAAGGTAATTAATTAATGTTTTGTTGTTTTCATCTTCTTTCACTTTCCCTACACTCTCCTTTCACCCATCTTCTTCCTATATCACAAAATTTCACCAAAAATCACCATATCCATGCTTCTCTTCTCATTTCCCTCATTTGTGTGTGTGTGTGTGTGAGAGAGAGAGAGAGAGAGAGTGTGTGTGTGTTTTCATGCGTTTGTGAGTTTTACATGCATGAATTGGCTTCAGTACAAGGCTACAACAATTAACACGTATGCATCTGTTCATCATCTCTGTTGAATACCCCATACCATCGCGATGATATGAGAAATTTGTGTTTTTTGAAATACATTGTGTTGAGGGTGTAGAGCATCATGCTGCACTAAAGACTCCATAGTTGCATTAATTTTTTTTTTGTTTTTGTGCACCATCATGATTGGCTCAAGCCATCGCGATGATACCAGACCATCACAATCGGCTCACTCCATCGTGACAATACTAGACCATTGTGATTAGCTCAAGCCATCACAATGATGTCTGATCATTGCAATTGGCTCAAGCCATCATGACGATACCATACCATCGTGATTACACAATTACTCAGGATCAACATGTAGGCAGAAGGATCTTCAGGGGCAGGCACCAACTTACCAACAATAGATTTTGAAAATTTACTGGTGGAATCCCATCCTTCAATGATACCTCGGGCGTTCCAAGATTTCATGGGCCCAATGCCAATTGATGACCCTCCCATTGAAAGAACAGAGGGAGTACACAACAAATCTCATTGGTTCCAAGCTTTAGGAGGATCCCTTGCCAATGCAGAAAACATTAATGAAGCAACCTTATGCTTTAGTGGTGACACATGGGGAAGATAGTAGCTCTTCTCTAGGGACTTTGAAGCACTCCAAAATTATGAGGAATTAAGGTCAATATGGGCAAGGACAGGTTTCACAGAGTATTTTAGTGCACCCTTCCTAAACTCAACTTTTATCGATGCTATTACCTTGTCACTACTCTACAACCACCAGTTTGAAAGGAACTCCCAGACACTTTTATATTTCCATCTTTGGTGACTAATCCTCCCTTTAAGAAGTCTTATCTCTCGTTGGATCTCATCAAGGCTACTTTAAAAATTCAGCATTCGTACATGCTGTTGAAGAGCAAAGAGAGCACAGGGCAGAGAAAAAGAAGGGCCCCAAAATTTTTCCAATTTGGACACTCTATTTTGTATCATAACCATTCCTGTAACATATTTTCTGTTGTAAATGCACTAAAGGAGTCCTCTAGATGCATACCCATGAAGATTAGTAGCTTACCCATGTAAATTAGTAGGAAATTAGCCTTTTAGTGAATAAAGTGCCGGTCTCTTGTGTGAAAGGACCATTTTTAGGGCACATGTATATAAATCAAATTGTGACTCTTTGTAAGGACTTTTTTTCCATTGTGAGAATCAAGAGCACAGAATTTCGAATTTGTGTCTTCTCCTCTCTGTATCATCTTCATTGTGAGCTTGTATGCATGTGTGTTGCTTGGAAAGAGTGTGAGGAAGTGTTGTCTATCCATGAAAGTGTTTGTTTGCTGTAGTCAAGGTGTGTGTGAAGTGTAGGAAGTGCTGAGGTGTAGGAAAGTCATTCCCACGACTCAGTATTTTGCTCATAACTTGAAGTAGAAGTGTCAGAATTGAGTGAAGATACCACCATTGGATGCGTCTTCTCGAGAGCTTCAAAACGCATACGGTATTTGCTATATTTGGAGTTTGGAGTTTAGAGAAAAGCTCAATTTACTGTTGGCTGCTGCACCAAGTATCGCGACACCATGACTGACAATTGACGCTTGTTTGGATTAGTCTTAGCCTTGTTTGCACTCTTGGGAAAACACATTTGCATTGATCGTCATTTGAATACATGTCTTCATACACTCGGCTAGGTTTTGATACTCATCGGATTGATAATTAAAGCGTGAATCCCCACTATATGCACTTGAGGGGGATTGAGGTATAGTCTCTTTCTCCACAAGTCCCTAAGTTGGTTCTTAGGTACACACATGCCCACAGAGAGAGAGGCTTATCTTGAAGTATTTCAATGCCGATGCACCACAGTGCACTCTCCTTCTCAAGAGCTCCATGAAGATATGCTCGGAGTAGAAAACCGAGCTCCTGAGGCCGCACACAGTACTTCGCCAGGTGCTGCAGAATACACACAAAATATAGTACACAGGGAGCACAAAGAAAGACTTCTTAGGTCTTACAAATGCAGTCAAACTTACAATCTGTGACTGACCAGACCACTATATGTTTTGTTAAAGAACATATACAAGGAAGTGTCCTCTGGCCATTTGGCCTTTCACATGGACACTAACGGTAACAATCTCCCACTAAAGGCCAATATGGCCAAAGTAGCTGTGGGAGAAAAATAAAGAATACATGTGTGTAAGTATCCAAACTATACCTCCCACCTGATGGGCATGTTACACAGTATACAAGTGATTGTGTAAGATCAAGAATCAAGTAACCCCCATCAAGTGACAATAGTGTCGAAAGCTATCCTGTGGTAGAGCTTTAGTCAAAGCATCTGCAACATTATCTCGAGTAAGAACCTTCTCAAGAATAATGCGCTCAGTGGATAAGCAATCTCTAATGAAGTGATACCTCACCTCAATGTGCTTGGTCTTTGCATGATAGACCAGATTCTTAGCCAAAGCAATGGCACTCTGACTATCACTGAGCAAGCGAGGTACATGCTCAGGTGAACCCATATCACAAGCAAGATGAGAAAGCCACAATGCTTCCTTAAATGCCTCACTTGCTACAACATACTCTGCTTTTGTGGTTAAAACAACTGTACATTCTTGAAGATGAGATCTCCAAGAGATAGCACCTCCAGCAAAATGGAAAATGTACCCTGATGTAGACTTATAATTGTCTACACAACTAGCATAATCAGAATCTGTGTAACCAATAATTGATGGTTTCCCTCTACCTAAGCATAGACACTTGTCCTTAGTGCCACTCAAATATCTCAAAATCATCTTGAACACTTCCCAATGTTTCTTGCCAGGATTAGACATATATCTTCTCACAACTCCCACTACAAATGCAATGTCTGGTCTCGTAGCTACCATTGCATACATGAGACTACCAATAACAGACTGATAGGGAATTTTGGCCATGAATTCCTTTTCCTCATCTGATTTGGGGCAATCATCCTTGCTCAATTTCACATATGTGGGTAAAGGTGTACTCAATGCCTTCCCACCCTACATATTGAACTGGTGAAGTACTTTGGATATGTACTCACTTTGAGATAACTATATACATCTTTTACTCCTATCACGAGTAATGCGCATGCCAAGAATATGTTTGGCGTCCCCCAAATCCTTCATATCAAATGTCTGACTCAACTTCTTTTTGAGAACTGACAAATCATAAGAGGAATTCCCAGCAATCAACATATCATCGACATAAAGTATCAAGCATATCAAGCTACCATATGAACATCTCTTTGTGTAGAGACAATGATCCTCATTGCTTTGAGAATAGCCTTGAGATTTCATAAAAGCATGAAACTTTTGGTACCATTGTGTAGGGGGCTGTTTAAGTCCATACATGCTCTTCTTAAGCTTACAAACTAGACTTTCCTTGCCAGGAACTACATAACCCTCTAGTTGTTCCATATAGATCTCATCTGTAAATCTCCATGCAAGAAAGCAATTTTCACATCCATTTGGACTAGCTCTAAGTCCTCCATTGCAATGAATCCAAGCAACATGTGCAAGGTAGTCATGTTGACCACTTGAGAGAAGATTTCCTCAAAATCAACACCATGTTGTTGCTTAAAACCCTTTGCAATGAGTCGTGCTTTATACTTTGGAGAAGCACTATCTGATGTGAATTTCAACTTATATACCCATTTACATGGTAAAGCTTTCCTGCCCTTTGGCAAAGTTACTAAATCCCAAGTACCATTCTTGTGAATAGAATCCAAATCACTCTTCATGGCACACTCCCACTTGACATGATCCTCTGTCTGCATAGCCTCTTTGTAGCAAGAAGGCTCACCGGCATCTGTTAGCATAACAAAATCTAAACCTGGAACATATCTATCAGGTGGATGTGAGACACATGTAGAACGTCTCAATCGTTGCTGAACAGGAACATGTGCAGAATGATCTGAATGGAGATTCTCTTGAAATCCCTATGTGCAACATTTTTATGCATGCTAATCGGAGGACTAGTATCCTCAAACACCACTCTTCTCACTTCAACCTCCTTAATGGGCTATTTATGCATCTTAGACTCATTGAAAATGACATCACTACGTCTGATCACTGTCCGTGTTTTAGGATCCCATAAGCTATATCAAAATTGTCCTTTTCAACCATATCCAAGGAAAATGCATTTCTTTGACTTATGGTCCAACTTTTGTCTAAGATTCTTGGGTATATGAACATATGATTCACACCCAAAAACTCGAAGATGATCATAATATGGTGTCTTCCTTGTCCACAACTCTTGTGCCACTTTCAGACTTTTGGAAGTACTAGGTGAAAGGTTAATCACATGAACTGCAGTCAATACTGCTTCTGCCCAAAAACCTTGTGAGAGGTTTGCATGATGCAACATAGAGAGTACTCTATCTTGAATAGTTCTATTCATCCTCTCAGCTACACCATTCTGTAATGGGGTATTAGGAGCTGTAAACTCTCTACGAATCCCTCTAGACTGATAGAAAAGGTTGAATTCATGTGAGATATACTCACCCCTGTTATCTGAACGTAAAGCCTAAAGCTTTGTTCCCTTTTTAGTCTCAATTGAAGCACGCGATTTTCTAAAAGTAGGGAATACCTCATCCTTCGATTTGATAGGATATACCCAAACTTTTCAAGTAGCATCATCTATGAAACTGACAAAGTAGAGAGAACCACCTAAGGACCTAGTGGGCATAGGACCACACACATCTATATGAATGAGATCTAAAGACTGAATTGAAGAGTCAATGTGTGTTCTATGCACATTTGTGGTTTGCTTTCCATATTGACAATGCTCACAAAATGAAAAATCAGAGAAAGATAACACAGGTAAGTAGCCAGAACGAGAAAGATTTTCCATTCCACTACGAGATATATGGCCCAAACAACCATGCCCAATACAAGCCATAGGTTGTTCAGTAAAAACTAACAAGTGTTCTTTCTGTGATACAAATAAAGGATAAAGTGAGCCAACTTTGCTTCCTTTTGCAATAACCATATTGCCCCTTGATATGCGAAAGGACTGAGCATAGAAGACCACCTTGTAACCAAGGTCATCAAGTTGACCAACTGACATCAAACTGCGTGATAACTAAGGTACATGGTGTACATTATGCATAGTAAATTTGAACCATCAATGAACTGCACAACCACATCTCCAGTCCTCACAAAATCACACTAGTAAGAGTCACCAAGTCTCACGGTACCAAGAGACTTTGCTGCATAATTAGAGAACCATTCTCTGTGTGGTGTCACATGGAAAGAAGCATCAGAATCTAGCAGCCATGTGTGGGAAAGAGAATCAGCCATAAGCACCTCAGATGGCACAGTACCATCAAGTGTCAACACATTAGCATCATCAAAAATAGCATTAATTTTTTCAATCTTCACAGTCGAAGTAGATGGTGCAGGTAAATGTTTAACATGCCCATCAATGTGCTGTCCTTTACCTTTAGCATTCTTTAATGCATAACAGTATTTCTTCATATGTCCTCTCTTATGACAATAATGGCATTCGATATCCCTCTTCCTTGATTTACTGTTACTCTTATTCCATTGACTATTCCTTTCCTTGTTCTTACTCCTGCCACGTTGCTGATTCTTTCCTTGGTAAAAATCACAAACATTATATCCATCTCCACTCTAAGTGCCAACCATAGATTTTCTATGAATCTCCTCACTCAAGAGTGCTCCACATATGTCATCATAGATGAGTTTACCACCAGGTGCACTATTGCTGATAGCTGTTCATACTAAAGATAAAAATTTGAAGGAAGGAGATTTAGTTTTGGTATATACCCTGAAACAACACGCTAAGAAATTGCAGAAAAGAGGATATGGCCCGTTGATCATCAATCGCATATCCACCAACGGAGCCATCAACTTAGCAACTCTAGATGGAGAAGTATTGCCAAATTATATCAGTGGATGTCGAGTGAAAAAATATCTAGAGCCATTGACTGAAGAAATAATTTCATGAATGATAGTGGGTAAAAACAGGCGCCTAGAGGAAGAAAGAATACGAGAAGAAGCCAGACAAGAAGCACTAGAACGGATAAGAAGACGAAGAGAGTGGATGAGAGAAAGAGATGAGAGATATCGACTAGGAGAGGGACAAGTCCCAATGGCTAATTTTAGAGCCACTGAAAACCTAGGTCAACAAAGGATGCAACCATATTTGAATTTGGGAGCCGGAAAAAGGGAATACCACTTAGTGGATGCTCTCATTGACACAGGAGCCGCCATAAGTTGTATCAAATTTTCATTGTCTCAAAAACTCAAGGAGGAATTACGTCCATGAAAGGCACAACTGATTGGAATAGGAGGAAAGATCACCAAGAGTATAGGAGAGATTATCTTACCTCTACACCTCGGAAACAACACTATGGAACAAAAGCTTTTAGTATGTCACGATCAGGACTTATTGGAAGAGCTAGTGTTAGGTCAAGACTGGATATACGAATATGAAGTAACTATTCAATTGGCCTTAGGATACATCTCGGCCAAGATAGGACATCGTGAAGTATTCAGCATGCTAGACGAACGACCAATCAAAGCCGCAAGTATAGAACCGAAAACTCACTCAAATGAACACAGTGATGAATGTATGTTCACTAGCACTATGGAAACCCCTTCATCGAGTACTTCATGTGAGGATACACTGAATTCTGCTTGCACACCATCTTCTAATCTAGCAAGTCACAAGAGTATCATTCTATCTGAAAACTGCCTTAGCGAAGAACCATTCACAAGGGAAACTAGTTCTCCGGGTAATCACAAGTTTGCACCTATTAGAATATACCCCATTCCTTACACTAGACAGGCTTGGATAAGGAAGGATCAAGTGGCTGCATATCTTCAACAACAGAAACATTATCGACATCAGAACGACCCATCGAACAAGCGAGTAAATCACTTTGGACACCGAGGTCCACAACGAATTGCTAGAATATGGATTCCAAAGAAAGTGGTAGCCGCCCAACCGGCCCGAACGCAAATATGGATTCCAAAATTATGTGCTCAAGTGACAATCAACAGAAAGGTCGAACCAATGCTCAAGAAAAATCAGTATGGTCTAAAGGCAAAACAACCAAAGATGAATAGCTATAGGACAGAGAAGGAGTCTACATATGCTTCAAAAACCATTTTAAGATTCAAAAAGTAGATAAAGCAGACGTACAACATGAGAAGCACCACATTCTTCAGGAATGTTAGGAATACAATCTGCTCCAACAGTGTGAAGCAGATCTGGATGCCAAAAGGCAAGACAACCTATATGCATCACCCAAATACGTTGAGTTGCACACATTTGGAGTTACCAGAACCCAAAGTATGCATGATAGGGCCACATTACAAGGCCAAGCATTCGGCACATTTTTTTTCTAATTCAAAATTGTGAAGCACATTTTCCTCTTGGGAAATAGGAGAGCACATGTACATAAGCTAAAGAAAATTACTCAAAAATTAACAACCCTTCGGCTATGAACTAACTTTTCTGTTTTTCTTTCAGACCAAAACATAAAACTATCTAAAAGTATGAAAAATCCCAGGTATTACCTTTCTCACACCCACGGGGAAGGGACGACACTATTCACGCGGAGCATTGCCAATTAAGGAAGGATAAATGAAGGATGATTTTTGATACTATCTTGCCACTAATTCATACTCTATATTGAGTGCAGATGGCATCTACTAATTCCGAAGCTACGCAAGAGGAAGAGGTCCAGCTTCTTCCCTTGGAATCAATAACTAAGGCAAGAGGTCATTGGTTTTTGGATGACCAACCAGTGTCTGAACTCATTTTCATGGCGACCATCAAGATTATGGATAGGGATCACTACTTCCCTATCATGTCACAAGATTTTAAGACCATCATACAAGGATTACCGCGCATGACAGATGTCTGGACACAAGCCGAAATTGATGCATTCTTAAGACTACTGATCTATATGCCAGATTTCCAGAGATGTATGCAAGTAATGAATACACTTCAATCTGCATCGAATAAGATGTCAGTCCTAGAGGCAAGAGTACTGGATAAAGTGGGTGCCTCGAAAACGATTCAATTCACTCATGAGCTAATTAACAGAGCTTTCGGGTGGAATCAAGAGGGAATCACGAATGTCAAAGATGAATGTCATGATCCGAAAAAGAAAACCTTTCTGGAAATCAACAAAACGGATATTGAAGATGATGTTCGCTTGGTGCACCAACACTTTTGTTTTCCAAGCATGCATAGATATATAGCACCTCAAAAGATTGTGGTGCAACTACTCTCACATGCTATGAGGCAAGTCGGAAATCAAGTAAATATGACTCCATATGTTCAAGACCGTCTATTGGAAGCAAAGAAGAAGTGGGGTCAAAAAAAGTTTCTGAATGGTAGTTCGGCCTTGACCCTACTCATTTATGAAGCACTTGACATGAAGAATTGCTTGCGCGTGATGCCAACCTCAACAGAGCTAGCCAAATATGCTAAGTCAGTGACTGCTCCAAAGAAAAAGAAAACAACCATCTCTATTGACGAAGTAGGAACCAGTTCAAGGAAACCCATGAGGGGTACTAAGCGCCTAAGAGAGGAAGAAGCTCAAGAGACACCACAATCAAAGAGGACCCATACACTACCAAATATTCCTGTGATCCAACAACCAATTACGAAAAGAGACCTCTCTGCTGCCCTCAAAGAAACACATCAGTTTATGCAGGGGCAAGTAAATTTAAATATTCAAGGTCACCATTACAGACAGGCAAGCAAAGAAAGGAGACAGAAAGATAAAGAACAGACCCCTGAACAAGTTGCCAGATATAAAGAACTGGGATTAGAAGATTCCAGCTCTAATGAGGAATCTAGTCCCAAGAAAGACACCCTGGACATTGACATAAGGACTGAAACTCACAATGAAGAATGGACAGAGATCAATCAAGTCGAAGTCACGCCAGACAACCAACAGGCACAAGCAAAGAGCGTGGAAGAATCCACTGGGCCAGTGCACGTAATTCAATTGAATGAAAAGTCAAAGGTCAGCATCAAGGAAGCTCCAATAACTAATGAAGATGCAAAACCACCTATCAAAGAGGAAATACAAACTCCAGTGGACCAAGACTCAAGCCTACTACAAAACAAAGAGCCAACTGTGATTGAAGTGCCTGATGATACACCTCAAGGTAAGATTAACCACATGGAGGTTGAGCCAAGGATCCAACTTCATATTAGGCAGCCCCATGATACTACGTTACACGTGGCAAAAGGGAAAGATGTGACAACCGGAGCAGAACCTAGTATCCCTACCACTTGGTTAAGTGTGGATGTCACTCAATTGAAACCTGTTGTCAAGCAAATGATACAAACGGCCATGGACATGCAACAGCAAATGATGGACATAGATGTGGATTATGACAAGGCAATGAGGGAAAAGAATCAGTTTCAAATCATGAGTGAACAACTGTCCGCACAGCTCATCCAGGCCCAGAAAGAGATTACAGCCAAAGGAACGGAGTTACTCGCAGTAAAAACACAATGTGATACATTGATGCACCAGCATCATCAGCTACAGACACAACTGACAGAATTACAAAGACAGCATGAAGCTAGTGAAGCAGACAAGGAGAGAATGAAAGCTAGAAGTAATCTGCTCGAAACACAACTAAAGGTGTACATGGAGGAAAATGACAATTTACGAAACAGAAATAAAGAACTGATGAAGGCACTACTATACAATCAACCTCTAGAGAAACAAGAGACTACAGTTGTTGACCAAAAGGAAATAAGAGATCAGATTGAGAAATATGCAGATTTGCTGAAACACGAGCAAGCATTGAGAGTAGAATGGGAACATAAGTACATTCAAAACACCAATGAGCTCAAAAAGCAACTGAATACGGCCAATGGCAAACTTGTCGTGAGTTATAGTGAAAACATGGATCAGGTAGCAGAAATTGGCAATGAGTTGCTTGCGACAAAAGAAGCTCTAAGGGCAGCAATGCAAGAAATAAAAGAAGAGACTGATTGACTTACAAAATTAAACGTTAAAGCAATAGAGCCAACACCAATTGGGACACCAGTAGAGCCAAGACAAGAAAATCCTACTGACGAGGAAGAGGTACGTCCTCTATCTCCCCCGATTTATAATTCTCCAATAAAAGAGCAGATGGCAGAACCACATGATGATCATCCAATGCCATATACTGCAGAAATAAGTCAGAAGGAATGGGCACTATTGGTGTCCCGGTTGACTGAAATTTTTGAAAATGAAGTCATCAAAGTCATGAAAGAAGCAAGGATTAAAGGTAAAGACTTGGAGACGATCATGAAGCCTTTCAACATTCCGTATGGACTATTGAAAGAGAAAACAAGACAATACATAAAGAAGATCACATAGAAAGTTCCAGACGAACAGCTGCAGTTCAACAATGACACGTTTAACTATACTCAAGAGGAATTTGAAACAGCACACCCTGTTTGGAGGAAAAAATTTTTGGAGAAACATCCTACATTACGGGTGCACTGGCAAGCAGCCCCATACGATGTAAAACAAGAATCAACAAGAGGCCATCAAAACTGAACACCTATTTAACAAACAGGCAGAACTGACCAAGGGTTGCGGGCAATGAAAAGAAAAGAACAGGTAGTACAAATGCATCAGGCCCAAAGGATGTAAAAGAAGAATCAAGAACAGGTCCATTAAAATGGAATGTCAGTCTAACTAGTAGGCAGGACTGACCAAAAGATGCATGCGGACAACAAACTGAAGACAAGAATTAAAGCCTGTCAAGGGACGACAGAGACAAAGAGGGGGAGAGTGTTGCAGAGCAAAGAGAGCATACGGCAGAGAAAAAGAACGGCCCCAAAATTTTTCCGATTTGGACACTCTATTTTGTATAATAACCATTCTTGTAACATATTTTCTGTTGTAAATGCACTAGAGGAGTCCTCCAGATGCATACCCATGGAGATTAGTAGCTTACCCATGTAAATTAGTAGGAAATTAGCCTTTTATTGAATAAAGTGCCGGTCTCTTGTGTGAAAGGACCATTTTTAGGGCACATGTATATAAGTCAATTTGTGACTCTTTGTAAGGACTTTTTTGCCATTGTGAGAATCAAGAGCACATAATTTCGAATTTGTGTCTTCTCCTCTCTATATCATCTTCATTGTGAGCTTGTATGCATGTGTGTTGCTTGGAAAGAGTGTGAGGAAGTGTTGTCTATCAATGAAAGTGTTTGTTTGCTATAGTCAAGGTGTGTGTGAAGTGTAGGAAGTGCTGAAGTGTAGGAAAGTCATTCCCGCGGCTCAGTATTTTGCTCATAACTTGAAGTAGAAGCGTCAGAATTGAGTGAAAACACACCATTGGATGCGTCTTCTCAAAAGCTTCGAAACGCATATGCTATTCGCTATATTTGGAGTTCGGAGTTGAGAGAAAACCTCAATTTACTGTTGGCTGCTGCACTAAGTATCGCGACACCATGACTGACAGTTGAAGCTTGTTTGGATTAGTCTTAGCCTTGTTTGCACTCTTGGGAAAACACATTTGCATTGATCGTCATTTGAATGCATGTCTTCATACACTTGGCTAGGTTTTGATACTCATCGGATTGATAATTAAAGTTTGAATCCCCACTATATGCACTTGAGGAGGATTGAGGTATAGTCACTTTCTCCACAAGTCCCTAAGTTGGTTCTTAGGTACACACATGCCCACACAGAGAGAGGCTTATCTTGAAGTATTTTGATGCCGATGCACCGCAGTGCACTCTCCTTCTCGAGAGCTCCATGAAGATATGCTCGGAGTAGAAAACCGAGCTCCTGAGGCCGCACACAGTACTTCGCCAGGTGCTGCAGAATACACAGAAAACATAGTACACAGGGAGCACAAAGAAAGACTTCTTAGGTCTTACAAATGCAGTCAAACTTACAATCTATGACTGACCAGGCCACTATATGTTTTGTTAAAGAACATATACAAGGAAGTGTCCTCTGGCCATTTGGCCTTTCACATGGACACTAACGGTAACAATCTCCCACTAAAGGCCAATATGGCCAAAGTAGCTGTGGGAGAAAAATAAAGAATACATGTGTGTAAGTATACAAACTATACCTCCCACCTGATGGGCATGTTACACAGTATACAAGTGATTGTGTAAGATCAAGAATCAAGTAACCCCCATCAAGTGACAACAGTGTCGAAAGCTATCCTGTGGTAGAGCTTTAGTCAAAGCATCTGTAACATTATCTCGAGTAAGAACCTTCTCAAGAATAATGCGCTCAGTGGCTAAGCAATCTCTAATGAAGTGATACCTCACCTCAATGTGCTTGGTCTTTGCATGATAGACCGGATTCTTAGCCAAAGCAATGGCACTCTGACTATCACTGAGCAAGCGAGGTACATGCTCAGGTGAACCCATATCACAAGCAAGATGAGAAAGCCACAATGCTTCCTTAAGTGCCTAACTTGCTACAACATACTCTGCTTTTGTGATGGAAACAACTGTACATTCTTGAAGACGAGATCTCCAAGAGATAGCACCTCTAGCAAAATGGAAAATGTACCCTGATGTGGACTTATGATTGTCTACACAACTAGCATAATCAGAATCTGTGTAACCAATAATTGATGCTTTCCCTCTACCTAAGCATAGACACTTTTCCTTAGTGCCACTCAAATATCTCAAAATCATCTTGACCACTTCCCAATGTTTCTTGCCAGGATTGCTCTCACTTTACTCATTTTTGTACTATTGATCATTGTTCATCATCTATCTATAGAGAGTTTTTCAACCATCATGTTTCTTTGTGCGTCCATCTCCTTCATCACTCTTGTGTGTAAATCTATGCATGCTTCCTCAATCTCTCAGATATCCAACATAATAACAATCTTGTTTTCTGATTTCTATTCTTACGCAAAAGAAATTGGCTCATTCTCATTAAAAAAAACTAGAGATATGATTGCATAACATTTCAATACAAAAGAAGCATTATGAGAGCCTCGACCAATATGACATGGAAAAGATACATATAGCTTGCTATGTTTCAAAGTTTGCGTCAACCATTTAGGTATATTTTTTGCATTTTCAATGTCAGCTCTCCCATCAATAAGTGCATCATGTAAATTTCCATAAAAAAGATAAAGATCTGCATCATCATTTGAAACCTAAAAGATTGAGAAACTACCTCACTAGGAGTAGTGTTTGCCTATCCACTTGTAAAAAGAAGTAGCAAAGCTTCATGCACATCCTTTGAGATGACGGATGTCTCCTTGGTACATGAAAGTAAGGGCTGAATTTGCAATTTCCATGAAAAAAACACCACAACTAACTAGAATTTATTTAGTTTGTGGATGATACAAATGATAACCTTTTCTTTTGGAACTATATCCAATGAAAATATATTTTGTGGAATTATCATCCATTTTTTTACAATGATATTCATGCACTAATGCATATGTCATGCAACCAAAAAGACAAAGATGAGAAACATATGGCTTGTGAACATGAAAAGACTCATAAGGGGTGATAGACTACAATGCTCTAGTAGGACACCTGTTAAGTGTATATGTTGCACACATAACAACCTCAATCCAAAAGTTATGTGGTAAAGCGTGACTTTTGACCATACACCATCCCATTTCCATGAGAGACCCATTTTTCCTCTTAGATAATCCATTTTTTTTATGTATATATGGCATTATACACTATTTTTTTATTGTATGCTCAACCAAGGTTGCAATAAACTCAGAAGACACATACTTCCCCACTCGATTAGAATGGAGGCTGCTCATTTTACATGTTGAGAGATTTTAAGCCATAACTAGGAATGACTTAAAGCATATAAACACTTCAATTTTTCTTTCAATGGATAAACTCATGCTTGCCTATATAAATGATGGATGAAAGTCACAAAGTATAGGTAATTCCCAAATGCAGGTGTTTGCATAGAACCACAAATGTCACTATGAACAAGTTGTATTTTATGCATAGATCTAACTGAACCATCTTTGGGGAAGGAAGAACACTAAATTTAAACCAAAATACAACCCTCATGAACCTGCTTAGATGGTTTCTCAACTTTGGGTAAAAAGGAAACCATTTCAAATTTCTACAAAAAAAGCAAAAAAATAAAATTTAGATGACCAAAATGTGCATGGCATAAAGTTTTCCATATGAAATAGCATGAGAATCTTCAACTGCACATGAAAAATCATTCACAATTTAGAGAGATCATAAACTCTACATTTGTCATCAATGAATTTCACTACTAAGTCAACTTTTGTTAATGCTGACACTCACAACAAATTCTTTTTAATCCTTGGCACAGATAAAGCATATGATAAAGTGAATGTGCTTCCATTTTCAAAAGTATGAATAATCTTCCCAACTCCCATAATAGGATAAGGAGAGTGGTTAGCACTTCTAACTATGTTTCTTGTAAAAGAATTCAAATGAAGTGAAGAAACTATGATGCAAGGTAGTATGGTTGTTTGCACCACTCTTTAAATACAAAACATCTTAGTCCACTCTAGAAATACATTTTCCATGAGTAGATGGATCATAACTACCATGAGTAGTAAATGCCCATTCTTAATTTGGAATATGGTTAGCACATAACTTTAGGAGTAGAGGTCTCTACAACAATCATTCTAGACACTTTCATCTTTTTTTTGTCTTGTCATCTTTATCTTCTTTCTTTGGATATGTAGCATTAGCAAATTTTTTCTTACCAGTAGATGAGCTCGATTTACCTTTGCCCTTTTGACTAGATAAGAAAGCTTGATTTGCAACAAAAGTAATTGACTTGTATTTTCTAGTTTGATCCTTTTGCAACAAAACACTGACTAATTCCTCAAACATTAAGGCATTTGTATTGTCTTTCATCATTAAAAAAAAAAGAGCAAAACATTGATAAGAGTTTGGAGTCTCTTTAAGAACAATCTCCATGTGAACTATTTGACAACTTTAATTTAGATCAATCAAATACTCTTTCAAATCTTTGATCGTTGTCAAAAAAGTATCCATTGAATCTAGTTAATTCATATGCTCACTCTCCAACTATTTTCAAAGGTAAGCAATGCAAGCCTCATTTCTTGCTTGGTATCCCAAGCATCTTTGGATATTGTGCATGAGAAAATGTGGGCAATAATCATTGTTGGACAAATAAAGATATCAATGCATGTTCTTTTGAATCTCTACCATACCAATGAAGTTGCTTTGTAGGGGCAATAACAACTAAAGTAGGATCAGGAACATGAAGATCATCATCTTCAACACCACCTGTGTCACTTGCTATCACAACATTTGTAGGTGTAGGAGGACATATTCAACCCCCTACACAATATTCCATAAGCCTTTTGATACCAATACATGATGCATCATGTATGCTCACAATGGCTAGCTAGAACCCCATCCAAATCATTCTCAACAACCAACATATAAAATACATCATTGATTTTAGGCATGGCCAATGACTATACCTTGATGCAAAATTTTGTTTGTTTCTAGAAAAGTTGAACAAAGATACCCAATCAAAATCTACTAGACTTGTGGTAAACTTTGAAAATTCCTTGACTGACCAATTGAAAATTGTATATATGTTTGGCACAAAAGGAAAAAATTGCCTATATAGCCATTTCAAAGATGCATTTAGAGCCTAAGCCAAGCTCAAGAAAAATTTGATGCCAAATAATGAAGTATGTTTGAATTGGTATTAACCCTCAGTATGCTCACCAACTTTCGTGTAATTGTGAGATTGTGATTGGAAGGGCCTCGATGATGCCTCATAGAATGCTGCAACCTGATCTAATACCAATGGTTTGAGTTCAAGGACAAGGGAATCATGTAGAAAAGACAATGAAGAAGAAGCTTGGAGAACAATACTTGGTGTATTTCTAAGTGAATATACAAGATAAGTAGCTTGTTAGGGTTATAGGTAAATATACAAGACAAGGGAAAAAACCTTCTAAACAAGGAAAATAGTGCCCCAACGGTCATAAATCTGTTCACACACATCATTACCAAAATACATCAACAAATTGCATTTTTTTTTAAATCATAGGTTCCCATCCAAAGAAATCACAATATCCTAGGGAGATTGTATTTCTTGAGAAATTAGATTATTTCCTCAAATTTTTTGGAAGATTTTGCATTTGGGATTCTTATATGTTTTTTCATAGGTCTCAAGCAAGATTTCATAACTTAAAGGGCTGAAATTAGGTGAAATAGACTTTTGAGGTCTTTCAAGGTGGGGCCTCCATACATTTGAAATCACTAGAGGACTTTGAGCATGGTAAAGTTAGTTCATATATTCTTAGAGATCCCATTCAAAGTTGTTTATCATTACGACACTCCACTGGACCATCTTGAAGGAAATAGTTATATGTTTTCTTATGAGCGTTCTTGTATTCTTGATTAGTCTATCCATCTTGGTTTGGTAAAGTTGAATATATGTGTTGATAGCAAGAAATTCATCAAGAGAGATATCACAATATCGCATAATATTAAAAAAATCAAGATGCATATGTGAAATTAATGAAATTTCATTCCAACATCGTCCTCTTGTTTAACTCTTGATAGCATATCTTCAATTGAGTTGTTTCTCCCCTACAATATAATGAAATTTGGGGTTCACGAATTTAATGAATTCTATATAATGAAGAATAGAAATAGAAGCTATAGAAAAACTTGAATTCATTCTAATAAAGGCAAACAATTAACGATAATTGAACCGGTAAAATATTCTTTATTGTTTTTAGGTGCACTAATGATTCCCCATGATTGCCACTTAATTTATGAATAAATTCTCTCATGCAAATTAAGTACTTTGGCTTCAAAATGGAGTTCATAATTTTTATCGTCTTCATCTTATTTTCCTATTACCCATCGGATGCTTTGGGCATTATGGAGTGTCTCTTCTTCCCAAAAGATGGTTCAGTTTGAGCTACTCATAAGTTGAAACTTGTTCATAGTGATATATGTGGTCCTATGCAGACACATTCATTTGGGAACTAGCTTTACTTCGTGACTTTTATTGATGAATTCTCTAAGCATGCATGTGTGCATCCATTGAAAGCAAAGTCTGAAGTGTTTATGTGCTTCAAATAGTTCTTGGCTATGGCTGAAAATCTATTAACATGTAAATTAGGCACCCTCCATTCTAATCGATGGGGGGAATACATGTCTTCTGATTTTAATGCATTTCTGGTTGAATGTGGGGTAAAATATCAGTGTACAATGCCGTATACACCTAAAAAAAAAATAGAGTTGGTGAAAGAAAGAACATGCCTTTCAAGGAAATGGTGAGGTGTATGGTCAAAAGTGAGGTGTTATTTGATAGCTTTTGGCTTGAAACTATTTTTGCAACATATGTACTTACTAGGTATCCCATCAAAGCGCTCCAATCAATCACTCCATGTGAGGTTCGACATGGTCTCAATCTATCTATTGCTCAATCTTTGTGTCTTCAATTGGCTGGCATATGCATTAGTGCATGAACAACAATAGAGGAAATTGGATGATAAAGTAGTGAAATGTATTTTTGTTGGGTATAGTTTGGAAAGCAAAGGCTATCGTTTGTATCATCCATATATTAAACACATTCTTGTTAGTCATGATATCTTTTTTGTGAAATATGCAATTCATCCATTACTCTCATGTACAAAGGAGACATCAATTAGCTCAAAGGATGTGTACGACACCTTGCTACCTCTTAGCATATATAGGTTCCAAATGTTAATGCAGATCATTCCATTTTTTATGCAGATTTACATGATGCACTTGTCGATAATAGTGACTTAAATGAGGCTAAAAATGGCTCATTTGGGTATTGGTCAGTCTTTTGCCACCACCATCTTCACTTATTACTTCTTCCCTCTTTAAGCCTTGATCAAATAGGTTTTTGAATTCTACCTCACTCTCTCAACCATCAATTGGGTTATAGAAGCAACCAATTCAATAAAGGGGTGGGGGGTGGGGTTTCTCCCCTTCAACCTTCTTGTGTTTGTCTTCTTGGACTTTAGGCCACAAGTCTTTTGGCCAATTTGCTTCTACCTTAGGGATTAATGGATCAATGTCAATGGTTTCTAATCCATATTTGATTACTCTTGTGATGCTTGGTTTGAATGCTAATTTTTAGACGATTAAAAAATTTCTTATAAAAAATACTTGTTTCCAGAATGGTTGGAATATGTTTTTCTAGCATGGTCTGAGCAACCTCAATAAGTTTTGTGCATAAGTTCAATGTCTCCTTTTCCAGATATGCTTTACGGTAACATCGGCCATGTTTCTCTACATTAGTTCCTATCGGTATTCTTGATTGATAGGATTTTAACAACATTTGTAGATCTTCAGACATAGAATCTACTAGAATTGATCCTACCTATTCTTGCATTTGTCCTTCCTTCACCACACATGTTCATTTTTTGTAGAATCTTTTACCTTTATTGAATCTTGCTTTTCTTCAGCCAATTCCTTCATCCATTTACTTTTAATCTTTTCGCTCATAGCCTTCCATTTTCGGGCTTTTGTCTTCTTGGAATTTTCTAGAAACTCTTCAAAAATATTTTACCAATAAGGGTGAGGATTCTTCCCTCTTTTTGCTCACTGGAATTTTAGATCTATGGTCACTAACGGTTTTTGTTTTATTCCTTGGTATGAGCTCTTAGAGCCTTCAATGGTACCATATATTCTTTATCACTACTAGAGGACTCAATCACCTCAATCACATTGATCTAAGTAGTGGATGATGTTTTGGAGGGATTCTTGGGACAATCTCAAAAAAGGTGTTCCTTTCCACATCCATTACAATATCCTTCCCAAGGGCTCCTAGGAGGTGGATCGTGGGGCATTGTGCACTCCCTAATAAAATGATCTCCTCCACATCTATAAGAGGCTCCTCTTGGTGCAGGTGGTCTTACCGATTTTCTTACTAGAGCTTGAGCTCTAGGTGTCACATACATTACATTGACATATTTTGACCCATAAGAGTCACCATAGCCATCATTTTCATAGTATTGTTGCTTGTATGTAACTTCATATTCTATGGGATTACTATCATAAGCATAGTGATACCATAGTTGTGTTCATAACTGTGGTTGGTATTTTGAGAGCTATTTAATGGAGTTACATGTACCATAGCTCTTTCAGGTTCTCTTCTAGTTGTGAGTATTTCACTAGTACTATGTTCTTAGCATGGGGTGGTTGTTTTCCTAACACTGGTTGAGGTTGAATGTATCCTTGATACAAATATGGCCTCTGACCCATTGAGGTCCGTGATATGGAACATATCTCAAAGCCTTCCTAGCTTGGTCTCTAGGTGGATAATCCTATGGCCTATATGGTTGATGTTGAGGTTGTCTAGGCTGCCTATTGTATGGACAATTCTCCATATTATGATTAGTGTACTTATGCTAAATGTGAGAATAAAAACTTGGTCCCTCCATGGGTGGTCGTCCATAGGGATAATGCTATGGTGGGGCAAGTCCTCCTCCTACACAAGCATGACATGGATGATCGCCATCACAATGGATACATCATCTCAACATAAGCATCCACATGGGTTGAGCTTGATATGTCTTTGACCCTTGTTGTTTTGTACTCCAAGATTTTGGGCAATCAATTAGACAATTCTTCCTTATTATTTGAGTGACTAGACACACTACTAAAAGCATCTTTAGACTTTGTTGGAGTATGAGGGATTTTCAAATAATTAGCTAAATTTCCCTCCAAATCTATACATTCTTTAAGAAAAACATCCAAAGTGTTCAGTTGTTTGATGTACAACTAAGCCTCTCAATTATCGATTAATTAATCCATCCAAAAATAGTGAGATCATTTTTTGCTTGATCGGCCTCTCAGTTACGAGACATTGGTCGACATATTGTTTCAATCTTCTTGTTGCTAGCCTCACAAACTCATTATTTTCTTTCTTGAAGCTATGAATTAGAGAAGAGGTATTATGATTAATGTTGGAGGATAAACACTCCTATGTGCACAACAAAAGCAAATGAACCCTCCTAGGATCCTGAAAATTTTCAGACATAGGTTCTGTATTTTTTGAGTTTCTCTGAGTATATGCAGAGAATGAAAATGAAATTTTGCAGGCATAAACTAGACTTTAAGAGCTTTCAAATGCGAGTAAAATCACTCCATTTGGATACTGGATGATGCCTCAACCAGCTGCAACAAAACAGATAACTTGATCTCTTCACAGAGTATGAGCTAACTGGACAGACACTGTTCTGGACATTTCTCTGTACATGTGCAGGCACTGAACCTGAGACTTATACCAGACAAAGTAGAACTTATAAGCTTTCCAACAAGACAAAACTCATTGCAAATAGATTCCGGATGAAGGAGAAACAACAATTACAAGACCTGGGGGTCTGCCAAAAACATCTAGATAGATAGAGTGTGTAAAAGTGAAATTTCTGCAAAATATGCAGAGAACAGCTAGTAGGGGGTGTGCTTAAGCAAGGGGGCAGCTTGGGCACGTATTTCCACGACTCTAAGTCATAATACAACTCATTAGAGGTTTTAAAGACCTCATACTAACCTCTTTAACCAATCAAAAGCATATACATGTCAAAAGTGAGGTCCAATCACATCAAGAGGTGAGCTAAATCTTCTCTAATCAAATTCTTTCCATTATGGGCATGATTTGATGCCTCCAACTCGTGGAAATCAGCCTCCTTTGATTGTGGATGATGTGGAAGGTTCAATTTGGGGCATGTTCCCACACTCTTGAGCTTGAAAAACTTTCAACACTCCCCCTCAAGCTCAAGTCTTTTCCTTTGTTGCTTCAGCCTATGTCTCTTATGTTGATAGCTTCCTTGAATCCTCCAAGCTTTGTACCTTCAAGAAACTTTGTCATCATGTCTGCAACCTGCATTTTAGTGTTCACATACCTTATATCTAGCTCTTTTGCCATCACCTTTTCTCTAACAAAGTGGTAATGAACCTTTATGTGCTTGCTCCTTGCATGAAACATGGGATTGTTAGCTAGATAGATGCTTGAAATGTTGTCTCCATAAAGAGGAAACTCCTGCACTTCCACTTCCAAGTCCTTAAGTAGCTTCTTAAGCCATAATAGCTCACATGTAGCCAATGCTAAACCTCTGTACTCAGCCTCTGTGGATGAAAGAGAAACAGTGGGTTGCTTCTTAGAGCTCCAAGAGATCACTTTTGTACCTATCATGAAAACATAACCCGATGTACTCCTTCGATCATCCTTGCTACCTGCCCAATCAGCATCACTATATCCTTTGACACTTAGATCAGCATCATATGAGTAAAATAGACCTTGGTTGATGGTGTGCTTGATGTAACGAATCACCTTTCTTGCCGCCATAAGATGATCATGAGTAGGTGTATGCAAAAATTGAGAGAGAACACCTACTACATATGCAAGATCAGGTCTAGTGAATGTAGCATAAATTAATGAACCAATTATGCTTCTATATAGTGTAATATCTTGTATAGCCTCTCCTTGACCTGCAACCAACTTTGTATTGGGCTCCATGGGCTGAGAAAGTGGCTTACAACCACTCATACCAAACCTGTATAGCACATCCAACAAGTATTTTCTTTGAATCAAGAAGATGCCATTGTGTGCATAGATTACCTCTATTCCCAAGAAGTATTTTAGTGTTCCAAGATCAAATATCTTGAACTCCTTTCCTAGCTTTGATTTGATATCTTTAATACCTGCAATATCACTTCCTGTGATGATCAAATCGTCCACATATATACATATGTATACCGTCTTGTCTCCTTGCTTCTTCATGTAAAGTGATGGATCTGCAACACTTTCTTTATATCCACAACTTGATAAATAATCCACTAACCTCTGATTCCAGGCCCTTGGGGCTTGCTTTAGTCCATATAGTGCTTTCCTTAGCTTGCAAACATGATTTGGGTACCTCATACTAGCAAATCCTTGAGGTTGGCTCATGTAGACTACTTCTTCAAGCTCTCCATTGAGGAAGGCATTCTTCACATCCAACTGATATAAGCTCCATTTCCTTGATGTGGCCACTGCAATCAAAGTCCTAATTGTTGGCATCTTGGCTACGGGGCTGAAAGTTTCATCATAATCTATCTCGTAGCTTTGGGAGAAGCCTTTCGCCACCAACCTTGCTTTGTACCTAGCAATGGAACCATCTGAATTTCTTTTAATTTTGTAAACCCACTTATTACCTATCACCTTCATGCCTTCTTGAGCTGGTACCAAGCTCCAAGTATGGTTCTCATCAAGTGCTTTGAGCTCTTCCTTCATTGCCTCTTGCCATTCCTTGCAATCCTTAGCTTCTTCATAACTAGTTGGTTCTTTGTCCTTGATTACCTGAGTCATGTATGCATAATGCTTTGCAATGAAATTATCATATGTTAACCTTTGTACTGGATATCTTACTCTTGAAGACCTTCTTTCACTTCCTTTTGGTGTGGTTGCCATCTTCTTTCTTTGTTTAGCCACTCCTGGAGTTTGAACTTCTTCTATCTCTTCATCTTCCAACATGCTCTCGTCCACATAGCTTCCTTCTTCAACTAAAATCTTCTCTTTTCCTTTGACTTTGCTTTCTTCAGAGCTGGTCTCTCTTTCCCTAAGCCTTCCACTCCATGGTGAGGGTGTCCTTGTGTTGCATGAGTTGCTTGGACCACTCAAATCCATGCTTTCTTGAACTCTATCATCATTCTTCAAATCTGTCTCACCTATGTCTTCAACCTGCAATGGACTTGTGCATGCATACCAAGGCTTCAACTCATCAAAGACAACATCCCTACTTACCTTCAGCTCCTTGGTGATGGGATTATAGCATTTATACCCCTTTTGTTCCATAGAATATCCCAAAAAAAATACACCTTTCAGATTTGGCATCTAACTTTGACCTCAACTCTTGAGGTACATGTACATAGCATATACAACCAAAGATTCTAAGATGTGAAATGCAAGGTTTTCTTCCACTCCATGCTTCCTCAGGGGTTAGATGATGTATACCTGATGTAGGACATCTATTCATGATGTATGTGGCTGTATATGTAGCCTCTCCCCAATAACAATGCGGCATATTCATTTCATTGAGCATACACCTTGCTATCTCTGCTATGTGTCTGTTCTTTCTCTCTGCTACCCCATTTTGTTGAGGGGTATACCTGCATGTAAATTGCCTTTTGATGCCATGGATCTGCAAAAATTCAGAAAATTCATGGGAGAAATACTCTCCCCCTCCATCGGATCTCAAAGTTTTGATAAACTTGCCAGATTCCTTCTCCACCTGTGCTTTGAATTTCTTGAAGTAGTGGAACACATCTGATTTGTTTCTAATGCAATACAACCACACTTTTCTTGAAAAGTCATCAATGAAGGTTACAAAATACCTATTTCCAGCAAGGGATGCTTCTCTTGTTGGACCCCAAACATCCGTGTGAATGAGGTCTAAAACATTTGCACTTACATAGGTACTCTTCTTGAAGGGCAGCCTTGATTCTTTTCCTTGTTGGCAAGCTACACAAATTTCATGCAACATTTTAGATGTAAAATTTGGTAGGCCTCTTACCAAGCTCCTCCTTTGCATGTCCTTGAGCTTTTGTAGGTTGATGTGACCTATTCGTTTATGCCATAGATCCAAATCTGCTATCCTCTTGTCTCCATATGTGACATACATTGAATGGTGTGGCTGATTTATGTCCATTATGAACATTCTCCCTTGCTTTTTTCCTTTTGCTATGAGCTTGAAACCTGCCCTTGGATCCTCAACAAAACATCCTCTTTCATTGAACCTAACTTGATAGCCTTTTTCTACCATTTGGCCTACCGAAATCAAGTTTTTGGTAATAGTAGGGACATGTAATACCTCTGATAAGCACTTTGCTCTTTGATTTCCTTCCAAACTGATATCTCCCACATGTTGAATGGTATGCTCTGAGTTATCACCTGTTTCCACATGCCCTTGATGCTTTGGGACCTGCAAATTACTAAAAAGATCCTTTCGACATGACATATGATTGCTACATCCACTGTCTACATACCATACATCTTCACTAGCTTGAGTTGTATCTTCACCATACCTCATGGCAAGTAAATAATCATTCCCTTGGCTGGATGATGTGTTTGCATAATTACCTTGCCCTCTATAATTGTTGTTGTTGCTTTGATTCCCTTGTCTTTGAGCTCTATGATAGCATTCATTTGCAAAATGACCGGGCTTACCACATACAAAGCATCCATTTGAAGTGGCTTGTCCTCTTCCACCAAATCTTGCACCTCTTCCTCTATTTGTGGCTCTTCCACCTCTTTGACCTGCATTTTCTTGTTGTCCTTGACCTCCTTGGTTGCTTTGATATCTTCCTCTTCCTCTTGTAGCACCTCGGTTGTGTCTTCCTCTTCCTCTACCTGCATACAACAATTGCCCTTGGCTATCCTTGGCATTATGACCACCAACGTTCATCTCCTCTGTCACCATGAGAGTGATTAGTTGATCAAAATCAGGAAGAGAGTCCCTTACATACACTGAAGTTGTGAAAGCCCTCCATTTTTCATCATCCCTAAGTCCATTTAGGGTGTGGGCAACAAGATCGTCATCATCTAGGGCACAACCGATTGACCCTAGTGCATCTGCAAGCTCTTTAACCTTTAATATGTAATCATTAGCACCTTGAGAGGGGCTTTTCCTAAGATTATTTAGCTCATTCTTGAGCTGAATTTTTCTAGCTTTTGTGGAGGTTGAATACAATCTCTCCAAGCACTCCCACACCTTCTTCGATGTATCCAAATCTTGAATATGCCCTACCATAGAGTTGCTAATATGCTGAGATAAAATGAAAATGACCCTTTTGTCCCTTTCATCCCACTCTCTTACTGCTCTTCTCTGATCATTGGTTGGATTTACCTCATCTATGTAGGGTTTTGGCTCTCCACCACTCACAAGTCCCCACAAACCTTTCCCCATCAAAAAATTGCTTATTCTAAATCGCCACGGTTGGTAGTTTCCTTTTTCGAGCTTCTCAATCTGAGCATTGAGATCAGCCATGGTGCCTCCTAACTCTTTTGAACCTCCCCCTTGATGCAATGAAGTTGAAAAGGATGGCTTTTACCTCAAAAAATAGAGCTACTCCTCTTGATGAAGCTTCGTCTTTGATTTGATGATGTATTTGCTTCTCCTTGTTGTTGATACTCCACTTATAGCTCTGATACCACTGTTGGAGGATAAACACTCCTATGTGCACAGCAAAAGCAAATGAACCCTCCTAGGATCCTGAAATTTTTCAGACATAGGTTCTGTATTTTTTGATTTTCTCTGAGTATATGCAGAGAATGAAAATGAAATTTTGCAGGCATAAACTAGACTTTAAGAGCTTTCAAATGCGAGTAAAATCACTCCATTTGGATACTGGATGATGCCTCAACCAGCTGCAACAAAACAGATAACTTGATCTCTTCACAGAGTATGAGCTAACTGGACAGACACTGTTCTGGACATTTCTCTGCACATGTGCAGGCACTGAACCTGAGACTTATACCAGACAAAGTAGAACTTATAAGCTTTCCAACAAGACAAAACTCATTGCAAATAGATTCCGGATGAAGGAGAAACAACAATTACAAGACCGGGGGGTCTGCCAAAAACATCTAGATAGATAGAGTGTGTAAAAGTGAAATTTCTGCAAAATATGCAGAGAACAGCTAGTAGGGGGTGTGCTTAAGCAAGGGGGCAGCTTGGGCACGTATTTCCACGACTCTAAGTCATAATACAACTCATTAGAGGTTTTAAAGACCTCATACTAACCTCTTTGACCAATCAAAAGCATATACATGTCAAAAGTGAGGTCCAATCACATCAAGAGGTGAGCTAAATCTTCTCTAATCAAATTCTTTCCATTATGGGCATGATTTGATGCCTCCAACTCGTGGAAATCAGCCTCCTTTGATTGTGGATGATGTGGAAGGTTCAATTTAGGGCATGTTCCCACACTCTTGAGCTTGAAAAACTTTCAACAATTAATTCCTTTATTTGAAAATGCACCAATGAACTCATCCATAATTGCTCAATATTAGCAAATCATCATGATTCAATAGTTGGAACCATGTTAAAGTTTTTCCAAGCAATGTGATTCCAATTGCTTCATACTTAACAAAGAATTCATCTGCTTGTTCAGCTTGCAACATTTACCATGTGATCGTAGGTATCTCCTGAACTATCATAGCGATTCTTCATGCACTTTGCAACTTGGGAAGGACTTAGCCTTCTACCCACATCAGGTGGTCAAGTAATAAGTTGAACTATAGGATGTATACCTTGTTCTCATACTTGTGGAGGTATCTGAGGAAAGGGTGGTCTATTCATCATTTCACCTTCCATTTGAGGGTTAGGCATAGTGATATGCCTGACATTGCAAAATGGGCATGAGGTCTCTAGGAATATTTCTCCAATTACATTGGCAGAGGTTAGGGTTTCTTTGGCTCTATTTCTCACTTTGCGGGTTGTGAGAAGAAGTTGCATGTTTTCTAGGTGGAAACACTAGCAAATGCATATATTGAAGTTTCTACCAATTTGAGTATGTCATTTCCCAATATCTTCCTTTATCTTGATCAAAATAAGTGACTCTTGAGGATTCTTCTAGATCATGCAACTCAAAGATGGTATTAGGGTTAATGCGTATTTTTATTATGGGCATAGTTGCTTGCAATAATTTATCAAAACAAGTAATTAGATAGAAGTCTAGTAGCTCATCATATTGAGGATGTTTTTCACCTCCCAAAACATTTAATATTATTGAATTTCCTCTAGGGTTCGTCATTGACTCTCCATTTTCTGTATTGATAGGGTTACTAGGTTCTCAAATTTCCCAATATCACTGACCCTCTCAAGCTGCTCAGCTACTAGGTTTAAATTGCCTTATTTATCCACATAGAATGCACCTTCAAATTTCACAGTTGATCTTTGAATGACTTATGAAGTTCTTGAGTCTCTTAGTCTACCAACTGATCTATCGAGTCCGTTGAAATATATAGGAACTCCTACCATATTAGTAGAAACAAACTATAGGGAAGTTCTATATTCCCCCTCAATTAAGGACATGAATTTGGTTGAGAAGACAAAGCTACACATGTCTCTTTTAAGGTTGTCATTTTCTCACTCTCCGATTCACTAGAGGTATCAGAATTAGTTGAGTATATGCTTCTCTGGGTTATAGCTTTGGTTGAGGAAATGACACCCATGCTCCCTAAGACTCATCCTGATCTCAAGTTCATTCAAGATTGAAGTCTCCTCTCGGTCTCTCTAACCTCCAACTCTTTTAATATCTTCTATTCTTGAGTGTTTGAAGTCAAAGAATTTGGCTCTAAATGATTTTCATGTTTGTATTTCCCCAAGTATTGTTTTTTATCCAAACGTGACATGTCCCAAAAAATCATGATACACATTACTTATGACCCAAGCAATACATGATACACAACTCAACATTACGACACCTAATAAAATGATACATGATACACAAGGGAAATTATACCTGACACCTAAATCTCACGATACATGATATAAGATACTAGTCAAAATATTGATGATACACAACACTTGTATGTGTCAGCGACACATGATACTTGAACATCCATGATATGACACAAGGATACAATGAAACATGATACTTCAAGGGTCATGTGACTAAACTTGGTTGTATTGGGGATACATGATACACACACAAGGCAACACATGATAGTCAATACACGAGTACCTCATAACGACACTCGACGATCCATGAGACACAATATGTGAGTGTCGATGATATTCGATTGGAAGTAAGGTGTCGGTGATACATGCCACCTGCCAAAGTATCAGTGACACATGAAATTCTAGTATCTCGATACTAGACTTGACTAGTCATGATACTTGTACCTTTCCTACTTCTTTTCAATTTTTTAAAGTGCATGTGTCCTACTTCCTACCCACGTGCATTTGTATGTGCAAAAGTGACATCATAGGGTATAGGGATCACCTCAAGGGTATATGGATCACCTCAAAGGTCTTTCCTCTCAATTTTTAGCCCCCCAATTCTCACTGTGTAGGGAGCACCAAACAATACAAGATTTGAGGATGCAAGTTGTCAGCAACTCTCTCTCCACAATGGTTGTGATTCTACAAATGAATAGATGTGGTTCTTGGTTTTAGACCCTCACCAAGGTCAATGATCACAAAGAAATGAAAATTTTTAGTTTTTCTAGATTTTAGAAGGTCTTATCCTACTCAAATGCAATCTTGTCCTAGATCCGAAATTCTAATCATAGACATAATGTCAAACAAGGTTGCACGATGTGAAATGTATTCATTTTTTTATGGGTTTAGTGGTTACAGTCACATCATGATGGAAGAAACATATATCCCAAAGATGGATTTTTTATAACTAATTGGAAAGTATATGCATGCACCATAATGTGCTTTGGGTTAAGGAATGCTCCAGGTACTTTTTAAGAATACATGTAGGATATTTTTTCACAATATTTGATGGATTTCATCTGGGTGTTTTAGATACTTTCTCATTGACTAGGGTGATGACTAAGCACTTTCTAACCATCTATGGTGTTGTTCTAGACAATGGCAAGTACCACGTCAAGAAGCTCCACCTCCTGAAAAAGTGATGTGCACAAAGATGAAGGTGAGAAGCACAATAGTGCACACACACATATACACACACACACAAGGTAGAGGTAAGAGAAGACACAATGGAAGGAGGAAAATACACTTGCATTACTAAAATAACTCTTAGAAAGCTCCTTGCTCTCACTGACTAACAATCCAACCTTCTAGCCCTAAAAATGAGCTCTCTAGCTCTTTTTATAGTTGTTGGACTAGTTTTGATTGGTTTCAAATCTAGTGTTCAGCCTAGTTAAAAAATAGCTCCTAAAGCTTATTTGGAGGTTCAAATGAAGCCCAAAAATTATGAAACTTGGTACGAGTGATCTATCTAGGATCCTCAAGCTCAAGGACTCCTCCGCTTGCACAAAATGGAGTGGCTCATGACAAAATTGGGTTTTCTATGTCACATATGTTGCATAAGTAGTGATCTTTTTGAAAATTGATAGGCCTTGTACCCCAATCTTCATGCATCTTCCTCTACATGCTTCCTCGACATGGACAGAGTGCATTTTTTTTAACTCTTTGATAGTTTTGATCCACATAGGTTTAGGAAATTCAAAGACATCCTGACCTTCTTCCATAATGTGACCACCAATTGTGGGTTGTGGTTCATACTCTTCTTCAAATGTAGGATCCACTGGAATGGTCACCGTTTCTTCGGCCTCTAGTATATCTGGTGGGGAGTCAGGTCAAGGAATCGCTCACGTGAGTCTGCAATTCTAAGACATGCACCTGTAAGGTATTCAATTCCTCTAGAAGTTCCAGCAGTGTTACTTCCTGTGTGTTAGGTGGAGTTGCAAGTTCTCTAAGTTGTAAGGCAGTATTATCATTTTTTAGTGTATTGCATTCTTCGATTGATTTTTCATAATCCTCAAGGAGTCATGTGTGGTCATCCAACAACATTTGCATGGTCTGTGATGGAACTGCTTTAAAGCGACTAGGACTGAGAGGTTCTAGGTGGCATTGTAGGAGTCCCATGTTTCTTGTTAATTGAGCATTTCGGGTGATTTGCTACCTCAGTTGTTCTTCTACATCTGCAATGGCGTCTTTGGTATTTTGCTCTAGTTCCAGTTCCATAGAATGATAAGATTCTCATAGTTCTTGGTGAGTTCCAAACATCACATATTTGGAGATAATGTAAGTTCCATGCATCTAGTAGCAAACCCTATTTTCCATGAAAGAACCAAACACATAGACATTCATTACAACTTCATCAGGGAGAAGTTCATGGCAGAGGAGATTGACATTTCTTTTATTCTAATTGAAAAGCAAGTAGAAAATATGATGATGAAGGCACTTGATGGAATAAAGCTTTGCAGATTTAAATCAATGGCAAGTATTCAACCTATTAGAGAATGAAGACTCAAGCATACTTTAGCTTGAGCAGGAGTTATAGGAACATCAAGCTTACTCTATGCTTGAGGTGGGTTTAATCTACATTAAAAATCTATCATTTGGATTATGTCAAAAATATATCCGTTGGAGAGCTCTTTTACTTATGCTCATTTATTGTATTTTTCTAAAAGATCTTTTATGGATAATTTACCAATGTAAAACCCTAGAGGTTTACACATGTAAAAAGAGAAAAATAGATCTCAAATTCCATGAATTTGAGGCTATTGAGCTTGGCATCAATGAATCAATCAATCACCTAAAAGGAAATCAAACTAGATCTTCATTTTTCCTAGATTGTAGGAAAGTGAATTGATTCTCTTGAACAACTAATACTGCCTTCATTTGAATTTAAAATCCACTTGTGGAAGTCATGGAGCACTTCAAGATTCTATTTAAAGACTTCAAATCACTTGTACATTACATGGAAGCAATATGCATACACTTCTGGACATCATTGTCTTGCTCCTTCATTTCTCTGCATCATCTTCTTCAACAATCGTAAGCTTGCAGAGGCTACTGATCTCTCTACAAAGCTCCAAATTGCATGATTGAGCACTCATTGGACATTATTACTGTCTATATGTGTAAAATGTTTCAAAGCATTTGGTTTAGTATATTTGAAGAAATCTTCGTTCTTCTGTCTTGGGGTCTATCTCTTCACAACCCTGAAAGATAGGAGGTATCACTGTTGAGTATAAGGTTCATTCCAAAAGCATATTTTTCTTATTTCTTGTACTCTTGTGCATTCTATACACTCAACCCTATGTTTATCATTCCTCCAAAAGGATTTTTTCCAATTGTAAGTTAGCTACTATGAGCATTTGAAGTTGATTGTTTCATCCAAAGCAACAAGTTTTTTGAGCTAGTCAATGTGGGAACCTATTTGTTTTGTATCGACTCTTTCTCCTTGATGCTCCAAAGCACATAGTGTATTTTATTTCACTTATCACATTTCTATAAGGTCTATTTGAGTTTCCATAAGCTCAAGGGTTGGTCCTATGGTGGTTGGCTTGACCAAACTTCATCGCTTTGCAGCTCACTTTTCTACCTCCTACAAGCTTCTCCAAGTTTTTTCACATATTCCAGTGAAAAGAACTAGGCATCGAAGAACTGGAATTCACTAGAGAAAGCATCATGCATTTCAAAATCAAATGTAATATTTTGTGCCTCTCCTCTAGATTTGGTATTAGGAAGGCAAAGACTTTGAGTCCTATTGTGGTTGTCGTTTTCATTACTACCGGAGTCATGGTAATTGTGGCAGTTACTATGGTTGCTTCAGAGGTGACACCTACACCAGACATGCCTTCTGAGGTAAGGTGTCTAGATAAGTGAATTCAGATGGGCGGTACAACCACTTGAGGTTCCATCACTGATTGTTGAGGGGATGGTGAGGTAGGTACTTGTAGACATGGAATGGTCCCCCTCATTTGTTTTCCGATGCGTGACCTTGGTGGTTTGTGTGACTTGGTAGCACCTTTAAATTGTTGTAACTCTACACTTGATAGGACTTGCTCGATAGGAATGTCATAAGCAAGACACATATACACAATTCTCCTAATGGCATAACAACCATGAATTGCTCTTTCTCTTGCCCATCTTTGATTGGCCAAAAAGAGTTGTTCCTATATCCAACTGGCTAATTCTTTAGTTTGTGGGCCAGTATTAGCCAAGTAAAGTCCAAACCAAATACATTTTTGCAGTAGGGTGAAGGGATCCTACACTGGGAATGCAAACTGCTACATGCAGACACACAACATCTTTGATAGCTCTAGTGTGATAGCTGATATGTCTGCCCATTTCAAAACATCAGCCTTCTTCATGTGTTCTAGGATATGTTACCGTTAGTTTCCATGTGAAAGGCCAAATGGCCACTAGACACTTCCTTGTATATGTTCTTAAATAAAACATATAGTGGTCTGGTCAGTCACAGACTGTAAGTTCGACCGCATTTGTAAGACCTAAGAAGTTTGTCTTCATGCTCCATGTATACTATGTTTTCTGTGTATTCTACAACACCTGGCAAAGTATTGTGTGCGGCCTCAGTAGCTCGGTTTTCTACTCCGAGCATATCGTCGTGGGGCTCTTGAGAAGGATAGTGCACTGTGGTGCATCGACATTGAAATACTTCATTGGTATCAGAGCAGTTCAATGCAAAAAGCTTTGTTCCTTTTGTGTGAGCGAAGCGAGCATCCCCCCCCCCCCCAAGGCTTTCTCCAAGGCTTACGTGAGAACCCCCCCAAGGCTTTCGACTAAGGTGGCAACTAAGGCATAGACCTTGGCATACCTTGTCATCCGAGTCACCGAAGTCACCCTTGGCTACACATGAGGGAGGACCTCAACGATCAAGGAAGATAGAGGTTCTCGGCACTACTCGCGAGGTCACCTATCCCAGTACTGTTCCCCCCAGAGCTCGCTTAACCATGGCAATCTCTTGCCACTAAGCTACACTCTTGTGGTTTCTGAAGAAGGGGAAAGACTAAGGTTGACATACCTTGAACATGTTTTGGACCCTCAAAGCTTCATTCTTTGCTTTCAAAGCCTATTTTTGAACCATTTTTGGGTGTCTTTTGGAGCCATTTTGGAGCACTTTTGCACATAGTTCTCTTCACACAGGTCCATGAACATCAAGAAGAGTGTTCTTTGTACTTTTACAACAATAAATATCAAACTTTAGGGCTGTGTTTTCAGCCACACTCGCAAAAATACAGGTTTCCGGAACGGTTTTTAGTATTTGGTGGGAGCAACTACTGCAAATTTATGCAGGTCTTTTGAGCCTAAAACATCAGAGTTGAAAGACACTTGTAGGCATTGTTGGCTAGTTTTTGGGTGGTGCATTCAGCCTTTTAGTGTCATTTTACTACATATATTGAGCACATACACACCATGTATGCTTCTGTGGATACCGCTTATATACGTCCATGTGGTCATTGATATAGCGGTTACGTTCTTGCATAAAGCCTTTTATGTTTGAAAAAGAGGGTCGTGGTGAGGTTTTCTGAACTAGGAGACACCCAGATGTCTGGGTCTCTTTGGTGATTTAGGTGGAAGACTTACCCAGCCTCACCATCAGAGATGTATGATAGTTGTTCATAGGTGCTCGATAAGCCTAATTGGCTTCTATTGGGTAACTGATTATATGCAGTGGAGTCAGTGATTCACTATGCAGGTAAACATGTCAGTACTTGCAGTTTTATGATATTTTGACACTGGTCATATGCTCATTTTGCACATGATACTCTGGCAAAATTTTTCCAGATTCTTGGTTTAGTCAACTATATAGTGGTCGATTTACTCTTTGATACACTTATTTGTTGGTGTTTGGACTCTTCTAGCTCCATTATCATTCTATTCAGTTCTCTGCCATCATGGCATCAGAGGTCTTAGGCACATCTGGTGGATCAAGGTCTAGTGCCAGTGTTCCGAGGAGCTATAGCTTGCAGGGCAAAGACCATTTTGAGATCCGAAAATCTGATGGCACAAACTTTGCTCTATGGAAGAATCAGATTAAAGATGTGCTGATTCAAAGGAGGCAATGGAAGCTAGTAAATGGGATGAAGATGATTGGGATGAGTTAGATGAAATGGCCAGGTCTACCATTCGCTTGCACTTGGCAGATAATGTTTACTTTATAGTATTAGACTGTGAAAGTGCAGAGAAGCTTTGGAAGAAGTTATGCAATACATATGAAAAAGAGACGGCATCAAATAAAGTGTATGTGATGAGAAAATTATATGACCTTTGCATGAAGGACACAAATAGTGTTGCTACCCATCTAAATGAGTTTGATGCTATATTCTCCCAGTTACAGGCTCAAAAAATGGATGTGGATAACGAAATGAAAGCAGTATTGTTGTTATGCACCTTGCCATCATCATGGGGTACATTTTGCACAGCTATTAGCAATAGTGCACCTGGTGGTAAACTCGTCTATGATGACATATGTGGAGCACTCTTGAGTGAGGAGATTCATAGAAAATCTATGATTGGCACTTAGAGTGGAGATGCATATAATGTTTGTGATTTTTACCAAGGAAAGAATCAGCAACGTGGCAGGAGCAAGAACAAGGAAAGGAATAGTCAATGGAATAAGAGTAGAAGTAAATCAAGGAAGAGGGATATCGAATGCCATTATTGTCATAAGAGAGGACATATGAAGAAATATTGTTATGCATTAAAGAATGCTAAAGGTAAAGGATAGAACATTGATGGGCATGTTAAACAATTACCTGCACCATCTACTTCGACTATGAAGATTGAAAAAAATAATGCTATTTCTGATGATGCTAATGTTTTGACACTTGATGGTATTGTGCCATCTGAGGTGCTTATGGCTGATTCTCTTTCCCACACATGGCTGCTAGATTCTGATGCTTCTTTCCATGTGACACCACACAGAGAATGGTTCTCTAATTATGCAGCAAAGTCTCTTGGTACCGTGAGACTTGGTGACTCTTACTAGTGTGATTTTGTGAGGATTGGAGATGTGGTTGTGCAGTTCATTGATGGTTCAAATTTACTATGCATAATGTACACCATGTACCTCAGTTATCATGCAGTTTGATGTCAGTTGGTCAACTTGATGACCTTGGTTACAAGGTGGTCTTCTATGCTCAGTCCTTTCGCATATCAAGGGGCAATATGGTTATTGCAAATGCAAGCAAAGTTGGCTCACTTTATCCTTTATTTGTATCACAGAAAGAACACTTGTTAGTTGTTACTGAATAGCCTATGGCTTGTATTGGGCATGGTTGTTTGGGCCATATATCTCGTAGTGGAATGGAAAATCTTTCTTGTTCTGGCTACTTACCTGTGTTATCTTTCTCTGATTGTTCATTTTATGAGCATTGTCCATATGGAAAGCAAACCACAAATGTGCATAGAACACACATTGACTCTTCAATTCAGTCTTTAGATCTCATTCATACAGATGTGTGTTTTCCTATGCCCACTAGGTCCTTAGGTGGTTCTCCCTACTGTGTCAGTTTCATAGATGATGCTACTTGAAAAGCTTGGGTATATCCTATCAAATCGAAGGATGAGGTATTCCCTACTTTTAGAAAATCGCGTGCTTCAATTGAGACTAAAAAAGGAACAAAGCTTTAGGATTTACGTTCAGATAACAGGGGTGAGTATATCTCACATGAATTCAACCTTTTCTATCAGTCTAGAGGGATTTGTAGAGATTTTACAGCTCCTAATACCCCAGTACAGAATGGTGTAGATGAGAGGATGAATAGAACTATTCAAGATAGAGTAGTCTCTATGTTGCATCATGCAAACCTCTCACAAGGTTTTTGGGTAGAAGCAGTATTGACTGCAGTTCATGTGATTAACCTTTCACCTAGTACTTCCAAAGGTCTGAAAGTGGCACAAGAGTTGTGGACAAGGAAGACACCATATTATGATCATCTTCGAGTTTTTGGGTGTGAATCATATGTTCATATACCCAAGAATCTTAGACAAAAGTTGGACCATAAGTCAAAGAAATGCATTTTCCTTGGATATGGTTGAGAAGGACAATTTTGATATAGCTTATGGGATCTTGAAACACGGACAGTGATCAGAAGTAGTGATGTCATTTTCAATGAGTCTAAGATGCATAAATAGCCCATTAAGGAGGTTGAAGTGAGAAGAGTGGTGTTTGAGGATACTAGTCCTCCGATTAGCATGCATAAAAATGTTGCACATAGGGATGTTCAAGAGAATGTCCATTCAGATCATTCTGCACATGTTCCTGTTTAGCAAGCATTGAGACAATCTACATGTGTTTCACATCCACCTGATAGATATGTTCCAGGTTTAGATTTTGTTATGCTAACAGATGTCGGTGAGCCTTCTTGCTACAAAGAGGCTATGCAGACAGAGGATCATGTCAAGTGGGAGTGTGCCATGAAGAGTGATTTGGATTCTATTCACAAGAATGGTACTTGGGATTTAGTAACTTTGCCAAAGGGCAAGAAAGCTTTACCATGTAAATGGGTATATAAGCTGAAATTCACATCAGATAGTGCTTCTCCAAAGTATAAAGCATGACTCGTTGCAAAGGGATTTAAGCAACAACATGGTGTTGATTTTGGGGAAATCTTCTCTCAAGTGGTCAAGATGACTACCCTGGACATGTTGCTTCGATTCGTTGCAATGGAGGACTTAGAGCTAGCTCAAATGGATGTGAAAACTGCTTTCTTGCATGGAGATCTTACAGATGAGATCTATATGGAACAACCAGAGGGTTATGTAGTTCCTGGCAAGGAAAGTCTAGTTTGTAAGCTTAAGAAGAGCCTGTATGGACTTAAACAGCCCCCTAGACAATGGTACCAAAAGTTTCATGCTTTTATGAACTCTCACGGCTATTCTCAAAGCAATGAGGATCATTGTCTCTACACAAAGAGATGCTCATATGGTATCTTGATATGCTTGATACTTTATGTCGATAATATGTTGATTGCTGGGAATTCCTCTTATGATTTGTCAGTTCTCAAAAAGAAGTTGAGTCAGACATTTGATATGAAGGATTTGGGGGACGCCAAACATATTCTTGGCATGCGCATTACTCATGATAGGAGTAAAAGATGCATATAGTTGTCTCAAAGTGAGTACATATCCAAAGTACTTCACCGGTTCAATATGCAGGGTGGAAAGGCATTGAGTACACCTTTACCCACATATGTGAAATTGAGCAAGGATGATTGCCCCAAATCAGATGAGGAAAAGGAATTCATGGCCAAAATTCCCTATCAGTCTGCTATTGGTAGTCTCATGTATGCAATGGTAGCTACGAGACCAAACATTGCATTTGTAGTGGGAGTTGCTCGAAGTAGATGAAAAATTCTCCTCATAAACATTGCCATATTTTTGTGCATAAAAGTTTGCAAATAAACCAGCTTCATAGCAATCAATGCTACCATATCACTTTCTTTTAATCTTTTGAACCCACTTAGTACCAATGATATTCTTACCTTGTGGAAATTCACATCTCCCAAGTACAATTTTTATGAATAGAATCCAATTCCGATTGTGTTGCACTCATCCAATTTGAGTCATCACATGCATCTTCAAAAGTTAGTTGGTCTTGATTACATGTAGTTGCAGAAAGAGATACATCCACAAAGTTACTTGATGCATGTCAAGAGCTTGATCTTGTTCTACCAAGTAAAGGAGCACTAAGTTTGCTATGTTTCAATGTCTTTTGTAGTCATTTTGGCATAGATTGTGCATCCTTGATAGACACACATTCCTCATGTAACATCAAAATGTACGGGTTGAATATCATGCTCATTTTTAGCCATATGTTTCTGCACATTTTTCAAATTTTCAATATGTTGGGCTGAAAATTTTCAGCCATCTTTGGCTCGAATTTTTCAGCCGTGTCTTTCCAAATTTTGGGAATTTTCAGCCATCTTTGGCTAAAATCTTTCAACCATCTTCACCTAGAGATTTTTAGCCATGTTTGATTGCAAATTCTCATCTCTTTCAACCTCATTTGGATGGTGTACATGGCAATAGTCAAGCGCACCACTTTGAAAAAAAAGCATGTGTATGAAACATATCTTGTGAGCTAATTGTTGATTGAAATCTATATTCAGGTAAAGGATAAAATGAATATTTAGTATGTAATACATCTAGACTTACAATAATTTTGTCTGTCAATGGGTGGTATAATCAATAACTTTTACTCTCACTACTATATCCAACAAATATACATTTATTTGCCTTTACATCAAGTTTGTGATGTTATGAGATGGTAGAAGAGCATATGCCAAACAACCAAACATGAACATATGACTAACCGTCAAATTTCACTCATTCCAAGCCCCATAAGATGTAATCACTCTCAATGCTTTTGTAGGACAACAACTCAATACATAGTTTGCACACATCACTACTTCCATCCAAAACTTATATGGAAGATGCTTTCCTCTAACCATACATGGTTCCATTTCAAGAAGTGTTCTATTCTTATGCTTCATAACACCATTTTGTTGAGGTCTATATGGAATTGTACATTGGTAGGCAATACCTCTTTCACAAAGAAAAGCTTTGAATTCTTGTGACATGTATTCTTCACCATGATCCATGTGAAGAGTCAAAACTTTATTACCATAAAAAATTTCAGCCATAGCTAAATATTTTAAGGAAATAGAATAACCCATTATTTGATTTCATAGGATACACCCCAAGAATGGCATATTGCATTATCAATGAAGGTAACAAAGTATACATGCTTACAAAATATGGAGTCTTGATTGGACTGCATACACCACTATGAACAAGTTGCAATTTTCATGTAGCATGTGTAGCAACATCTTTGGGAAAAGAAGCATGATGCATTTTTGCAAGTAAACAACCTTCACATGCATGCTTTTAAATGGAATAAAGTGTCAAAGAACCAATCATCATATACTTCTTTTTCAAGTAAAACAAACTATTGAAGTTGAAATGACAAAAATGAGAATATCATAACTCCATTTGGACCATAGAAGAAATATGTATAAGTGAGGCATTTGACACAACTCTCTTATACGTATCCAAGCAATACAAACCATTGCATAATATCCCCAACATCACAATAACTTCATCATTGCTTAAATCATGAACCATACATTTGTTATCAATAAAATGCACATGAAGTCCCACACTAACAATGGTAGGAAACGAAATCAAGTTTTGCTTATATATAATGCATTCTTAAGAGTAACAACATCTCCATTTGAAAACCTAAGCTGAATTTCTCCAACTCCAACAATAGGATAAGAATCATTATTTTCATATACAACATGTGCCACCTTGGGTGCATCTTTAAAAGATGAAAAAAATATTTTGCATGAAGAAATATGCTTTGAAGAACCACTATCAAAAAACTAATATGAATCAGTCTCATTCACAATCATATATGTAGGATGTGATGATGAATCATAATGATGTATAACAATACATGCCTCAACATCTTGAGCAACATTAGCTTCATCATTCTTTGCATTGGATGTATTCTCACCAATAGACATGTCACATTCTTTCTTCTTTTTATTATGCTTGGAAAGCTTTCTATATTCATCAGTGGTATGTATAGCCTTACTTGCATATCTTCTTCTTTTGCATATCACCATCAAGAGAGAAAGAGGTCGAAGAGGAAGATTGAGTCTTTGGTTTTGATGAACCCAAAGTTGAACCATACTTGCTTTTAATCTTTTGTGTAATAGCAAGTGTTTGTGTTACCTCAAGCAAACCACTTCTATTCACTATTGATTTCTTTTATCTAACAAAAGAAATATATAATTGGATTTCCTTCTACAAACAAAGAAAGTGTAGTAGCAAATATTTAAAAAGATTTCGATAGTCTTTTGAGTAATGTAGAAATGAGTGATGCAACTAAAATGATTTTATCAATGTTTGTCGATTGCTCTTTCAAACTTGATGGGTATAAGAAACATATCCTTCACTATGCACATCATACAAAGGCAAGTGTATACCAAGATTTTCTGAAGTAGTGCATGATCAGATGTGTGGAACAATATGCCGCTTCATAAAAAAAGCAATCAATGCATTAGCTTGAGCATCCTTTCTATCTCATCTAAGTTGCTCTTGTGTAGGTGGAGAAATCATTAGTCACTATACTTGAAGAAGAACCTGAATCTATGATAATAGGCAATGTAGTAGAGGAACCATTGGGTTGCTTGTCAACATCCACCACTATTTCCATAGTTGCTTGGCATAAGAACATGCTTCATCGCGTCCGTTGATACAAACTAACTTATATAGTTTTTTCTCAATCTCGTGACTTTTAAAAAACTTCTAGAACTAAAGTGAACTAACTTTACAAATATAATACACTAGTGGATTTGTCCCTTCACATAGGCATGTGGTTTTTTTCTAAAGCTTTGACCTTCAAATATATGTCCAATTAGTGATTGTTTCTCCAACAAGGGACATATCATTTCGCACTAAGTGCCCCACCTCTTGTAACATCACATATAATAAGGATTTTGAGTGTGTGTGCTTTGAGAGGCTATTCTAAGCCCCCAATTGTATCTCTCTCAATACAATTTTAGGCTACTCTAAGTCCCCCTTCCAAGGTATCATCAAGTGTAGGGCTACTCTAAGCACCCTTCCAAGGGTTTTAATTTTTCTCGGTGCTAGTCTAAGCCCTCCGCCCCTACCTCAAGTTTTACAATGTCAAAGAAAGAAGGAATTTCATCATCCATGATAGGTTATTTACCTTCCTTTATACCTATGTTTATGCCTACTGAAGAATGTCTAGATAGCCAAAACTATAATCTATGGAAAGATATCATGCATGCATACTTGTACATAAATTTCTCCATGAAGTTGTAGGTGGATCAGAACTTCAACCAGATAGGTTCAAAGATTTAGAGTCTTGGAATATTAGGAATATCAAGGACAAAAAAGCATTAGGTCGAATTCTTCTAGCATGTGATGAGTTGAGAAAGGGTTATATCACTACCTCTAAGACTTCCAAAGAAGCTTGGGGCAAACTAACAAGTCTATGTGAAGACAAAACTCCCTTAAAGATTTATGCTTTAGAGGTGGTTTTCCACAATCTTTCTATTCGTCCTCAAGACATCATCACAAAGGTCATAGCATAATTCGAAGATTATCATAAGTTAGTACTTTATGGAAAAAGGATCTCAAGTGAAGATATGGCCATTAGACTACTTAACCAGCTCCCTACGTCATATGAAACTTTTGTGACCACTCTTTATAACAGAGGTCAAGAACTCACTTGGGAAGAAGTAAGAAGACTTCTACTTCTTTGAGAGACTAGGCAAAAGGCCCAAGCTACACAATTAATAGCTATGAAGTCCAAAGATACTTTCAACAAGACTAAAGGTCAAAAAGGCACTCTAAAATCTAAATACAAGGACAAGAAGAAGTTTACTTGTAACTTTTTTGGCAAGCTTGGATACATAGAAAAGTACAACTTCAAGAACAAAAACAAGGAAAAGTCTAAGTCTACTCTAAAGATAGAGGTCAAACTCATTGCACAAGTAAATACCTTTTTCTTACAACTAAACACGAGAAACTTATCGCTCCACTCTTGGCAAAGAAAGGATTTTAAAGAATGTGGCTTCATCACACATGTGCAATGACAAAGAAGACTTTCATGAGTTTCAAGAGCACAAATGTCAAGTTTATCTTGGAGATAATAAGTTTATTGAGATCCAAGGAAGAGGCAAAGTTCACATCACAAACTCAGAAGGTGAGACCAAGTCACTCAAAGACATTGTTTATGTACCAAGTCTTTGTAAGAACCTTCTCTCACTGAAGGTCATTACTAAGTGCAATGTGATGATGCAATTTGATCATGATAATTGAGCATCCAAAGAAGTCATAGCTCAAGGATTCAAAGAGAAAGGTCTCTACAAGCTTTCAAGTTTCATGGCCAAGGATTCAAGCTTTAGCTTGTGGAATTTCATATTTGGACACACTTCTTACTTAGCTAAGATCTCTTCAAGTCATCTTCTGAAGGGTTTAACTAGGATCGCATAAGTGGAATTGAACTACCAAGCATGTGCTAAGTAGACATTTATCCCTTTGCCTATGGAAGCACTCATTTTCTCATCTAAACCCTTAGCATTATTCCATGCTCATCTTTGTGGACCTATGCATACACCTTCATTAAGTGGGTCACTTTACTTCTTCTTGATATTAGATGACTTCACTAGGTATACAGGTCCTTAAAGGCCACCAGACTATATGGAAATAGTGGCTTTGTCAAGCATAATTTTTCCAAGTATTTGAAGTAACAAGGTATTAAGTATGAAGCAAACTCTAAAGTATGAATGCATATTTCTAATTTTTTAGAGGAGTGTCTATCAAAATATTAAGAGTTTAATATTTAAAATTTTTCTTATGATTGAGTATTTCATAGTAGAGCTACTTCCACAATGTGAAAAAATCATGAAAACATTTACAAAATCCACCAATAGTTAAGTAAAGTTTACAAGAAATAACATGCTCACCATTCTAAGAAAATCACAACTAGTATCGAAAACGTAGATGGAGAATCTAAATCACTTGGAAATGTTCTTTATCCCTCAACTTGAAAATGTTGGTGCATATTCCCAATGTATACCCCTAATCATTTTGATACATATTTACATTCCTTCTCATGCTTCTTTACTTTTTCTCCTTTTACCATCCTTGAAAGTGGTTTATATGACTGGACATCATTAATCATGAAAATGGTATTTTCACTAAGTTCAAAGAGCAAAAAACCTTGGTGGAAAAAACAAGAATCAAGATAACTCAAGTCTTAAGGGCTGAAGTTAAGATAGTACAACCATCAAATGCATTATCATTTGAAAGAAAATTTGATTGAAAGAAACATGTTACTTGTGCTCTTAAAAAAGGTTGATTCATTTCTCTTGAGAAGACCCTTCAAGGATTATCATTCATACAAGTCAAATAAAACTTATTTCATGATTATTGTAGTACTATTATGTGATAGAAGATGATAAGTACAAGTGAGACGCTATATCCATGAAGCACATCTTTCATTTTGATGATGATTGTCACTCTAGCACAATGGTGAGTACCAACGTGAGGAGATACACCTCATAAATGTCAATCCGTGGAGACGTGAGGACTAGTATGAAGACTATGAGCAGGTGATGGCACAAGTGCATGGAAAGCTCCGATTACACTAGAGTTCTCTTACAAAGCTGAAATCTACAACAAGCCAACCCCAAAAATGAGCTCTCCAGCCCTTTTTATAGTTTTTTGAGAGGTTTTGGCCCTATCCAGACCTAGTGTCCGGCCTAGTTAAAAATTAGGTTCCAAGGCTTATTTGGGGGCTCAAATGGAGTCTAAAAATTATGAAAATTGGTAGGATGGTACTTCTAATACTCCTCAAGCTCGAGGACTCCTCGGCTTGAACAAAATGGAGTTGCAAAAATGAAAAATGGTATTTACAATGGTTTTTAGTGATGAAAATCACTATTTTTATAGGGATTTCTTCTGAAAATTTAACAAGTGCTGCTTGGAGCTCCCTACTTGCTCCTTCTTCTTGTGTGTCCACTTCCTTGATGTGCTTCCATGCTTTGTCCTTGATCTTGAGCTTCAACACTTTCCCCCCCCTCTTGAGTCTGTCGTCCTTGATAGACCCTTGTTGTGGTGGTTGTTCCATGTAGTGCGTGGAGAGGTAATGTCCTTCATGTATCAACAGGAGTGTTCCATCTTCTCAATGTCGCTTGGTTTAGTTCTTCATTTTTCACTACTAACCTATGCGAGAGTGGGTCCCCTTGTAGGTGCTTCTTCCTTGGACTTGAGCTGGATGGAGTATGTTTGTACTCTTAATTTCCTTTGGAGCTTTGAACATGAGTTTCATAGTAGAATGCCAAGTACTTTTGACCCATAATGAATGATGGGTAAGTGCATTAGTGCATCGGCTAAAACAAAAGATGTGCCTTGTGCATGACCTTGTAATGTGGCCCTATGTATGCATACTTGGGAAATGCATTGGAAGAATTATGGTGCAAGAAGTTGGGTCTTGAGCTAAGTGCCCACGGGTACGCCGACGAAGAGGTTTCCTAACCTATCGTGATTATAGTGTTGTTGAAGCATACACGTCTTATCATGGTGAAAGGTCCGTCGATCTTCATCTCTTCGTGCTGTCCTTCCATCATGGTGTGTGACCATTGGCTTGTCTTTCTTGTTGATGGATGTTCGTTTTGGTGGTTCACTTTCTGAGATTCTTCAAGCGTACACCCTTCTCTCTCTCTCTCTCTTTTTTGGTTTGTGATGGCATAAAACAAGAAGAAAGAGGTTAGTATCAATAAAATATTTTACATATTGCAAGTGTGTCTCATGTGCTTGAGATTTCTCAATGGTGTCTATGCACGGCCGTATAATGTGGCCCTATGTTGATGCATACTTTGGAAGTGCATGACCTCAATGGTGCAAAAGACAAGGTTATGCCATAGGAACATGGTTGTTACACGTCGAGGCTTTCAATGTTCTTGCAGATGTTGATGCAGTCTTTGTTTGAGGTATCCATTGGATGTCAAAAGGACAATTGATTTTAGGGACCCATTTCAGAACAATGTTGGGTTGCGTACAAGTCCTTGTTGACTTCTTCATCTTTGGTTGGTTGCTTAAATTTTGTATCCAGAGTGGTTCGTTCTTTGGTGTTGTGGATGTTGCTGGTACCTTAGGCTTCCAAACCCATATCCTGGATGGTTGTCTTCTAATTTTTGCTGGAGGTTTGAGTTTATCTTCTTCTGATCTTTGTGCCCTCTTCTTACCCTTTTCTCTCCTTGTCTTCTTTGTTGAGACCTTTTGCTTGGTGGGGAGCATAGGCCATTGTGTATGTAAGAGCTTCTTGGGTACCCACATCTGTACTCGCCCTTGTTGAGCTTCAGCTAATTTCTTAGGCACCCAAATTTGTCGGAGATCTTTTGGTTGAGGTGGCCCTGGTCGCTTATTTCTGGTCTTCACATGGTTGGCTTGCTTGAGTGGAAATTGTGTTGGCAAGGTTGGTGGTTGCTCTCCCTTTTGTACCCGGATCCGCTTCATGCTCGGTGCTACTTTCTCCTTGAATTCTCATTGTCTGTTCGATGTAGTGGTTGTCATGTACTGTTTCACTTGCCTTTGTGGTTGAGTGATGATGGCCTTAGTCTTTATACAAGAGGAGTTAGCTTGCCTTTGTGTCTTTTCCTCCATGATCAAGTCCATTTGGGTCATAGAGCTTTGACACACGTAGCATCTTGTTCATGAAGATTGGTCTTAGAGGAACTGAGAGAGTGTATGGTGCCATGATCTGTGAGCATGCAGTTGTCTAATTCTAATGTAATGCATTGTTCATGTACCCAAACTTGAAGAAGTTGACTTCTTAGGTTCAAGTTGACTGCATGGTCATAAATCCAATCTTGACCTAGGACAAGTGGCTCTGTAAGGTCCGCATCGTGACACACTAGCATTTTGACTCGCCCAAACAAGGGGTTTCCACACCTCCCAATCCTATGAGATATGCTTCTATGGGCTTGATGTCACCTTGCAGGTCTTGGCAGTATGAAAGTCTAAGTGCACTAGTTGCTGCACCTGAGTCAACCAATGCTCTCACAGTCCTTATACTCTTTCCTTGTCCTACCTCTATGGTCACAAAGGGGCGTCGGTCAATTATTCGAGAAGTAGTTAGGTCCGATTTTTGGCACATGTCCATGTGATATTTTGGAGCTTTTGTGTTGACATCTAGGCCTAGTCGCCGTAACTTATTTCTTTTGATGCGCTCTCTAGCCTCTGCTTGTGCTTCTTCTCTAACCCTTAACTCCTCTTCTTTTCACTTCTTAGCACTGTTGAGTCTCATTAGCATTTCCTCTATAAGAGGTTCTTGATATAGCTTGACTCGACATCCACTAATATACTTTGGTAGGATAAGACCTTCTAAAGTGGCCCGTTGAACTGCACCACTAGTGGAGATTCTATTAATGATCATGGGTCCATATCCTCGTTTCTCCAATTTGTGGGCATGCTGCTTTAGTGTGTAAACCAACACTAGGTCTCCCTCTTTTAATCCTTTGTCTTTGATGTGTGCATCAAAGTATGCCTTTTGTCTTTTCTTCGCAGCATAGATGCCTGCAGCTGCTCGTAGCCTCGTCTCACCCAAGTGTTCTAGATCAAAGATCCGGGAGGACAACTCGTGTCCATTCCACTCGTGCTCTTGTGCTACCTTTAAAGTTGGGATTAGGAAGTCTAATGGAAGCACAACATTCTATCCGTAGACCATCTGAAATGGAGTGGCATTGAGTACCGTTTCGTAGGCAACTAGGTATGCCCACACAGCATTATGAAGTTGTTTGTCCCAATCAGAGCGTTTATTATTTACGAGTTTTGTCAATATGTTACATAGGATCTTATTTGTGCTCTCGGCTTGTCCGTTAGCTTGTGGATGATAGGGGGCCGACTTCTTATGTATCACCATGAATTCTTGAAGTAGATTTTCAATGACTTCGTTCAAGAAGTGTGTACCTCTTTTTGGAACAAAACAACCACAAATTGATGATTACAAAGAGCTTGAAGCAAGTTTATGATTAGGTTGAAGTTCAAGAAGTCACTTGAGAAAGTGAAGAGATCTCAGAAGTAAAGCTTGTATACATATGTACATTACAGTTGGAAGTTCTTGTAATTTGAGTAGAGATAATCCTTTGAATGATAAAGAGTAATGTAATAGACGTGGGATAAGTCTAGAACCATATGTATATAAGTCAATGATGTAAAGAAATACGTGTGAGAGTCATTAGAAGCCAAGTGTCATTAAGGTAGATGTGTAGAGAGTGATCTCCACGAGTTAGCGTCAAGTCTTTCTCTGATTTCTCTTAGTCAGATCATGTGGATCAAAAATCCTTTTGTACACATCTAATCTAAAAGTTAATGAAGCTATGCTCAAAGTTTCATGATCTAATTCCTTTCCTGTTGTGAGCATGATCATTAGGAACATTTGTATGTAAAGTCTGCAGAAAGACTTTTCAGAGTCACGCACTTTTCCATGTCAATGTTTTGCTTAGATCTCAGTGTACAGTGTAAAGTTTTTTATAACTGAGCACTCAAAATCTAAGTTAGAAGATAAGGAAGCTATGGCTAAAAGCATTTAGAAAAACGGGATTTGTGCTGTGAGAAATCAACTTAAGAAGTTGACCATGTCAAAGTCGCCATTTCTGGAAGATAGATTTTGACACAGGTTTGATCTAAAAGATCAAATTAGAAATCTAGTGGTTCTTTTGAAGAACTAATGATCAATATAGTTGTGCAAAGGTAGCATGGATATGTGAGTATCATTTGAATGATTAAATTCGAAGTAGTATGAAGAAATTGAAGTCTATTTCTGAAGCAGATTCTTGAAGATGAAGAAAACTTCATACAGAGAAGTATTTCTTGATATATGTGAAAGATAATTTGAAGTTTGTGTAAAGTTTGATTTATTCTTGATATAGAGTTCTTAAGTCAAGTTAAATCGAACATTTGGATATTAAAAGGTCTCCATCAGTGGTATCAGAGTTGAAGGTGCAGTACAGGTGAAGAAGAAGCAAGGAGAACCTCGAGGGTTGCAAGAATCAAAAATTTTGGGAATAGAAGAAGCAAAGACTAAAGCTTGGAAGAAAACTTGAAGCAGAACAAAGCACGAGTTCGAAGGATCAATAAAGATCAAAGGTACATTATATTATCATAAATCTGAGTAATTGCAGACACAAGAAGATCAAAGATGGGAGAAAGCTTGCAGATTGATAAGCTAGATAGGGAGAACTAGCCAGCTTGGTCCATGAGGATGGAGGCACACCTCATGAGCAAAGATTTGATGGCATTCATTAAAGGAAAAGAAGAAAAGCCTGAGTTTGAAGATCCTTGTGTTCCAACTAGGGAGGAACTTGCAGGTTTGAAGAATTGGGTGAGAAAGGATGCTCAAGCTAGGAGCATCATTTACATGGCTGTAAATGATTATCTTCTACCTCACATTAGAGGTTTAGAAAGTGCAACAAATGTGTGGAATGCTTTGGAAGAGCATTTCCAAAATACAACCAAGTCAAGGAAGTCTTCATTATGGGCAGAGTTTACAACCTTTAAGAAGAAGAGCTCACAATCAATTTCTGATTATGTGGCAAGGATGAAGGATATTGCAGATAGCTTGGGAGCAGTAGATGAAGATATTGAAGAGGATAAATTGGTAAGGCAAATACTTACAGGTCTGAGAGGAGATGAGAAGTGGAAGCCTTTCATATTGTCCATAGAATTGTCACTTGATCACTTTACTCCTGATCTTAATCAATTGCTAGGACACATGCTAACTTTTGAGCAGGACATTAAGGGAGATAATGAGAGGAGTGCAAGTCAAGCCATGTACTCCAAGGACAAGAAAAAGAATGGCAAAGGGAAGCAGACAACTGATGATGAAGGAACCTCAAGTCAAGCTAACTTTACAAAAGGAAGGATGAATTTCATAGGTAAAGGAAGAGGAGGTAAGAACAAAGATAATAATAAAGCTTGTTGGATTTGTGGCAGAACCAATCATTTGGCAAATGATTGTTGGTATAACAATCAAAATGGTGGAAGCAATAATCAGAGTTTTAATCAAAGAGGTAGAGGAGGGAGAAACCAAAGAGGCAACTTCAGAGGAAGAGGTGGTAGGACATCATATGCTAGAGGAGGTGGAATAAGTTTTCATTCTCAGTCCTACAACAATAATTATTATAACTATGCATCAGATCAAAAGGATGATATGACTCTTATCTTAAATGCAACTCATGAAGCAGTAAGAGAAGATCAAAGGGTGTTTTATATTGACTCAGGATGTAGTAATCATCTGAGTGGCAATATATCACTGATGACTGATATGGAAACAAAGGTGAATGGACATACAGTTCAAACAGGTGACAACACTAAGCATAAGGTGGAAAGCATTGGATCAGTGAAGATAAAGAATGGAAGTACACTCTTGAGCAAGGTACTTTATGTTCCTACTATTCCTAAAAATTTGATAAGTGTAGGGCAAATTGTGGAAAAGGGATATGAAGTCAGATTCACAAATGATGGTGTTTTTGTGCAAGATCCAAATCAGGGATATAGAAACATCATTGCAGGTAAAGTCCAAGGTAATGTGGGACATGCCTTATTTACTTATGGAAGTCAAAAGATGTTTGAGTTAGACCTATGGCATAAAAGTCTAGGTCATTTCAATGAGAGAGCCAAAAAGGAAATGTCAAGGAATGATGTAGTGCTTGGTTTGCCAAAAGTTGAAGGGCAACATATGGTGTACAAGTGTGAAGCTTGTCAATTAGGTAAAGCACACAAAAGTTTTTACAACAAATCAGGATACAAGTATTCAAACATGTTTGAGTTAGTTCATACAGATGTGTGGGATCCTTCAAGGGACTATAGCATAAATGGATCCAGATATTATGTGTTGTTTGTTGATGATGCAACCAGATGGATTACTTTATATGTAATCAAGGACAAATCAGAAGTGTTCAAGACATTCAAGCACTATCATGCTTATGCAGAAAGGATTATAGGACAAAAGCTCAAGAGGTTGAGATCAGATGGAGGGGGAGAGTATTTTTCTAACGAGTTTGATGATTATTTGTGGAATGCAGGTATAAAAAGAGAAGTAACTTGTAGGTACTCTCCTCAACAAAATGGAGTTGCAGAAAGAAGAAATAGAACTCTTGTAGAGTTTGCAAGAGCAATGATGAAAGAAAAGAATTGTCCAAACTACTTATGGGCAGAAGCTATTAACACTGCAACATACCTTGTGAATAGGTTACCTTGTAAAGCTTTGGATGGAAGAACTCCTTATGAAGCATGGTGGGGTAAGAAACCTACTCTTGATCATTGTAAAGTATTTGGATGTTTAGCATATGCTTATGTTCCTTCACAATTGAGACATAAGCTAGAACCCAAAGCAGAGAAGTATGTGTTTATTGGGTATGATGATAGACAGATGGGTTACATGCTTCTGTTTCAATGATCCAATCTTGTCCTAGAATGAAGTCTTCCATTAAATCGTTATCTTCACATACTAGGACTCTTTGTTCCATGGAGGAATTTCCTATGTGGAGGGACACATTAGTTGTTCCAATACAGTCTAGGGTGTGACCTCCAATTCCTATTAGTTTGGCTTTCGTGGGATTCAATTGCAATTGCAGTTCATTTGCTATTCTCTTTCGCATGCAGCTGAGGCCTGCTCCTGAGTCTATCAATGCGTCTATCAATTTATACTCCGTCTGACCAATCCCTAGGTTTAGGTAAGGTTGTGTTTTACATATACCTGTGGCGTCACCATTTTTGACTTGGTAGTTTGCCATAGGGATGGGCTCTTCTCCTTGGAAATAGCGTTCATCTCTTTGCCTGATCCACTCCTTGTGTTTTCTAATTCGGTCTAGTGCTTCTTGTCGGGCTTCTTCTCGAATTCGTTCTTCTTCTTTCTTCCTACTTTGGGCTCCCCACAGTTTAGCTAGCATTTCATCGGTCAGAGGCTCCATAAATCGTTTCACTCGGCATCCACTGATGTAATTAGGAAGAATGTCTCCGTCTAGTGTGGCGAGATTGACTGCACCACTAGTGGAGATTCGATTTATGATCAGGGGTCCATATCCACGTTTCTGTAGTTTCTTTGCATGCTGTTTTAGGGTGTATACTAGGACTAAGTCGCCTTCTTTTAGTCCCTTATCTTTAATATGTGAGTCATAATATGCCTTTTGTCTCCGTTTAGCGGCATAGATGCCTGCTACCGCTTGCAATCTAGTCTCATGCAGCTTTTCAATTTGATCTAATTGCTGAGACAATTCATGACCGTTCCACTCATATTGCTGGGCTACTTTTAATGTAGGCACTAAGAAGTCAATTGGCAAAATTGCATTCTGCCCATACACTAGGTTGAAAGGTGTAGTTCCAATGGCCGTTTTATATGCCACTCGGAAGGCCCAAATTGCGTGATGCAATTGTTTGTCCCAATCTGACCTTCCATTATTGACAATCTTTGTCAATACCGTACATAGTACTTTGTTGGAACTTTCAGCCTGTCCGTTGGCTTGAGGATGGTATGGGGCTGATTTTTTGTGGATCACTAGAAATTCATTCATTAGCGATTCAATGACTTCGTTTAGGAAATGAGTTCCTCGATCACTTACTATCTCGATCGGTAGTCCAAATCGGGTGAAAATGTGCTCAAAGAGAAATTTTGCTGTAGCATCATTTTTTCGAGTAGCTTTCGCTTCTACCCACTTTGTCAAGTAGTCGGTGGCTACTATGATGTATTCCGCATGTGATCCTTTCGCAGGTGGGTTGATTGGTCCTATGAAGTCAATTCCCCACTTGGTAAATGCTCTCGCACAAACCATGGGTCTCAAAGGCATGTCATCTCTTCTAATGGGATATTTTGCTCTCTGGCACGTTTCACAGCTTCTCACATATGTCTCTACATCCATATGTAGAGTTGGCCACCACAAGCCTGCAAAGAGAATCATCTTGACCGTTCTATCTGCTGAAAAATGTCCTCCCGCAGCTCCTGCGTGTGCCATTTCTAATATGGGAAGGTATTCTCCTTCATGCACGCACAATCTGAGTTGATTGTCTCTCCCTCGTCTAAACAGTTGTTTCCCCATTATCACATAATCCTTGCTCATTTCTTCTAGGGATCGCTTTCTTGCTAGGCTAGCTCCTATTTCGTGCTCTTTGGTTTTGAGGAATTGCACTAATGTTTTACTCCAATTAGGCGCTATGGTAGAAAATGGTAAGGACACGTGATCCTCAGGGCTAGTTTCCTGGCATTCCACACAATTACTTACATGCCGGTGAACATCCTTGGACATATCAGGCCAATATACGCCTAACCTCTTTAATTCTCGTATTGTTCCCTGCATTCCTTGATGGGTTTTCCACTTGTTTATGTGTGCCTGGTTAATCAATTGTTTTTGTTCATCCTCCTCGACACATCTCAATAACACTCCGTTAGGTTCCTTATAATATACGCTTCCAGCAACAATGTGTAAATTCCTTGTTTGAAGAATTTCTTTTTTGCTATTTCTGTTAATTGGATGTTGAGGGCCATGCGTAAGTATAGGGGTCAATTTTTCTGCCCACTTCGGACATACTTCTAGATTAAACAGATAAGCATCTGGTAAATCATCGGGTACTCCGCTAGGTGGCTCTCCGTGTTTTAACCTAGAAAGGTGGTCTGCTCTCACATGTGTGTTTCCTTTTTTGACTACTACCTCAAAGTCAAACTCCATCAGTAACAAGAACCATCGTACCAATCTCCCTGTGTTGCAAGGCTTATTGACTAGATACAACAAAGCTTGATGGTCTATGAAGAATTTGAACTTGTTGGCTAAGAGGTAATGTCTAAACTTCTTCACTGCGTAGACCATTCCTAAGCCCTCTCTTTCAGTAGTCGTGTAATTTCTCTCTGCTTGGTTTAATTGTCTACTCGCGTAAGCGATTGGATGATCAAGCTTTCCTTCATTGGCCGGTTGAGCCAGGATACATCCAATTGCATAGTTAGAAGCATCAACATGAATATGAAAAGGCGTGTTCCAGTTGGGTGATTTTAGAATTGGGGTTGTACTCAGCCTCGTTTTAAGCTCGTTGAAGGCCTTCTCACACTCGTCTGTCCAAGTGAACTGAGTCAATAGACCATATAAGGGTTTAGCAATTATGGCATACATGTGAATAAACCTACGGTAATATCCACAGTGTCCCATAAAGGCTTGTACTTCTTTCGCATTCTTGGGTCTTGGTAAGTCCAATATGACTTTAATCTTATCCTCATCTGTAGATATTCCATTCTTTGAAACAATGTGTCCTAGTATTTTTCCTTGTCTTACCATGAAGACACATTTCTCAGGGTTCAAGCAAACTCTATACTGCCTACATTTGTTGAATATTTTCCGCAGTTCCGGTATGTGTTCTGGTCGTTGATTTGAGTATGTACACAGATCATCTACATATACTTCCATGCTTTTTCTGAGAAATTCTTTGAAAACATGACACATCAATCGTTGGAAGGTGGCTGGCGCATTAGTGAGCCCGAAAGGCATCACTCTAAATGCATAGATTCCCCATTCAGTCGCGAATGCGGTTTTATGCTGGTCCTCAGTTGCAATAGCTACTTGGTTATAACCAGAGAATCCATCCAAGAAGCTATAGACCTCCTTGCCGGCAACTCTTTCCAAAAGATGGTCTGTGATGGGTAAAGGGAAACTATCTCGTATAGTTGCTGCATTTACTTTTTTCAAGTTGATACACACCCTTAGCTTTCCGTTTTTCTTGGGCACTACCACTAGTGGCGATACCCATTCTGTGTGTTCTATCTCATAAATGAATCCTGCCGCTAGTAATTTGTCAATTTCTTCCTTTATTTTTGCAGCGTAAACTTCGTTATACGTGTAAGGGCGTTGTTTAGAAGGTTTTGCATCTGCTGTCATAGGGATTCGATGAGCGCATATGCTAGGTTCTACACCCTTAAGGTCTTTGTACGTCCAAGCAAATACATCTCGATATTCTCGGATGAGGTGTATGAGGTCCTCTTCTTCTTCTTCCGATACATCTTTTCCAATATACGTGCACCTCTCTTCTCCGTCTTCTATCGTTACAACCACTTTTTTGGTTTGTTCTTTGTTATCATAGGCTTCTCCGTCTCGTGCTTCTCGTTTAGGCATTTGAGTTGCTATTTTCCTTTCTTCCACTTCGTATCTTTTAAAATGTTCTGGAACTTCGAAGTGGTCTGGTTCAGGTTCCACTTTACTTGTGTCCTCTCTATGCTTGTGCATTCTTGGGATAGTCTCAATTGCTAAGACTTCTGTCGGTTTTTCTTTTGATTCTTTTTGCATAGTTTCTAAATATTGTTCTTCAGAGTCGAACTCTGGTTCCATTTCTATGCTTTCGTACTCTTCTTTCTCCTCTTCCTCTACAATTTCTCGTGCTTCTACTTCTTGGAGGACAACCATGTAGAGGTTCACATCATATCCTTCCTCGTCTATACAGTCGTTCATCGTCAATACTTCTTCATTCACACAAACGTCTAATGTGGCTAGGATTTCCATCCAGCCATGTGGTTCGAAGAGTTCATCTGAAAAAATTTGAGGCATATAATCGGGGTCTTCTACCGATCGATAATTAGGGTGTCCTATTGGCCACATTTGTTTTTTATACTCCTCCTTCTTGGCTTCTTTGCACATCCACAACTGGGCATCCTCGTGCATCCAAGATTGGTCACTTGATGCAGCACTGTGAACGGATAGGTCGTCTTCCTCTTTGTGGACTGGATTCCATTGTAATGGAGGGACATCCCGATAAGCGAATGTGTGCAGGTTTATCTTGGTGGTGTTCCCTTGATGTTGGAGATATAATGAATCTTTGCCCCAATCTTGTACTACTCGCATCTGTCGCATGAATGGTCGTCCTAATATCATTTCATAATTGTTTGCTTTTTCGAACTTACATATGGCCAATGTGTGTTCAAATTCTACTCCACACGTGGTTAACCTAATTCCTTCCAATATTCCTAGGGGTTTCTCTACATGTCCATCTGCTAATTGTAGCTTCATGCGAGTGGGTCGTAAGGCTGGTTTTCCCCACTTTTCCCAAATTTCCTTCGTTGCAATTCCTACTCCAGCTCCTGTGTCTAAGATGGCTTTGGTCATGTACCCATCGTAGGTGACAGGTAAGCACGTATTACCTTCATCTCCTTCACTAAATTCTCCTACTTTATCAACTGGAACCTGTATTGTGGAGTGGTTTTCTTTTTCCTTTCCTTTCATTTCTCCTTCCTCTGCCGGTGGTTCTATTTGATTTGCTAGCTGTCTCCATAGATGTGGTCTAAGTTGAAGCAACTCTTCCACCGTCAATTTGCATTGCACCTTTGTTTTCTTAAGTTCTGTTAGATTGTGTGAACTCTCTTCTGAGTTTCCTTTTTCTTTCCCATGCACTGTGGGTGCTCGTATTATTATCGACTCTCTTTCATATTCCCCCATGTAATTAGGCAACGTTGAAATGCTCATGGTTTCCTCTCTTTCTTTATCAAACCTTGACACTTCCTCATAAGCTTCCTCTAGGTTATGATCATGGTGACTTTCTGCTCCAATTATTTCCTCAAAAGGAGGTGGACTGATTCCATCCTTTTTCCATTGCTCTTCTCTAATTCTTTTCCACAAATCTTTGGACCAATCTTCCTCTAGGTCGGGTATTATGGATACCTGTTCTTCTTGAGATTTCATTCGTTCATTTCGATCATCTTCCCGACTAGGTTCCTTATTCTTAGGTTGTATGCACTCTTCATATAGTTCCTGTGCGATCCTTGTTTCAGGCAAAATTGGGATAGTTTTTTCTAGAGTCGCCTGTGCTACTTCTATGAGTTTTTTGCATATCGCCAGTCTTTCTTTCTCTAATTCCCCTTGAGGATAGAGTCTTTCATGTTGTTCTAGGTTTGGTCCCATTTTGATTCTAGCTTGGTATGCTTTTAACCACATGTCCAATTCCTCTGGCTTTGGGTCAGCTAGAATTGATCCTGGCTTCTTTGCCTCTGAACTAATTGGTGGTGTTTCTGGGGTCTCCTTATGCATTTGTTGTTCGTTATGTTTTCTAGAACCCTTCGCTTGTTTTTTGCTGTTTTGGCCCTTGTTTCTTGCCCATTTCTCTTTGAGCTTTTCTCGTCTTTCTTTCCATTTTTGTACTTTGGTGTTTTGGGTATTCTCACATGAGTTCTCTGAATCCTCGACTATCTGAATGTTAGCGTCTCCTGTTTTATTGTTCTCTAGCTTCTCTTCCGGTTGTTTTCCTGTTTGTTGTTTTGCTTGAGCTCTAGTAATAGCTTTCAGCGGTACAGTGTACTCCTTATCACTTCCAGATTCTTCTATGACCTCTATTACATTGATTGGTGCAGGACCTTGAGTTTTTGTAGGGTTCTTAGGGCAATCTCTGAAAAGATGTTCTTTCCCACAATCACTACAATATCCTTCCCAAATCCTGGGTGGTGGAGGGTTGTAAGGTCGAGGACACTCCCGAATGAAGTGATCCCCTCCGCATCTATAACACGGTCCTCTCTGCACTGGTGGTCTAATGGGAGGTCTCAATGGTTGTTGTGCCTTGGGCATTGTATACATTAAAGTTGCAGTTTCCGCTCCATAAGTCTGATCAAATCCTTCATATCCATAATAGGCCACGTCATATGCTGGTTCATATTCCATCATGTTGGCTTCATATGGATAGTACTCTCCTGGTGGAGGTTCATACCCTAGGTTGGTTGATTCTACATTGGTCGCTATTGAAGCTGGTATTATGGCTCTTTCCAAGTTTTCTTCTGGTTGAGTATACTTCACAGGTACAACTTGTTGAGGTTGTGACAATTGGGGTCCCAAAACTGGTTGTGGTGGTGGATACGGTGCTTGCTCATATGGTCTTGGAACTCCTACCGGATACCGGTTGTATCTAGGCATCTCCCTACCAAGCTCTCTAGGTGGGTATCCATAAGGTCGGTATTGTGGTGGATTGACAGGTCGTGTTTGCCTATTAAATGGACAGTTCTCAGTTGTATGATTGGTATATTTTTGCTCGATGTGGCAGTATGAAGAAGTCCCTTGTTGTTGTTGTCTGTTGTGTGGATACATTGGTTGTGCACCGGCTCCTCCTCTGGTACACAAGTGTGTGGGATGTTCTCCTCCACATAAGTTACACCTCCTCAACATGGGCACTCTTTGAGCTGGATATTGGTAAGCTCTCTGTCCTTGGACTCCTAGTTTCTTAGCTAATAGTTCTGCTAGTTCTTCCATATTACTAGAATTGGACGTCACTGTGCTTCTTGAGTCTTCTGATTTTGTGAGGTCGGTAGTACCTTTGAGGTCCTCAGCAAGGTTATCTTCCAAGTCGATGCACTCTTGAAGACATTCACTCAATGTTTGCAGCCTTTTTACATACACTAGGGTTCTTAGGGTCCCGTTAGAGAGTCCATCCAAAAATAATGAAATCATCTTTTGTTGAGTCGGTCTCTCAGCCGTAGGGCATCTATCCACGCATTGATTGAATCTTCGGGCAGCAGTCTTCACCGTTTCTTTAGGGTTTTGTTTAAAGCTATGGATTAAAGATGCAGAATTATGTTTAATCCCTCTCTTTGTAAATTCTCCAATGAATTCTTGAAAGAATTGTTCCATGTTTCCAAATCGATTGGGATCTAGAGGTTGGAACCAAGTTAGAGCTGTTCCTGTGAGGGTGAGTCCAAAAGACTCATACTGCACAAAGAAGTCCTCTACTTGTTCTGCTCTTAGAACTTGTTTAAATTCGGCAATATGATCATATGGCTCCCCTGATCCATCATAATGGTTTCTCATAAACTTAGCTACTTGGATTGGTCTCAATCTTCTCATTGGTTCAGGCGGTCTGGGCATTACAGGGAAGACCGGGGCAACTGGTCGTGGTGGAGGCATTCCTGGCTGTCCTCCCACAGGTGGTCGTGGTCTGACCGGTGGTCGGAAATGGTTCCCCATCCCTGTGTAGGTCTGATTATGTGTGTGCTCACCTGGAGTTGCAAACTGTACATGAGTACGGTTGGGCACACTTCTTTGACTGGTCTGTCCTGATGTGGTATGTTCCGTCTCTGGTTGATTTCCAAAAGGATTCTGCGAGGTAGTTGCCTGCTCCCTCTGAGGAAATACAGGCGCACCCATATATCTCAGCCGAGCCTTGTCTAGGACACCTACCGGCCAATATCTTCTTTGATTCTTATCTAGGTAAGTGAGTCTAGTTTCGTCCTCTGGGTCTTTCAGCTCATAGAATGTCATGGGGCTCTCTCCTATTCCTTGAACAGGTACGTCAGTTTGAAGCAATAAGTCTGCTCCGTGAATCATGTAGACTTCCAACAGGTAGTCGTCTTGAGGTATCAAGTCTCCTCTCAAGACCCGTGATACTTGTGATCTGCCTCTAGGGGTGGTCACTAACTCTTCAGAGTTGTTGGGATCCATGAACTCTCCTCTTTCATTGATCCTCTCCGGAAATTCAGTTACTATGTAGATGTGACCCATTTTGTCAATGTAAGCACCTCCCTCGTATTTGACAGCTGGTCGTGGTATGATGGTGACATCTTGTGCTGTTGCCATTCTGGCAACGGACCTGTTTAAGCCATCCAGGTAGATTGGAATCTCCTGGGCATTTGTGGATACATATTGTAAGGAGGTACGGTAGTCTCCTTCAACAGTAGTCATGAAATTTCCTGCTGGTGTAGGTCCTTGCATGTCTTCTGAAGCCATAAGTAGCTCCTCTTCCGAGTCACTGGAAGTTTCTAAGTAGACTGAGTGATGACTAGCCTGGGCTGTACTCCCTACTGAGGATATGACACTCCTTCTACTACCTAGAACTCTTCCTGACCTCAAGTTCATTCACTCTCTGAGGCCTCTCTTTATGCTGCTTAGATTTACTTTGGACAGCTCTATCAATGATTCAGTTTGCTTGCCAAAAGAAGGGTTTACCTCTGGGCGATACCACACTTGGCGATACTGCTCTCGACGATACGATACCAGAGCTCCAAACGATACGATACCAGACACCCAGACGATACGATATCAATCTGGTGTCGCGATACCAAGTGTTAGTGCCAGGCGATACGATACTGGATGCAGTGTCGCGATACTCCACTGGGAAATACCACGATACGATACCGGCAAAGTAGACGTTACGATACTGGAGATAAGAGGCGATACGATCTCAGTGTGGTGTCGCGATACGATCCTTGACAGGAGACGTTACGATACCACCGCAGTAAGTGAGATCGTGATACTAATCTTGGCGATACGATACCACCGAAGTAGTGTCGCGATACCAAGACAAGCACCTGACGATACGACACTTGTGAGGGCACGATCGCGATACTAAAGTAGTGTCGCGATACCAGGGTAGTGTCGCGATACCACCGTATCAAACGATACGATACCACTCGGTAAAGTGAGGTCGCGATACTAGAAACTTAGGCGATACGATACCACAATGGTGTCGCGATACCAAGTATTAGTACCGGACGATACGATACCGGAGTTCAAGCGCGATCGCGATACCGACTCAGTGTCGCGATACCAGATTGGTGTCGCGATACCAAAGCAGGTATCAAGCGATACGATACTTCTGGCGAGTGTCGCGATACAAGGGAATTTTGGTATCGCGATACCAAAACTCAACCGATCGCGATACTCAAGCCAAAAGCAAGATTTTTTCCTATCTTTTTTTACCCCCTTGCTCTCCTCACTCTCCTCTTCCTTCCTAGACCTCTGTATCACACAAAAAGATAACTATGATATCAGTTTTTTCCCCCCCGCGATACTGCGCAAACTTTTAATCATGCCTTTGATCATTTTTTAAGTGTTTGTGACAGATAATTTGAGAGAATGTTTACCTTGGTATTGTCTTGATTGCAATGTAAGCTCAAAACCTAGCTCTTACTGCCTGAATGCCACGACACCAAGTCCACGATACTGGTCGCTGCTCGCAAACGATACCAGAACACTGTGAAGTGTCAAATGAGCCAAATTTTTTGGTTTTTATACTTTTTGACTGAACTTAAAATTTTTTTGGGATTTTTGATGATTTTTTGAGGATTTTGACCTACTCCTACTCCTCTTTCCCTCACTTCTCCTCTCCTTCTAACCTAACCCTAACTCTTCCTTCTCTTCCCTCCTCCTACACTTAAACCTAAAACTTATCACACACACCTCAAGGATGAGAAGTGACAAGTGCTGAAATGGAATACTACTCGTCAATGGACAAATTCACCTCTACAAGTACGATTCGATCACAATTGCTCTCTAACTATCACGAAGGCAACTTGGTGGAGTGCTTCCCCGGCAACGGCGCCAAAAACGTGTGTACTTGAGCCGCAATGACTCAAGGACTTGTACCAATGAGACTATACCTCGATTGCCATACAAGTGCATATAGTGGAGTCCTTTGCACACATTTAATTATCAATCCGAAGGAGTGACTTACCAAGTGTATGAAGACATTTGCACACGTGATAGAAAATGAAGTGAGTTAACTATCCAAGCAAGAGAAAAGACCAATACTACCCACACCTACTGATAAACTGGAAGTGTTGCCGCAAACCTACTTTCAGCAGTTTTGGTTTTTTGAGGTTTTCTCCCAGCCCAGAACTCCGAACATAGGCAATAGGGTACTCGTTTCGAAGCTCTCGACGAGACGAATCCAATGGTGGTGGTTTCACTCAATTCTGACCACTCTGCTGCAAGTTATGGCAGAAACAGTGAATTACGGGAACTACTAACACCCGCGTTTTTGCTTCTCCTAGCTTACGCGCGCACTACACCCACTCAAAACAAGGGGGAAGGGGTAGACAACAGTCCTACACTTGCATTTCAAGCATCACACACACATACATGAGCAAAATGAAGATCAAAATCAGCAAGAAAGAGGCAAACTCGAAATTTCAGAAGTGCTCTTCTTCACAATGACAAGAAGTGTCCTTTACAATGAGTCACTTTTGACTTATATACTAGTGCCCTAAGTTTGGTCCTTTCACACAAGGGACCGGCACTTTATTCACTAAAATACTAACTTCCTACTAATGTACATGGATAATTCACTAATCTTCTGTGGGGATGCATCTAGAGGACTCCTCTAGTGCATTTACAACGGAAAATATATACAAAAGTGGTTATGTTACAAAAAATTGTGTGTCCAAATCGGAAAAATTTTGGGGCCCGTCTTTTTTCTCTGCTTTCTGCGCTCTTTAGCTCTGCAACACATACCTTTCACGTTGTCTCCTATCCCTTGTTGATATTCTAGGAGCACGTTTTTAGCCCATTTGTGTTGAATCATAGCCAATGAATACAACCTTGGTTGCTCTTTGATCCAATTTCCCTCTGATTTGTGAAGGTATATGCACATATGCTAAAGAACCAAAGACTTTGCAATGACCTAGACTTGGCTTTTTGCAATTATAAAACTCATAGGGGTTCATACCTTGAAGTGATTTAGATGGAAATCTATTGACAAGATATATTGCAGTAGACATTGCTTCTACCCATAAGTAGTGTGGTAACTTCTTTGCTTCAAGCATAGTCCTAGCTATCCCAACTAGGGTTTTGTTTCTTCTTTCAGTAACACTATTTTGTTGAGGAGAGTACCTAGTGGTGACTTCTCTTTTGATGCCTTTATCCTGCAATTATTCATCAAAATCCTTGGAGAAATATTCTCCTCCTCCATCATATCTAAGTTTCTTCAATGACCCCCTAGTTTAGTTCTCTACATATGCTAGATATCTTTTGAAGCAATCAAAAAATTCACCCTTATTTTTTATAAAGTATAAGACATTAGGGGAAAAAATGAACCCTGAATGGACCTTTTAGATTAAGGAGTGATTAGTCATGGACCAATGAGAAGAGGGTGGTGGACACAGTCTAGTCCCTTAATCCATAGACTAGGCATAGGCTTCCCTTGTTTTTGTGTGGTCAAAGAGGACAAAACCACCCAAAACTGATGGTTTTGTCTAGATGAATGGTTTTGAAAGACATGCAAATGAACTAGAGCCCTTGGATTAGCTAAAAGATCCAAAGGCTAAGGTTGAATGGCAAAAGTCAAGGCATCCTTGCTTTTGGGCCCTTGGATTTATTTGAAATGCATGTCTGAGATCTGACAAGGCTTGAAAAATGCGCATTTAACCGTGAGCCATAGGATGAGACTTCGAATCGGACGGCTTCATTTGAATCTGGCAGATTTTGGGCGCCTGAATTTGGCACCATTGGATCCATAGCTCATCGTGTGGCTGAGAAGCATTGTCGCCTTCTTGATCCTCACAATCCATGCGCGTTTTAATCTGTGCCATCTGATGATGGAGGTATCCAACTGCTGGCATACGTGCGCCTTTTGAGCTCAGCCCGAAATCCGATATGCCGTCCGATTTACAAAGATCTAACGGTCACAAAACCTATAGAACAATGTGCAAAAGTATGATGCAAGATTCTGACATGCCCCACGACTGACAATTCATTCTCTCTCTACTTTCTCACGTAGTCGAATCCTAACCATACAATGAGATCATCCAAAGGCTACAAATATTTCCATTTGAAAATTCAAATACAAAATTATGGCAAACAATATTTTATTTGAGAATACCACTAGTGGTTTTTTTTTGCCCCTCTAATCTCTCAGATTAAGCTTTTAAATCCCTAAAAATTAGGAATCCTTACAAGACCCATGCAGGGTTCATGTTTTCCCCTAATGATTGTCCATCTACTTTGATCATCAAAAAAAGATACATAATACCTTGAGCATTCTAATGATGGTTCTTGATTTGGTCCCCACACACGTGTGTACTAAGCCCAAGAGGTTGTTGTGGATGTACCCTTTGTTGTGGTAAGGTTGTCTTTGTGACTTCACAATGTGATAAGCAACATATCTATTGATCATATGTTGCTTCAAGATATTTGGCAGTCCTATTACACTTTGATCCCTACATTTATCCTTTAATGTTCTTTCATTAACATGAGCAAGCCTCTTATGCTACACTTCTATCTCACTTGGAATTTGTGACCCAAAGTTATATAGAGCTACATTTTTTGTTTCTCCCACTTGAAATGTGAAGATTCTATCATGTTTCTCACCTCTTGCTATGTTTTTGAAGCCTTATCATGGATCTTCCACATATGCTCCATGGTCGATGAACCTAACCTGCAAGACTTTTTCTACAATCTGGCATACACTTATTAGGGTTTCTGTAATAGTGTTGAACCAGCAAATTTGAGTGGTTTGCTTTGACTTGTTTCTGTAAGACTGAACTTCTTGTCACTTAGTCTTGTCTTTCTTTGCTCCTTTCTTCTTTCCTTTCCATTTGTTTTTGCCTGCATAATTGGCTTGGGAAGCTTCTTCATCATCCTCCTCCTTCTTCCCTTTGTTCTTCTTGTCCTTTTTAAATGTAACAAGAGCAGTTGTAAAGTTACCTTGGAAAGAGTTACCTTCCTTTCTGTTGTTGTTGGCCTCTTGATTGAAGATTTTTCCAAGAAATATCTTGAAGTCAGGTGTTTGCACATCCATAATGAAATCATAGGTAGTTGAAAAGGATTTCCACTACTTATCAGTCCTAATACCATTTAGGATATGCCTCATAATGGCTTCATCTTCAATCATCTCTCCAGTCAAAGTTAATTGATTTGCAACCTCCTTTACTTTGGTAATAAAATCTATTATTCTCTACTTCGATGTCTTCTACATTCGATTGACTTCATTCCACAAGTGACTCTTCCTCGCTTTTCCGCTAGCAGAGAAGAATGTCTCAAGTGCATCCCAAATTTCTTGTGATGTTTTAGAGCTTCTAATAAGTGGAAGCAAGAAATCAAAAATAGAGTTTAGGATGCAAGACCTGGCTCGAGGATCTATTGCATACCATAATGCCAGCTTCTCATTTTCTTCTTGTGTAGGTCCTCCTTTAGATCTTGGTATAGGCATGACTTCATCACCCTTTACTACTCCATAGAGATTTCTTCCTTGTAAGTAGGCTATGATTCTCATTTGCCAAGTAGCATAGTTGTTGGTATCAAGATTCTCAATCATGAAAGGAAATACATCACCTATTTTGATGAAGAGAGCTCTCATACCATTGAAAGTGTTTGAAAGGAGGAAGATGAAAGAAATATGTTGTTTTGAGTAATGAAGTTAGGTTTAGTTATCTAGCATAGAACGTTCCCTTTATGACTTGGAAGCTTTTTTTGACCTTATAAGCTTCAAGTTGGTGCAACAAAACACCTCATATCCTTTGTAACATCACTATGAAAAAGATGGTGCAAAACAACCTACTTGCAAGTGAAGCAACTATGAAAGACTTTCCAATTATGGATGAAAGGTGCTACTTAAAATGCTCAATAATCATAGCATGTTTACAATTGATCAAATTCCTCTTAATGGATGATTCCTTATAGACTTAAGAAACTATTATGTACCAGAGTACAATTAGATAACAAGGCATGCTCTAATTATGAGCTTAACATCCATAGATGCTCATCTCGACTTTGGAAGTAGCAAAAATTGACCTCAAGAGAAATAGAAAGCTCTATCTCATTGTGGAAGAAACCAAATACAAAAAAAATGTAGAATTAAATTCGACACTTATACCTTTACAATGAATCCTTAAGCTTGATCAATGAACTCTTGTGCAAAGCGAACCAAACTCTGCAAGATTGCTAACTTTGGAGAAGATGATGAAGAGAAAGGGGCAATTAGCAAGAATTAAATCAAACTTGATTGTGTTCTCCACTCTCTGATTACAAGTGTGTAGAGTGATTATATACACCCAGACAATTGTCCTCGTGATATTCCATGACTTTTGTCAACCAATTTTAACTCATAAACCATGCAGAATGAGTTTGTTGTGACATATACTATTTTCCTAGAATCTTGGAAATGAGGGATCAAATTCAAAATTGATTGAAGTGTTGGTGGGAGGCTTCAAATACTTGATTTGTGTCTTAAGACTTCACTTACATCCTCAATAAATGAACTAATGCTATGGTACATAAAGAATTGTTCAAGTATGTGAGTATGCAATGATGTATGTGAAGCCATGTAAGCTACCACATGAATAAAGTCCATGATTCCATTAAATAAACTTGTTATCCTTGATGATTCCTTCATATTCAAGCATGTTGAGACCTTTTTTGTTCTAAAAATTTTATCATTGACTTTGTAGATAGTTAGATAAATTATTGAGCAATATTTGCGACCATAATGGAATTGGATTCTAGATGTGTGGAGAAAATAATCACTTGATATGATTGACAACAATGCTAGGGTACGATTTTCAAATGCCATGCAGCAATGCCCCTTTTTTGTAGTCTAGGAAGCAATATTCATGATATAAGTAGGATAAGGTTTTGATAAATCATGGCTAGTAAACGAGGACTAGATAGAGAATGTTTCATCCTCAAAACGATTAGGGGTAGATTTTGATAAGAAAGGAGGATTGAAGGAAATTCTCTCTACTCTAGAGGCAACTAGGGTTTTGATAACTAGTGAGTTTGTAACAGATAACCCAAGGGACTCTCTATCATAGAAACTACTACAATGGTTGACATGCGAAGAGGCTAATGGAGTAGAGGGTGAACAGATTGTGGGTATAGAGCAAGGATAGGTATAATGGCTAGGGCCAACTCTCTTTGATCTTAATAGAGGAACCTGCAAGGACCGACAGGTTGGTCGAGAGGTCCATGGTGGAAGGCATAAAATTGGATGGATAAGAGGTGTTGGAGTTTGAGGTCTACGGAAGCACGTGAACAACACACGAAAGAAGAAGAAGCTTGGAGCACAACACACAATATTGAATGTATTACCAAGTGAATTTAAAAAGACTAGTAACCCATTAGATTATAGTTGTATATACAAACAAGGGGAAAAACCTTCTAAAGAGGGAAAAAGGTGTCTAGTGGCCTAAGTGTGTTCACACACATCACTACCAAAATATATCAACAAATCACCCCTAAGAGTGATGGGGTGAACAAGGAGCTGGCACTTATGTATAAGGAAGTGCCAAGCTATGTGGAAAGAGCTCAATCCACAAAAGGGAGTAAGCCCAAAGCTTTGTGGAAAGCTTCAAACCTCTCCCAAGGAAGAGCCTTTTTTTTTAAGATCTACAATGTTATCATGTGTGGGCATGTATGCCAAACTATCTCTAGTAGAGAACCTCTTCCTGACATAATGATAATGTACCTCAATGTGCTTTATGCGAGCATGAAACACAGGGTTCCTTGCAACTGCCAATGCACTCTGATTGTTAGTGAAGATGGTGGTGGCAAAAGACTAGCCAACACCCAAATCTGCCAAAAGCATTTGAGCCACACACACTCAACAGTCATTGAGAAAGTTTCCCTATACTCATTCACACAACTAGAAGTGGCCACAGTAGGCTACTTCTAGATCAACCAAGATATGCATGAGATACCACGCATGAAGTAAAAACCACTAGTGGATACACAAGTGTCATATCAGCTAGCCCAATCAAAGTTAGAAAAAGTATGTAAATCTGGTGGTAGTGATCCCCCCTTGGGATAAAACACTCCAAGTAATCGGGTACCACTCAAGTACCAAACGATGCGCTTAACTGCTTGCCAATGCTTGATACCTAGGCAATGCATAAACTTGCTCATGTGTGAGACAAAAAACTAAATATCAGGACGAGATGTGCATGACTAAATCAAGCATCCTATAGCCTGTTGATAGAGAATGACATCAAATGAATCTCCAACATCATGAAATCTGAAGTGTAAACATGTTTCCATGGGTTGGCAATAGGTTTGCAATCTTCAAGACCAAAAAACTGCAATAATGTGTCAATACATTTTCTTTGACACAGAGCTATTCCATCATCAAATTGCATAAATTGAATGCCCAAATAAAGATGCAAATAGCCCAAATTTAACATCTCAAATGATTCATACAAATCAGCCTTAAAATCATAAATATGCTTCTCATTAGGACCAGTGAATAGCATGTCAACATAGACAACAATGATCAAAAGCACATCATTTGCATGCTTAACATATAAGATGTTCTCAATTGGATTGTTCTCAAACCATGTGCAATCAAGTAGGCATGTATCTTTTCATACCAAGGACATGGTTCTTACTTCAAACCATATAATTCCTTTTTCAACTTCCACACTTTGTTTTCATGCCCTTCTGCACAAAACCATGAGGCTAAAAAACATACACTTCTTCATGTATGTCACCATTCAGAAACGCACTTTTAATGTCCAGCTTGTGTACATTCCAAAAATGATGCGCTGCAAGTGCACAGATGCTATGAATGGTAGTCATTCAACATGTGGGTGCAAAGGTCTCATCAAAATCAATGCCTCTTTCTTGAGCATAACCTTTTTGCAACAAGCCTAGTTTTGTACCTATCAATTGTTCCATCAAGTTTACACTTGAGTTTGTATACCCATTTAGTGCCAATGGCCTTTTTTCCAAGAGGAAAATCACATAAAGGCTAGGCACCGTTTTTCATAATAGCATCATATTTTGATTGCATAGTAGCTATCCATTTTTCTGAATTTTGTGCTTCATCAAAAGAAATAGGCTCATTCTCATCACAAAAACTAGAGGCAGCCATATTATAGAAATATGATGTAAAAGTAGCACTATGAGATCCTAAACGAGTATCATATGACAAAGGTGCAACTAATTTGCTATCTCACAAAGTCTGAACTAGTAATTTAGGCATAGTTTTTGACTCCTCTATATGAGCCGTCTCATCAAAAAATGCATCATGTAAATCTCAGTGAGAAATGGAATGACCTCCATCATCATGTGAAACCTGTTAAGGCTGAGAAATCGCCTCATTTGGATGAGCACTTGACTATCCACCTATCAAAAGAGAAAGCAAAGTGTCATACACATCTTTGGAGCTAACTGATGTCTCCTTGGTAGATGAAAGTAATGATTGAATTGAATCTTCCACAAAAACAACATCATGGCTAACCAAAATGTGTTTAGTCTGTTGATGATATAGATGACAGCATTTGGTACAGAACTGTACCCAACAAAAATAAATTTCACTACTTTATGATCCAATTTTTAGCATTGTTGTTTAGGCACTAATACATATGACAAACAACCATAGATGAGAAATAGAGGGTTTTTTACCATGCCAAGCCTCATATGGAGTGATAGAATATAGTGCTTTAATGGGACACCTGTTAAGTACATATGCTACACGCATAATAGCCTCAAGCTAGAAATTATGTGGTAAAGCTTGACTTTTGACCATACACCTCACCACCTCCATGAGAGACCTATTCTTTCTTTCAACAACACCATTTTTTTGAGTGTATACAGCACTATACAGTGAGTTTTATCCCACGCTCAATTAAACATGCAATAAAATGAGAAGACATGTACCCCCCCTGATCAAAACGGAGGGTGCCCATTTTACATGCTGAGAGAACTTCGGTATAACTAGAAACTATTTGAAGCACATAAACACTTTGAAATTTTCTTTTAATGGATACACCCATGCATGCTTGGAAAAACCATCAATAAAAGTCACAAAGTAAAGGTAGTTCCCAAAAGAAGGTTTCTTCATAGGACCACATACATCACTATGAATAAGCTACAATTTCTAAGTAGCTCAAAATGAGCTATCTTTTGGGAACGTGGAACCGTGCATTTTTCCCAAAATACAACTTTCATAGACATGTTTACTAGGTGCCTCAAGTTTGGGCATAGAGGACACCATTTCACATTTCTGCAAGTGTAGCAAACTAGAAAAATTCACATGAACAAAGTGTGCATGCCAAAGTTTTGTATCTGAGATAGCCTGAGAATGTTGAACTACATATGTTGAATCATTGACAGATTTTGCATAGTCAATGAGCTTATACAACCCACAACATAAAATGCTAAAAGCAATAAGAACATCGCCATTTGATAGATCATGAACTATACATCTATCATCAACAAATTTGATAACCAAGCTGATCTTGGCTAATGCTAAAATTGACGATAGATTTTTCTTGATCCCTGGCACAAACAAAGCATCTGACAATGTAAAGGAACTACCATCAATATTAGCCAAAATAAACTTACCAACTCCCATGACTAGATAAGGGGAGTTTTTGGTGCATGTGATATTATTCCCTATAGGGGTAGGCTTAAATGAATTGAGAAAACTGCACTACGAGGTAATATGTTTGGTTTCCCCACTGTCAAAGCACCAAACATCTCAATCTATTGCAGACATACACTATTCATGAGAAGATGGGCCATAACTGCAAACAATAATAAATGCCCATTCTTCATTCTACACAAGATTAGCAGACTATGTTTTGGGTGTAGAGGCCTTTGCAACAACCATTCTAGCCTCTTTTTTCTTTGCCTCTTTTGCAGCCAGTTTTGGACAACTCTTTATGACATTATCATTTCCTTTACAGTATTTGCAAAACAATTTTTTCTTTTTCTATTTCTTCTCATCTTTGTCTTCCTTTTTCAACTCTACAGGATAAGAAAATTTATTTATACTAGTAGATGAGCTCCATTTACCTTTGCCCTTCTGTGTAGCTAAAAAAACTTGATCTGCAACATGCATAATGGACCTGTTTTGCATAGATTTCTTGCAACAAAATAGAGATTAATTCCTCAAATGTTAAGGCATTTGGATTGCCTTTCATCATCAACCGAAGAGTAGAATCAAAATTCTTATATGAATCTAGAAGACCATTAAGAACGGTGTGCACAAGTGAACTATCTAGCAAGACTTCATCTACAGAGATCAACTGCTCCTTCAAATCTTTGATCTTTTTCAAAAAATTGTCCATCAAATCTCCTTCATTCATATGCTCACTCCCCAACTCTTTTCGAAGGTAACCAACATGAGCCTCATTTCTTGCCTAGTACAAAGTGGTAAGTGTATCCCAAGCATCCTTTGCTATTTTGCAAGAGCGAATATGAGAGATAATGGCACCTTTGATAGACAAAGCTATCAGTGCATGTGCTTGAGCATCTTTGCAATCCCATGCTCTACAATAGGTGCTACAAGAACCGCAACACGAACAGGAATTTAAAGGTTTTCATCTTCAATGCCATCTGCATCATTTTCAATAATTGTATTTGCAAGTGTAGTAGGTAATTAACACCTTGCACAATATTCTACAGTCTTTTTGTGAATAATACATGATGCATCATATATGCCCATAATGGATAATTGGTACCATTCAACTTGTCCTCAATAGCCAACATACGGAATACATCATTGCTTTCGACCATGGGCACTGACTAAAATACCCTGATGCAAAAAAATCATTATATCTCAAAACATTGAACAGAACTACCCTATCGAGCTCTGCTAACCCTGTAGCAAACTTTGAGGCACTTGTACTAGAGAATTAAAACCTATATATATATATATATATATATATATATATATATATATATATATATATATATATATATATATATATATATATATATATATATGTGTGTGTGTGTGTGTGTGTGTGTGTGTGTGTGTGTGTGGCACACAAAAACAAAAGTTCGTACATAGGCATTGTGATAGTGCATTTAGAATGAGTATGGTCACCAATTTTCGTACAATTCTGAGACTATGACCGGAGGGGTGTCGACGATGCTCTAGATGAAGTGGCAACCTGCTCTGAAATCAATTGTTGGAGTTTGAGGTCTACAAAGGCACGTGAACAACACATGGAAGAAGAAGAATCTTGGAGCAAAACACATAATATTGAATGTATTACCAAGTGAATGCACAAAGATTAGTGGCTCATTAGATTTATAGGCATATATGCAAGTGGGGGGGAGGGAAAAAAGTGCCCTGACAATCCTAAGTGTTTCATACCAAAATACATCAACAAAGACGAAAAAGAATTTGAAAAACTCCAACATGAAGAGGAATTTTGTGGTCCATTGATCGAGGAGGATACTTTCATCACAATGGAAATGCATATAAGAGGCACACCTTCCAACAATTTACCAAAAATTTTAAGGATGATCGAGATATCCACGTCTAGTTGTTTGAGATACAATATGAACTTGTGGATGGGAGTAATAACCAGAATCAAAAGTGGCACGTATTTGATGCCAATTTATCATGTAAATTAGTGTGATGGTTGACCAAATTTGATGGGAACCAATTTACTTCTTACGAATACATAAAATAAATATTCCCAAAAAGGTTTCTATGATTGAAAATAACTATTCATCTATAGGTGACATAATAAATATAAAGAAAGCTACTTGACAAGTCAACAGAAAGATACACTACAATGTTCTAGAACACATTGAGGTAAATGCCAAGAACTACTCATCCATTACATGTAGTTTTAGGTGGTTTTTTAACGGGCTCAAACCAATATTGAGGGATAAAGTATGGGTTTATACAACAGATACACCTTCTACCGATAAAGTGGTGGGAGCATCACAAATCCTTGAACAAACCATTGGGTACTAGGCTACATATGGATGAGAAGTCAAGTGGATAATTGACAATTGGATAGTATAGTAGTGAAATTGATGGAAAATTTGGGGATAGAACCAAGCAATCCAATGAAGCAAAGAATGCTATGTAAGATGCAAAAATCCCAGTCATATTGTGTACAATTATTCCTAAACAAACTTGTATTGTGTGATTGTAATACATATAACCAGAATACTAGAGAAGGACAACATGTTCTTGTTAAGTAGAAGAAAGTGGAGTAAGGTGAAGGATCAATATTTTTCGACTTAGTTGGGTGATGAAAACCATATTCCATTAAGGTTGAGTGTAGAAGTATTTTGAGGAATAGAAATAATAACATTTGGTGCTAAAGTTTCCCTTCCCAAACCCATTTTGTTGGAGATTATGTACATAGTTAGATAAATTTTTGACCAGCAATTTTCAATTAGTGGATTTTTTAAACATAGTTCATTTTTTGCCTCAAGATTGTAAACATTTTTTTGTTCACCACACCAACTTTTCCCTTGGATATATAATGTTGAGATTCCTTTCGGATACCATGAAAATTGGGGTAGTCTCTTTTTCACTTGAATAATATTGTTAATCTCAATAAGTAGGAGTTTCAATTTATATAAATGTGTTTCCTTCTCATTGATTCTCTTGATCTTCATGCATCGAGTGTTCAAGCAATAGATCCAAATGACGTTCATAATGTTATAGTTTTTGCATATTAATCAATCCATTAAATACAATATTGTAATTAGACTCGTAGGTGTCATAATTTTACAATAATCAATGATAGTCCATATATCTATCAAATCTATATAAAATCCTTTTGTTTACTCTATTTCATATCCAAGCCTTGAGAACATTACAAGAAATATTGCACTCAATGGGTATAACAAGTTTTTATTTCTACCAAAATTTTCCTTTCTTTTACCATAATTATGATACATATAAAAATTTTTATATGTTTTTCATCATAGTTATCCACATCAAAGGAAAATTTTGTGACCTTCTAACAGGATTTTACATCATACTTCATTCTTATGTATATCCCTTACACCTCTCCTATTAGTGCTCATCTATCAAGATGCAGCAAAATCATTTGATCAATTAACGCATGTATCATCTCATGATGTATAATATGATGTTTTATTGACATTGCAAAACTTGCACCATTATTGTCTTGTTTGTATCCTTTAGAAACAAGAAATTGTATCCATTAACAAAGTAATATGAAACTTCCAATTTTGTTTTGTTCTAGTGTGCCATGATGAAGGGAAATTATAGAGTATATTAAGGTCAACATTGCCTCAATGACAAAGACCATATACGTGAGAATGTCTGCATAATCATTCTATTCCCTTCCATATGATAATAATCTTCTCACAAGAAGAAGGTATGGCTCCAAAATCTTTGGATGTTTCATCCTCTATGCAATAGGGCAAGGTGAATGGCACTTATAAGGCAAGAAGAGCAAACAAAACCAAAGGAGAAGCAAGAAGGTAAGAAGGCCAAATCAAACATGGAAGAGGAAATGGAAGAGTCTTATGAGAAGATGAGGGAAAACTTGAGGAACCAACCGGCTCACCATAAGTTTAGGCTATACTAATTGATCTGAATGGATGTTAAGGTACAAAGTGACTTACTCCAAGTCATTCACTCTACTTATTTGAATCCACCACCAATTGTAGATGGATACATGGTGAACATCCCTCTAGTATCGTTAGAAAATTATCATAGTTTGAGACTAAAAGTCTTAATTAAAGATGGTGTTGTTAGGTGTTATAGTTGATGGTGGGTTTGGCATCAATTTGATGCCCCATTTCACTAGTTGGACTTGACTATGGAAACACCATTTCAAGTGATGTTGGTAGAAAAACATCATGTCATCCCTCTTGGCATCATAAAAAAGGTATTGATGATGGTACAAGGCTTCCAATTCATACTACATTTTGTTGTCATTGCATTACAACAAGAAACCTCCTTCTATTGTTGGCCAGACCTTGGCTTAGGTAAACCAAGGCACTTGGATCTCCACCAAAACAAGTGAACAATTTCAAATTCATTTGGAATAAGTGTACAATCACACAAAAGGTATTGGATACAACATGGAACTGAGGTAATGCCTTCTTTACCACTTAAAGAAAATAACTTGCTTTGCTAGATGATGGGAAGCCTTGAATCCTAAATAGTGGAAATACATGAATTAGATGAAGAATTAGACCACGTTGGACTCTAGCCATCGTCTGCACCTCATAATAACTTTCCAATAGATGGTGTCCAATTGCTATAGATGGATCAATAGTGGTAAGAAAGTGTGATTTTTAGACTTCATATATGGAAGCAAGTATTACCACATGATTGCAAGGAAAGAAGCAAAGAATACAAGAAGAATGGTAGTTGGCTACTTGCCTAGGTCCAAGGGTACCAAGTTGGATAAATACTTTTGGATGGATCACCACATGCTAGGAAAAATGTTCTAACACCTTCAAGGGGGCACACACCGCCAAATGGGCTACTTTTCCAAAATGAGCAGATATCATGACCAGAGTCGTATATAGTGCCATGCCATGAGAAATCAGGTAATCAAGTCAATGGGGATAATTTTATTGTTGTAAATCCAAAACACGTTGATCATCAATAGGAAGCTCTCACCATGGATTTTGATTGAGCAAGAAATAGAACATCCTATTTCTAGAAATTTCATCTCATTGGACCGAGAAGAAAATTATGGAACATAAGTTAAGTAACAAACAAGTTCATGCTCTTGAAAACCTATATGAAGATTTCGAAGAGAAAGCATTACTGCAAGACATTAACATTCGAGATAATCAAAACCTTCAAATAGTCAATCCACCAAGTAACACAGCTATGAAACTTCTTCTATCTATTCTAAAGGTATTGTTAAATTCTTTACTATAAGAAAATTAGACATGAAAAAAATCCAATATGAACATGCACTCCTTAGATTACCATTGGTGGATTGAACCTCACGTGCATGATGTTCTTATTGATGTTGTGAGGAATCCAAATTCTAAGTTAGGAGAAGCTAGGCTTAGAGCTATCATCATAATCAATCCAAAAGAAAGATTTTAAAGCTTTGGGTGAAGGCAAAAATGAAGCCATCTCCTGAGAAGCATATGAAGTGTGAAGTTTCCTAGGTTAGGGGTCAAGAAGCATTGAAGGTTCATTTCCATGTCAAGTACAAATGGTCAAATGATAGTAGAAAATGTACTTAACCAAGGTGTGGACCAAGGAGTGGGCCAAGGTCATCACTAAGGTGTGGACCAAAGTGTGGAACAAGATGTGGACCAAGCTCTTGACCAAGGTGTGGACCAAGGTTTGGGTCTGAATCAAAGTCTAGTCCAAGGTTGATTAAGGTCCACTAGACCAAGGTTGATATTGTAGTCAACCTAGGGCCATAATATTGATGAGTATCCGATCAAAATTCAGGTAGAGACTCGATGTCAAATGATCAAGTTGGAAACAAGCAAGTACCATGTTGGTTAGGGTCTTGGACCTGCCTTTGCTCATAGTGCAACAACCTATGGGCACCTCCCCTGATAGGATCTTTTGTGGTTTGCAAGCCAGTGTCGGTGTGTCATTTCTTCTCCTCTATGGATTTCTCTTTGCATGTAGAGACACTCACCCATAGCCACTGATCTTGCCTTCAAGCATTATATATATAACTAGGGTCTTGGCACTCTTTCGACAAGAAGAGAGTCACATAGAGTACATGTGTTACTAAGTTGTTGATTTGTCTACTTCATCATGATGTATTTGTGTTCATGAGATTGGGCTAGTTAATATGAGTCTTGGACTCTACATGTATGTAGTAAGTCACTCCCATTGGAGTCAAGAGTCCTCTCTATATGTGTGTTGACGTGTAGGAGTCCTTTTATTGTAGCAATATTCTGTGTATCAAGTGTTGGTCATTACCTATTGTACTCTTGTTGTATTCCTTAGTCCTCAACTATTAGTTGTGGGGTTATTCCTGCTTGTACTAAACCCCTCTTTTAAGAGTTTGGGGCAAGTTTATGTGACAATATCTTGCTATGTACTCACTTTATACACCTATGTTGCAATGTTTCGTTTTGCTTAAGTTGTTTACCAGACTATTGCAATTTTCCTATTGTATATTAGGTTGTAGATCTCCATTGTGTTGTGCTAATTTTTTGTTTATGGTTAGTGTTCTAAGTTCCAATAAGTTGATGGAGAATCATTTTCACTAATAAAGATTTGAGGTGTAGTCTTGTTGTGTAAGTAATTGGTGATGCAGCCTCATTGATAGTGGACCAATAGAACATCACTTAATAGGCCTTAGTCTTGTGTTTGCAAATTGAACCCCGATGGTACCATATCATCTCAATAAAGTATTGTGTGGATCTTAGGTCCATTAAGAAAATTCTAGGTGTTGGAATCAGGATTCCAAATTGAGTACCAATTTCTTGGCATTAGCTTTGTATTGGTTGATCACATTTATTCTTCTTTCAATTTTCTTTCTTGTTATGAGTTCCTCTTGTGTACTTTTGAGATTTCCATTTCTCCACCATTGTGTAGATTTGAAATCTTGGCGATTTGGGTGTTCCTTGCATAAACATGCTAGAGATTATATTTCTCCAAGGAGATTCTATCCCTAAAATAGCCACCCCATAAGGAAGCTACAATCTCTATAATGGTGATATAATTATTTCTTCTAGTATGCTACATTATGGGTTTTATATAATCACAATTTATGGCAAATCTATGAATGATTTAGCATCTATAGTTTCCAATTTGCAAAACATTTCAAATACATAACTTAAACATGGATGTTTCATCTATCTTCTTAAAATGTTTGTGACACATATTTTTTCTAAACTACAATAAATTTACTTCCCCAAAGATACTTCAATAAGATTTGAGCATAAATCAAAGCTCGTTTGCATTAATGTGACATTATCCAAAGTCCATGTCAAAATTATCTATGCTTTCTCATTTTCATATATGGGTCCAAAGTGTTTTTAATATTTAAACAATTATCTATTATAAGTGAAAACATATCAACATGTAAAATGGGCACCCCTCAATTCAAACCAGGAAAGGAAGTACATATTTTATGACTTCAAAACATTTTCGTGCAAGTATTGGATAAAACACAAATGTAGAATGTCTTATACACCATAATAAAATGGTAAGGTTGGAGATCAAAACAACTCTCATGGAAATGCCAAGATGTATGGTCAATTGTGAAGCCTTACCTCATATTTTCTTACTTGAGGATATAATATTGCATATATGTTTAATGGGTTTCGTACTAAATCATTATAATTGTTCTGACATGACCACATGCCATTCCTTGCTCGTTTGTGTTATTTTTTTAATATTCCATTTGCATTCCTACCTTTTAAAAACATGTAAATATTCAAATGACATCACTATGAAATGTATTTTTGTTGGATATAGTTATCAAAGAATAGAATATTGTTTGTAACATTGACAAGGCAAATTGTATTCTAGTTAGATGAGATGTAGTCTTTGTGGAAGATGAAATCCATGGAGACATGAGTGGGCTTAAAAAAAAAAAAAGAATTTTTATGAAATTATGTTCCTCTTTTCAATGGTGTGGTCAATCAAATGTATTTCCTAGTGAGGAAAATTTCTTGATCCCTCCAAGTTTTGAACGATGATAACATCATTCCATCTTTAATGCAAGTAAGAATAATGCACTTGTTAATGAGAGGGTAAACAATGTGGCAAAAACTATGTTTGAATATTTCCTATAGAATTTAAGGGTTATTAAATTAGTTCCAACTTCCCCTTCTTGTACATTCCCTCACTAGGTGGCTACTTTAGGAATAGGTTCTACTTGGAGAAGTATACTCTATATCATGTGTGTGCAAAAATTGGCACTCTTCAAAAATGGTGAAATCCTTAAAAGTTTCATAAATAGCAAAATTTAGCTCCAAATAGTACCCAAAGGAGTTCCAAAAGAATAGAAAAAACGCAAATAACATGTAGTGCTGACACAAGGAAGGAAGAAAAATGACTTAACTAATGACAAAACATTAGCCCAAGATAGACCCGACATGGTCTAGGTATACACAGTTTAAGATTGAGAGAAGTAAGCAACATTAGACAAGTCAATTCACTATCACTCAGGTCACCTGCACAATCACCTTCACTAGCAAGGCTCCTCTTCCACTAGTAGCACAAATAGCACATCAGCTAGGCAGTTGCTTAAGACTATTTTCATACAAGGATATCCAAAAAGTAGGTGTATAATATCAAATAGCACACAAGAAGATAAGTGGATTAACTCACAACCAAAGAATATGACCATCAATACACACTTAAACAAAAGGATTGGTCCCGCTGATAAGAACACACCAAGTATAGTCTAGCAAACCAAGGAAATTATCCAAACAATCTATTCGAAAACAAGGAACACTAGAAAATGGTCTCAACACTTGCACAAGACTTCAACAATAGTGGGCTAATACACTACAAGACTAGCCCAAAGCTAGCCCAAGATCCAAGAATACTCACAAGAGGGCTAGACCAACACACTTGGGTAAGTAGGCCAAGCTCAAAATTACAACAAGGATACAACAGATAGAGACCAACCACAGACACTTAGAGCATAAGGGCTTCTCCTACACACATGTATGTAGTAGTGAAAGTCCTAATATTCCCAAATGGAGTGGATCTGCATGTGCAAAGCTGGTCCTTGGAGGAGGCAAAACTAGCCCTTGAAATAGGTTTCACTCCATGAAATGGTCTGGCAAGAAGGCAGCTACTAGCAAAGGACAGTTGCCCAGGTGGGCCACCACCCAATTAGCATGGTAAGAAGCTTTGGACATATCCCCACCCCCCTCGGATGGCTTTTGACACATACACGATTTTGGAGTCTGAGGTGGTGTGACCAAAAAGTTATCTTTTAAGCATTAGTACCAAGGTGACCAAGAAGTAGTGGGTCTTGCTTATGGTGACCACCACTATGTGCATTAATTGGGGTGACAAACCTTTGTTGTGAGGTGGAGGGCGACCAACATTCTTTGGTGTGAGTTGGAGAGCGAACAACATTCTTTCTGTCCCCAAAGAGAGGGTGACTCGTATCTTCGAGGAGGACAACCAACAATCAAATTTATCTTCATATAGGTGACCAAACTTGTACCTTGGCAATAGCATATGGGCGACCAAGCATGCCCTTCTCGAGGGCGACCAAAACCTTCCCCTGTCCTTCTCCAGCAAAACCAAACACTGTGTGCTAAGGAGAAAGGATGATCAATATTTGGTGGGATTTGCATGTACTCAAGCGACCAACCTCTGGTGGGCATAGACTGGGGCGACCAAGTTCTTGGTGACCAAATTCTTTTTGGATATAAATAGGGGCGACCTAATTGTTTTCAAAAGGGTGACGAAAATGTTGCCAAGAGGCCATCAAGATTATCTTTAGGGAGAGAGTGGACGACCAACAATCGTGTGTCCTAAACACATGGGCAACTAAACTTCTTGGGAGGCAACCAAATTCTTTGCCATATTGGGGCTTGGCCATGACTTCTTCTAGAGCTTGTCTTCTTCTAGAGCTTGTCTTCTTCTAGAGCTTCTACACTTCGACCTAGTGCCATCCCACCCCGAGGCGACCACCCCAAGGGTGTGATCCTACAAAACTATGGTCCCATCAGGAGTGCCAAACTATAGCTGACCTCACTGGGTGGCTACTTTACGGATCGATTCTCTTTGGAGAAGAATATTCCCTAACATACTTGTGCAAAAAGAACCTCCACAAATGTAAAAATCCTTAAAAGGTTCCAGAACAAAAAAATGTAGTTTGAGATAGTACCCAAAGGAGTTCCAAAAGAATAGAAACAACTCAAATAACATGTAGCGTTGACACAAAGAAGTATGAAAAAATACTCAGCTCATGACAAATTCTCAATCCAAGACAATCGCAATAGCCTCTAAAAAATACACACTCTTTGACATTCACAATCCAAAAATAATAGAAGTAACGAGCATTAGACTAGCCAATTTGTTGCCACCTTCCTACCATCACTGAGGTCACCTACACAATCACCTTCATTCGCAGGGCTCCTCTTCCATTAGTAACACAAGTAGCACATCAGCCAACTAACGATTGATTATACTACTACCATACAAGGATAACCAAAACAATAGTTGTAAATATTAAATAGCACACAAGAATATAAGTGGATTACTTCATGATCAAAGAATATGGCCACCAGCACACACTTACACAAAAGGTGTACTCCCAATGATAAGAATGCATCAATAACAATCCATCACACCAAGGAAATTATCCAAACAATCTTTATAGAAAGAACATGGAATACTATAGAAAATGATCTCATCACCTGACCATGATTCCAAGAGGAGTGATCCAATACACTACAAGACTAGCCCAAAGACTAGGCCAAGACTCGAGAATACTCACAACACGGCTAGCCCAACACACTTGAGTTAGTATCCCAACCTCATAATTACAAGGAACTTAGAAACTTAGATCATAGGGGACTCCTACACATGTATGTAGTAGATGAAAGTCCCAATAGTCCCAAATAAGTGCCAAGTTGTTGTTTATATAGATACAAGTAAGCCATATGAGTGGCTTTGCATGTGCAGAGGTAATCCTTGGAGAAGGCAAAAGTGCCCCTAGATATAGGTTGCACTCCACAAAATGGCCTCCCAAGAAGCTGGCTACCAACAAAGGGCAATTCTCAGGTGGGCCACCACCCAATTGGCATGGTAACAACCTTTGGACATATCTCCCATCGAATGGCTTCTGACACATAGATGACTTAGAGTCTAAGGTCGAGAAACCAAAAAGGTTGTATCTTCTAAGCATCAGTACCAAGGTCACCAAGTAATGGGTCTTGCTTAGGGTGACCATAACATTAAGCATTAATTGGGGCTACCAAACCTTCGTTGTGAGTTGAAGGCTGACCAAATATTCTTTGGTGTGAGCACAAGGGCAACCAACATTCTTTGTGTCACCGAAGAGAGAGGGTAACTGGTATCTTGCGAGAGGCTAACCAACAATCAAGCCTTTCTTCATAGTGGTGACCAAACTTGTACATGGGCAGCAACATCAAGGCAACCAAGCATGACCCTCTCCCATGTAACCAACACCTCGCCATATCCTTCTCCAAGGCGAACAAACACTTGTGTGCTATGGAGCAAGGGTGGCCAATATATGGTGTGATTTGCATCTACTAGGTCAACCAAATTTTGGCAGGCGGAGACTAGGGTGACCAAATTCTAGGTAGACATAGATTGGGGCTACCAAATTGTCTTCAGAAAGCCAACCAAAATGTTTCCAAGTGATGAACAAGCTTGTCTTCAGAGAGAGTGGGCGATCAACAATCTTATGCCATGAAGCCATGGGCAATAAAATTGCTCGAGAGGGGACGAAATTCTTTGCAAGGCTCGATCTTTGCCATGTTCTCTTCCAAAGCTTGTAAAGTGACACCTAGTGCCATTCCCAGGGTGGCCTTGCGGGTGTGGCCATGCCCTTGGGCAACCACCTCAAAGGGGGAGGGGGGGCAACTAATAAAGGCAGCCCTAGTCTTCAGAGAGGGGACCAACAGCACTAGACGACAGCCAAGAGAGCAGAGAGGGCAACTAGGGGTGACCAAATCCTTGTCCCAGGGCAACAAATGAGCAATCAAAAAGTTTCCAGGTCTGACAAAATTGGCAGCCAAACTTAGTGGTGTTCAACACTAGGGCAATCAAATCTTAATACCATGTCTTCCTCTAGGGCAACCAATTCTTATCCCAAGGCTTTAGCATTCAAAGATGGGTGACCAATCTCCAACCAACCAAGGCGACCAACATTTGTGAGCTCTTTCAAGTACGCAACCCCCAAAATTGCACCACCAAGTTTATGCTTCCTCAAGTTGAGGGCAAGTTTCCAAGCAACCATCTGATAGCTAAACAATCTTCCATTCCTTGTGAATTCACTTCTTTTATGTTACACTTACTGTACATAAGTTCTCATGGTACCTCTTTTGCATCAAGTCGTTATACAATTATTGTCTCTAGTCTTTATTATGATTATCAACTGATTTGCAAGTCTCATTTACAATGTCATATTAAGGGCTTTTGCATCATTATCCAAACATTTATTTCATGAAAATCAAACGAGGAATCACATTGTATCAAATGTATAGCCTTGAAAATTGCAAGCTCATTGATAATCTTATGAAAACATCTTTACAACTGAGTCTTCTTGATATTGGAGATGCATTTGATGCTCTCTATCAAGAACCTATGGCATTGTTAATTTGTGTCCATTACAGGACTTGGTATTCGATTTGTTCTCTCAAATGATCAAGTTTATTCACATCCAAAGTATCACACATTCACAACCAATCTAGCACATATTTCACTAATTGAGCGGTCCCTATAAGCTTGGGTTGTTTTACCACTAGAGAGGATTATTACCATCATAGTTACATGCTTCTTCAACCTTAGTTTGTGCTAGTTAGTCTCATGCCTACATGTCCACAATTGGCTTTTTCCTTAATGCTTGGTATCATGCATATCTAGGTTGAGCTAGAACCTAGTGTTATCACTTCCAATTCTAAAACTAAATATAAGGAAACTTTCTCAACTAGTATTTAGTGTGGTTGAGTTGTCTTTTGGTTGCCTGAGGTGTAGCTTGACCTTCTAGCATCATCACCTTTAACCATAAAGTACACATAGTTGCACCATAGCTAGTGTTCCATGCTCACACATAGCATATTGAGTGGCACTATCATTACATCAAGGAGATATTCTTCTAGAAAGATCAATTTGATTCATGTGCCTCTAAAAAAAGATACAAAAAATGTCACAACAGCTCTATCATGTGAGATGTTCAAATCTTTTTGCAAAGTTTTGGCTTATTCCCTTTCCTTGATTGTATATAATACATTGTTGTATGAGCACACTTTTAATCACCAAGATACTTTTTAACTCTTTGAGGTTTTTCCCCTAGCTCATATATGTACACCCATAACATCAACAAGCTGCTTATATTTGAATACCTCACGCTTAGTAAGATAATTGTGTAGTGTGTTTCTAAGTTCCCCAATCATGTTATTTTTGTATTACCACTTGATCTACAAAAAAATTAAGTGATCTACATCTAAACATATTTTCTAATATAGCTTTTCAAGCATCAAGACCCTTGTCCAATTGAGGGGATGCAACATCTTTGTTCGATCCAAAGGTGGCTTGGATTATGCATGTTTCAAATATTAGTCATCTCAATTATTATATTACATTGATTACAATATCCACACACAAATGAACCTATTTTCACATGCTAAGTCAAACAAGGTGGAAAAATCCATGGAAATATAAACATACATCAACGAAACAAGGATCAATCAATTTGATCTTGTTCCTTTACGATGTTATACTATATATAGCTTATCATGCAAACATCAAGTTAGGGCTCCCAAAGCTATTACTTCTTTGTCCAACTGCGGGGATCCAGTGGCTTGACATTCTACGCATGTTTCAAATATTGGCCACCTACTACCATTCTAATACAATGATCACATATCTTTGATAGATCTTTTGAAGCATCTAGATCCTTGTCCTATTGAGAGTGTGCTTATGATAGAGTGCTTGCTATCATAAGCACGCTTCATCTATTAGTTACCTAGTAGCATTCTATTCAATTGATCATATATATATATATATATATATATATATATATATATATATATATATATATATATATATATATATATATATATATATATATATATATATATATATATATATATATATATACACACACACACACACACATATATATATATATATATATATATATATATATATATATATATATATACATATATATATATATATATACATATATATATATATATATATATATATATATATATATATATATATATATATATGTATATATATATATATATATGTATATATATATGTATATATATATATATATATATATATATATATATATATATATATATATATATATATATATATATATGTATATATATATATGTGTGTGTGTGTATATATATATATATATATATATATGTATATATATATGTGTGTGTATATATATATATATATGTATATATATATATATATATATATATATATATATGTATATATATATATATATATGTATATATATATATATATGTATATATATATACATATATATGTTTACATATATATATATGTATATATATATATATATGTATATATATATATATATATATATATATACATATATATATATATATATATATATATATATATATATATATATATATATATATATATATATATATATATATATATATATATATATATATATATATATATATATATATATATATATATATATATATATATATATATATATACACACACACACACACACACAAGCAAGCCTCTTATCACATGGTGAGTGAATCGAGAGGAAAAAGTAGTGGAAACATAGATATACATCACAAAGATATGGATCGATCAATCCGATCATGTCCCATTGTGTGATCTTACATATAGCATTTCAAGCAAACATCAAGTTAGGGTTCACAAGGAACCCTAAATGTTTGAATGCAAATTTGCCATAAGTACACAAACAAGCAATGGGGAACTCAACTCTTCTCACATCATCGCAAGATTGAGAGAGCTGGGACAATAATGACATATAAAATGACATTGTGCATTTCACGCCACAAAATTTGTATTATTATAGTCTTGTGAACATGAGATCACATCAATCAACATATCATAGAACTTCTAATGAGAGTTTTCTTTCCAAAGCATGACGAAGATAACAAAAGAAAATACCAAGTAAATAGCATTGAATGTCATAAAAAAATAACGTAAAGATATAATGTAAAATTTTGTAAGAGGGATTGAATAAAAACCTTATGTTAGTTATCAACTTGTAATTGTAAGAGCTTTTACCTAGGTTTTGATGCTAAAAATCATCATCATATAAATATATAGTCACAATGTATGCAAATTATGCCAATGGAGAAAATTTAAATGCAAACATAGAAACACACAAGTAGAGACTCACTCATGCCTATATACATACATATGCATTGTATGTATACTTGCAACAAAAAGAAACATGCATGCTTGCACAGATATATGCATGCTTACATAAAGAGAATGAAAGAGCATATAGAGGTTTGAAATAGGAACATATATGGACAAAAATGTTTTGAAAATAGTTGAGATGACAAGGATGAAAAAGTTCATGTTGAATGTGAACATAAAGGCAAAATGACGATATCTACTTCTCCTCCCAGTCATATATTCCTTGTTTCTCATACGTAAGTGGTTCCACGACCCTCTAGGTCATGGATTTTTACTTGTCCACAAAATCTAGTGCTCCCATTTTCTTGCTTTTCCTCAAATATTCCCCCATGCTAGAGACCTTGAAGTCCTTGACATTTTCCTGCAAACAAAAAGATACAGCCTACTTGGTCATATGTCTAACATTGAAGAAGACAGTAATTATTACCATGATGAATGTTGTCACAGCCACCACTAGCCATGCTTTGGCACCATGTAGAAAGTGCACCATCACTAATGCTCACCTAAATACCCTGTAGAAAGTGGCATGGAGAAGCAAAAAAGCAAAAAAGCAAAAAATACACATCCATGCACACTATATAGATCCCCAAATGAATTTACCATGAGATGGGAAAAATTACAAACAGATTACTCTGAGTTCAACCAAGGCCATGTATGCATGGAGGGAACAAGTCGTCAAATAAAAATGTAGTGATTCTCTGATGCTTTGAAATGATAGAATATGAGATAAATCTTCGGTACATGAATGAGCGATATTTTCAATACATAAATGACAACTGATATAAAATGGAGCTTTGCTTCCATATAAAGGGTAAATACATGTAACTGTATATACATCTATGAGGATTATGAATCCTCCAAAGAGTAAATGTCCTTTGACTTTATTCAATACTCCATACATTTAGTACTTTTAGTACTCTTTTTTATGCTTGCATATGTTTTTTGGTGGCCTCAATCAAGAAGGTTTTTTTTAGTAGCAAACACAATCAGCCCCGACTTTTTCAGTTCACGAGCTGCCTCAACCTGCTACATACCCTTGACTCTCTATTAACCTCAAATTTTAATCCTCCATTAGCTTTAGCCTTTCATCACGGGTAGAACTCTGAATATCATCCATAACCATGTGAAAATCTGTAGCCCTAGCTCTTGGAAATGCAACTATTGCAATGGTGTTTATGGTGGTTCTGCATCCCCCATGAAGGCTCGTCTCTTTGGGTTAAGACAGAGACATTGCAAAATGCCCAGCCATCCCTCAATGGATCATGGAAAACTTGACTATTCAACTCCAATTGAGTCAAGGGGTGGGGAATCTACATATGCCTACACCATATGAGACTGAAAACATTCAAGGTAATGAGACTTGATAATGAAGATGTGTCTGATAATCATCCTCCATCTAAAGTGCAATGTGTTAATGCCACAAGCATAATTAGTGCCTCTTCCAATGCTTCACCTGAATCATGTTCACATCCAAAGATCCCTAATGGCATGTTTTGTCTTCTATAAGGTAGTATATGTTTTTAGCACTAGAAAGACAAAACTATGCTAAATATACATTGTAACCATGGATTTTTTTTTTAATTAAATGTTATGAAAAAATATAACACTTGTATTTTATTTTCATTTTTCAAGTGCTCCACGTACTAAACATTTTAAAACCCGTTTTTAAAACTCGTTTTTAGAACTCTTGTTCTACTATGCTATGAACATATGTCACACATATAGACACTTAAGCATGCAAGGATCGAAGGAACTAATGCACTCACCAGGTTTCTAATGTGCTTAGGGAACCTGCAAGCATGCTATAAGATTTTAATACTGGTTTAGAGCAATCAATCAAATGCAAACCACACATGATGTATTTTGTAACAATGGTCAAATGCAAAGCACAAAAATGAAGTATCCATGTCCACAGTACACTTTTATCGGTTTGGTAGTACAGGATGCAGCAAAGCCCATAAAATTAACCTATATACTCTCCATAATCTTACATAATATTACAAAATGTATGCATCAGACATGGTTTCTCCAAGTCCGCCAACATCTGCTCAACAGATACTCACAGGTGCCGAATCATTGAAAGAAGTAGCCATGCAATTGGTCAGTATTCACTTCATGGCCTGATCATAGCACTGGCCAATCAAATGGCAATGGATAGACCTAAGCTTCAACACCTCCTTTATCTAAGAGAGAGCCTTTTCTTGGAGGCAGTATAATCCACCGCCACCTGGCACAATCGTTTCTGAAGTCTCTGAAGACCAGCTTCTGTAGGTGGCTTAAACTTGAACATTTCTGCAGAAAAATACAAATTTGTGAGAAAGGTCCACAGACAGTTCCCTATCGTTCCTTGCTTTCTCTATTACCCTTTTTTTTATTATTTTCTCTTTCAAAACAGAGCTTTCCTTCTTCATATGATATATAAAACTGAGGGCTCATATCCATGATATTAAGAGTACAATGGTTCAAAAATCCCTTCACATACAAATGACATTACAAAATTTTGGCAGAAAAATGGTCCTAACAAATGTATTCCACCTCCATGGCAGAATGCCACACCATCCTCTGAATTTTCTCAGATACCTGCACTAGGTAATCACTGCCATAGCTGCATCCTCCCCTCCCCCTCTTCTCTCAAAATGTGCAACAGGACATATATATACAGGAAGTCATGAACTTCAATGTGAGTACCAACAGGCACTTGAGAAGCTGCAGCTATCAGCTCATCACACATTCAAGATGTTCATATGATATGCCCATAGCACGTACTAATCATTGATTATACACCAATGTGGATAAAATGCTTCTAAAAGGAAAATAAAGAGTACCATAGAGATCAGCATTATCAAGGATTTACAATCAAATTATTAAATTTTGGATATGAATTAAAAGAGATAGGCTGCATCAACTACGAATAAAGGATTTACAATCAAAATGATCAAATTTTGGCTATCAACAAAGAGAGAGAAAGCATCAACTAATCTACTTCTCTCAAAAGAAAGTGCATTCAGGAAGTGCTTGACATTCATAAATCCTAATACAAAGCAACTTAGTGTGCCATCTTAGCCTTACAGGAGTCTAAGTAAAGCTGATAGTCCAAGAGATGATGCAGCCAGAGGAAAAAATTCCTTGTGCTTCATCCTATGCTTCTCTCATGCATACGGTATACCATGGTCCATGAGTACAAAGATAGGCATTCCTCATTCAGTGAGTAGAATGAAGTTCATGTCTAATATATAAGCAAAAAACATTTGAATGCAATAAAACAAAACTCCATGATAGATAAGAGTAAGTATGAAAGATATTCTCATGTATTTCCTTCGTAAGCCTCAAACCAAACACAATGGTACTTAAGTCTTATGATTGGTATAACCCAAAAGTGTATCAATGTTGCAGATATTTCTTAGATTTGAAATTTCAAAAAGCATTAATTGCTGCTCAGACTTGAGTTGAGGGGAAGATCTCTAGAAAATCCCTAAGGTAAGCCAATGAACTTTGTAGACAGAGAAAGGAGATCTCAAGATTAAGACCAAGTATTGGTCACTTTCACCTAATCAAAAGAATTGATCAGACTTAGAACTAAATTATCCAAGTGACTCTGATTTGAACTACCATTAACCTTAGTAGAGTTGTAATGCTTGGATTACAGTTTAGTAACTATCTCATGAGATGAGATTGTAAAGAGTCCTAAGCAGGATTGGATTATCCCTTCGATAGAGTTTTGCAAGACAAAATATCAGGAGATAAAAGAGTCTAGAGATACCCTAGAGATCAAAGAGGTCAAGTGATTCCCAAGGATTTAAGAGATTTGAGTTTAAGATTAGTATTTTGCTTTAAAAATGTTAAAGTTTGAAGATCCAAGAGCAGCCTTTTATGCTTTGTTGCATGGCATGTCAGGGCATATTCAAACCATAGAGTTAGGTATTGAGTTGCACAAAGTTAAAAGAAATTGACAGTGTTCAATTTCTAGTACAATGCTTTGAATTTAAAGAAGATGAAGTTTCAACAAAAGTCACTGCACATAGGCTCAAAGTCAGACAGACTTAACTCAAGTGACGAGCACACCTAACACTAGTAGACTCTAGTGCAAGATGCGAAAGCAATGGTGGAGATTGCACACGCATATGTGAAAATCCAATTACTCCACAGATCATGATAAGTCCCCAAATCTATATAACAGAAGAGTCATAAGTCATTCTCTCTAGCGTGGGATTAGGTTCTTAACAATCTCCTTCCATATCACAGAGTACCACTTTAGACAGAATGTCATGTGGAATCTTTACAATATAAGCCTAAATGTGTAGAGACTATTCATACCAAGCATCTTACAATATGAAATCATATGGAATAGATGTACAACACAAAAAGTATCACACACACTACATGGAAACAAATAAACTTTCAGTTAATTCAAAAGCAGGAAGAAAGATCATTCCTTATCTTGAGTGAGGAGAGGGGGAAAAAAATGAACAAAGGTAGCTATAAAAATGAGTCTGCACCGTCTGTTCAATATTCATAAAATATGACATAGATGGAGACACTGCTTTATAAAGTTGGCTTTAAAAAAGTTTCAGTAGAAAGAAACAGGAAGCATATCAATTCATAGCATGAATTGATATCTTTAACTCAGAAACCTTATCTTTAACTCAGAAACAGGAAACTTGATTCTCCATTTAGGAACCGTTAACAATGTTTTCTAGAATGTCAAAGACCCAAAACATAATGACGCACACACAATGCATTATTCAGAAGCGCATGAACTCAACCTTCACCAGAATTGAAGAACAAGTGGATATACACCATCACTTTGCCACTATAATTATATATTATGGTGTTAACCTTCTGCAGAATTTTTGAACAAGTTGTCAATAAGCTGCATATTGCACAGTCATGATTCTTACCTACAGAATAATTTTTCTCGTCTTTTGAACCATCAGATATTGCAATAATCCCCCCATCCTGATACATAAGATGCACAATTACTAGAAAGTAATTCCCAGGGGGAAAAAAACTTAAAGTTTAATAAACATCAAAAATTTGCTGATAACCTTATCTCGTAAAAGACTTTGACCACACCAATGAGCTAAAGGTGGAACAAGCAGCCTTCCTGATACATAGTTTAAATAGCAACATGTTGTGCCAGCTTTCACAAATCAAAATATTGACATGACAAACAGTTTCAACAAAAAAAATACCAGATCGAGAAGTCTTCAATCCAAATGCTTCTGAAACAAGCTGCTTTGGTACTGGTACCCGAGGAGAAGGAAGTGCAGGTAGAATATCCTAGACCGGAAAAAAAGGAGTCAAGAAGAGCCCCCCCCCCCCCCCCCCCCTCCCGCACCCCTCCCTCCCTTCCTCCCTCCCTCCCCCCCTCCCCTCCCCCCCTTCCCTCCCTCCCTTTCTGCCCCTCCCTCCCTCCCTCCCTCCCTCCCTTCCCTCCCTCCCTCCCTCCCTTCCCTCCCTCCCTCCCTCCCTTCCCTCCCTCCCTCCCCCCCCCCCCCCCCCCCCCCGCACCCCTTCCCTCTCCCCCCTACCCCCCCTCCCTCCCTCTCCACCCCTCACTCCCCGGCCTCCCTCCCTCCCCGGCCTTTATGTTCGAAGAACATATCATTCAAATCAAACAATATGTTGAAGAGTAGCCAATATTAACGGCAATAGAGTAAAATTGTTGCAGCATAAGAAATTAGGAGATACCCGGGGGGGTACTTAAATTGAAACACTTACCAACCTATTCAAAAAATAAACAAAATAACCCAAGAGAGTGACAAAGACTTCAAGGGCTATGCTGTAGCCTGTTCATAATTCAGAAGTCAAACATTTATCTCGGAGGGTTTCTTAACTTGTAGGGTAATGTGCTTAAAAAGGAAAAATTCCTTTAAGTAGCAATGGCATGTAACAGGGTTTTATTGTAGTTACCCTACAAAGAGAGAGTGTGTGTGTGTGTGTCCTAGTATATATAGAACCCGGTAGATAACTACATTCAAATATGTATGTATGTATGTATGTATGTATGTATGTATGTATGTATGTATGTATGTATGTATGTATGCATGCATGTATGTATTGTGTGTATGTATGCATGTGTATGTGAGTGTTTCTTTGATGTATATGTGAGTGTTTGCATGTATGTGTATGTATGTACATAAATATGTATGTACGTATGTATTATATGTGCATGCATATATATGTATGTATTTATGCATGCATGAATGTATGGATGGATGTGTGATATGCATGCATGTGTGAAGAAAACTGGGTCAGCTTTCCCATGGTACTTGTAAGGGATACCCAAAACTCTATGCATGTAAATAAAAGTGTATAAAAAAGGAAGGCATTATTTGCAAACCCACGAAAATATCAGTAAGTATGTGATCACCTTACAAAATTCATATGCTCAAGTTCATACGTGTAAGTCTAGGTAGTGCGAAGGTACAAGGGTAGCATTTGCAAGTGTACATTTTGCAGGATGATAAAATTTTAAGATATGTGTATGTATGTATGTATGTATGTATGTATGTATGTATGTATGTATGTATGTATGTATGTATGTATGTATGTATGTATGTATGTATGTATGTATGTATGTGCATGCATGAATGCATGCATGTATGTATGTACGTATGTATGTATGCATGCATGTGCATGCATGCATGCATGTATGTATGTATGTATGTATGTATGTATGTATGTATGTATGTATGTATGTATGTATGTATGTATGTATGTATGCACGTACGTGTGTATGTATGTGTGTGTGCATATGTATGTATATTTGCAAGCATGCATGCATGCATGCATGCATGTATAGAGAGAGAATTTTAAAATGAACTTTCAACATATTCACCAAATGTCTGGTGGATTGTCCAGGATCTTTCACTGCTACACCACACTCTTTGTTGGATTTCCTATGCTTTTTGGTATTCACTTTCACTGTTGAACACTCCATATTTGCATTTGCTTCTGACTTTCTCACAGACGTTCGCATATCTTGTCTATCAGGATCCTTATCATCATCATTTTTGTCTGAAGCAACTGTAACGACTTCTTTCTTCTGTAGAATATTGACCAACAACCGAGCAGTGTAAGAAGAGAATAAGCATGTCATTCATGGCTATAATAAGCATAGCAATCCACAAACCCAGTGACAGTAAAGTACAATTTTTCCTCCTTGAATTACCAAACAAACAGGTTTTGGGTCTATGTATGTATGTATAATGTATGTGTGCATGTGTGTAGATGTATGTATGCATGCAGGCATGTATGTGTAGAGAAAGAATATTAGAAAATGAACCAGAACATATATAAACGAAATTTCTCAACATATTCACCAAATGTCTGGTAGCTTGTCCAGGATCTTTCACTGCTACATCATACTCTTTGTTGGATTTCCTATGCTTTTTGGTATTCACTTTCACTGTTGAACCCTCCATATTTGCATTTGCTTCTGACTTCCTCACAGACATTGGTGTATCTTGTCTATCATGATCCTTATCATCATCATTTTCATCTGAAGAAGCTGTACCAACTTCTTTCTCCTGAAGAATGTTGACCAACAACCGAGGCATGTAAGAAGTGCATAAGCATGTCACTCAAGGCTATGATAAGCATAGCAATCCACAAACCCAGTGACATTAGAGAACAGACTTTTGCCTTTGAATTACAAAAGAAACAGGTTTTAAATGTAGGTAAGTAAATAGGTAGGAATGTATGTATGTATGTACGTATGTACGTATGCATGCATGCATGCATGCATGTACGTATGTATGTATGTATGTGCATGTGTGTGTGCGTGTGCACATGTGTGCATGTATGTATGTGTGTGTATATGCATGTATGCATGTGTGTGCATGTATGTATGCATGCATGCATGTTTGTGTAGAGAGAGAATATTAGAAAATGAACCAAAACATATACAAACTAAATTTTTCAAGATATTCATCACGTCTGGTAGCTTGGTCAGGATCTTTCACTGCTACATCACACTCTTTGTTGGATTCCTATGCTTTTGGATGTTCACTTTCACTGTTGAACACTGTTGTCTATCAGCCTTCAGGATCCTTATCCTCATCATTTTTGTCTGAAGAAACTGTAAAATACATGACCTCTTTCTCATGTAGAATGTTGACCAACAAGCCAGGCATGTAAGAAGTGAATAAGCATGTCATTCGAGGCTATGATAAGCATAGCAATCCACAAACCCAGTGACAGTCAAGTACAAACTTTCTTGAATTACCAAACAAACAGGTTTTGGGTCTAAGTATGAACGTAGGTATGTACGTATGTATGCATGTATGTACTATGTATGATGTACGTGTGTGTGTGTGTATGTGTGTGTGTGTGTATGTATGCATACATGCATATATCTATGTGTAGAGAGAGAAAATACTAGGAAATGAACCACAACATAAACAAACTAAATTTTTCAACATATTCACCAAATGTCTGGTAATTTGTCCAGGATCTTTCACAGCTACGTCACTCTCTTTGTTGGATTTCCTATGCTTTTTGATATTCGCCTTCAAAGTTGAACACTCCACATTTGCATTTGTTTCTGACTTTCTCGCCAACATTGGCATATCTTGTCTATCAGAATCCTTATCATCATCATTTTTGTCTGAAGAAATTGTAACAACTTTCTCCTGAAGAAGGTTGACCAACAACCAAGGTGTGTAAGAAGTGAATAAGCATATCATCCAAGGCTATAATAAGCATAGAAATCCACAAATTCAGTAACAGTGAAGTACAAACTATTGTCCTTGAATTACCAAACAAACAGGTTTTGGGTCTAGGTTTGCATCTACATTCAATTTGCTCTCAGTTTCTTGGGTTATGTCCTCATCGCCATCTTTGGAGGCACATGATGTTGTATTTAAAGTCTTTGTGTGATCGCTTTTGCCTTTATTCTGAGATGCAAGAAACTTATCCAACTAAATGAGCATATCATTGGCTAGCCACTACAAAAATCATCTACCTACATTTTTCTGCGACATTGTGAATGAAGCCTGTCTATGACAGTCACCAGCAACATTCTTCCCAGAATACGAACCTGAAAGGAAAGGTAGCATAAAATCCTCTAGATTATCCAAAATCCTTGAATCATATTGCTCTGCAATCACCATATTTACCAGCGTTGCCCCCATTATCAACTCTGTCCGGTAATAAGCTATCATTGTTTTTGCTGTGATCCTAAACAAAATGAGAGATTCAAAAAGAAAAAGAAGCTATATTCTAATTCAACAAGTACATAAGAGGTTAGCAAACTATCATATCCAAAACACCATACCTGATGCATGCTAACCTTGTGCATTGATCTTGTCATGCGTGTACACTGATTGGTTTGAATGGCTGGACTACTGCCAACACAACTCTGGTTATTAACAGTCCCACCTTTCTTTCTAGTATGAGGAGATTGTGCCTTTGAGGTTCTTCTCTGTGCAAAACAGTTTAATACTTTAAAAGATTGTATTATTTTTTTAAGTGTAATAACTTGACTTGGCTATCCAGGCTCGTCCCTTTCCATAGGATTAAAAATATTTGGAAACGTTTCCCCTACAGAAAGAAAGAGAAAAAGAAAGGAAATGGGAGTCCTTCCTAAACACCAGTGGCTTTTTTATTGTTCAAAGAAAGAGAAAAAGAAAGGAGAGTGTGCATGCAGATGGGGTAGAGTCGGAACAGAAGATAAGAAGTACTTTCACTCACTGAATTACTTCTAACATGATCTGTGAATTGGCCATTATATCTGCTTGCCTCCAGGTCCTTTTCAATTGAATGGCTTGAATTAAGAATATCCTTCTCTAAAGGAGTTACTGTGTCGGAAGTAATCAGCAAGTCATCTTTGAATGTCCCTATTTCAGAATTTCCATGATCTGTTGTTATGGCCTGATTATTAAGCTCTTCATTCTTCCCCTTCATTTCTATATTGGTAAGGCTTGCATCGAGACTACACTGCTGCAATGAAGCACCCATTTCTGAATGCATGACCACATCATTCTTTGAAAGCCCTTGTTTGAAATCATCATTATCAGTTGAGACAGTCTGGTTACTAAATTCCACATTTTTATCCTCTATTTGGATTTTTCTGCTGGTTTGTTTTGCATACAGTTCTATCTCAGCAAGAACTTCAGGGTAGCCATGGTGATCTTTAACCTGGTTTGAGAACGGAATTTCCTTCAATTGATCTGCATGAGAGCCTTTAAAGCTTAGCTGAGACACCTCCACCGTTTCACTTAAACCTTCATGGAAACCCTGATGATCAGGTTGCTTCATTTTTGAAGCTCGTAGTTCACTGTATAATAGATGATTCCATGTGTAGGGGAATCCAGATAGAAATGACTCCACTAACTGCAAAAAGTTCAAGAAATGACATGATCATCCACTTCACTCATATGAAAGGACCAGAATCTGACTAGCTTACATTTTGCGAGAATCCATTAGCCACACTTGTGGAGCCATTAATGAGCCCAGCAAGCCTAATTTTAACCCCATCTTGTGCCATTAGTATACATTTCTCCATGCGCTGCACAATGGATGCTGACTCAAATTTTTCTATGCCCCCTGTCCTGAATAAAGCTTCAACAAATGAAATGTTTATACTGTAGAATAGAAACCTGATTGCACAGAATACAAAGATTAAAATACCCAAGGAAGCCTCCAACTGATACGCCAACACTATCGGAAGCACCCTCACATTTAATTAAGTACCAGCTATAAAGAGTGACCTGTAACATTTGAATTACTACTATAGTAGCATTTCTGCAATCATTATTTCCTATTGAAAATTTCAAGAACTCTTGTTATACCTGATTTGACTGCACACTGCATGTCTCATATCCTATTGTACACAGATCCTCTCGTTCTGAATTTCTTTCCTGTAGAAGAAGAGCATATGTTGGTTTTATAGAATTGGAAAACTCTATTGTCCAAGGAATAAAATTTGTTCATTTATTATTTTTTGACGTTAAACAGATGTTTATAATAAATTTATATATGATTAAGCAGCATAAATCCAGTTTATTCAATAAGACCTTAGCAATATATACAGTTGTAGTTCTCAACCATGAGCAGAAAAGATATTTATGGTCAAAAGTTGTCTCAATGTATATCCGCTTAAACAGGCCAAGGTAAAACACCTGATTGTAAAGTGCAGCCATAGAAAATGTAACATTCCTCAGAGCATGCTTCTTGAGTGTGACTCTATTAATGTTCTTCTGTTGTCAGAAACACTTTTGGTTCATCATCAGAAGGCACAAGCGAATATATTGGTTGTGCATTCATCACACATGAATGACAGAGTAATTTTTCCCTTTTTCAAAGAAAGATCCTTCTATTAATTATAGAAAACCACCCAAAGGTGTCACCTCCATAGGAGGAACAGAGCAACCAGCGAAGAGTAGCACTCACATGTCCTCTACACTAAGAGACATCTGGAGGCAGAGGGACCAAGGTGGCAAGGCCAAGTTTGTGGCCACCATCATAACTTGCATCTCCATCCACCAACCTACTTAACGGTGGACATGCACATAAGCTAAGCAAAGTTCGTGTACACAATCCCACTCTGGGCGTCTTCAGCATAGCAAGTGAGCTGAACCTTGAGGATGTGAACCCGCATGCTTCTGATGTCCCAAAAAGAGTAAAAAAAGGGGGGAAAGAGGGGGAAAAAGGAAGGAAGGAAAAGAGGGGGGGGGTGGGGGGTGGGGGTGTGTGCGCGCGCGTTGATATATTTCGATAGTGATGTGTCTAGACACACTTGGATCTGCCGGTTTTTCCCCTCATTAGGAGGTTTTCTTCCCCGGCTTGTATATACGCTTATAACCCTAATGGGTCACCTATCTTTGTACATTCACTTGGTAATACATTCTGTATTGTGTTCTGCTCCAAGCTTCTTCTTCTTCCTTGTGTTGTTCATGCTCTTCCATTGACCTTGAACTCCAACAATTGGTATCAGAGCATGTCCTGTTTGGTCTAGGACGTCGTCGACACCCCTCCACTCAGTCTCAAAATTGCACAAAAATTGGTAAGCACCCTAATTTCAGAATTAGGATTTGCTGTAAAACAGTTCTAAACTGTTTATATTCTCTACATCTTCACACACACACACACTCTTCATACCTCTTAGGCACTTTACACACAAACTCTTGTATCTAGTTCCCTATTTTTGCCTAGATTCAGATTTTATCATCTACACACATTGTAATTTGACATTCATATAGAAGATAGTGTAGGTAAGCATTCTAGCTTACCACAGACTTTGGAAAATATTGTCTATTCTCTCACTCATCTCTTTTTGAGTATTAAGATGTGTATGCTAAGGTTCATATGTTGGACGATCATGTAGACCTATGATTAATATTGTTATTGAGGCCCACCCCACTTCCGACATTTGGTATCAGAGCATAGTTGACATGAACCCTTAACAAGATGAGTGATTATAGACTTGAGAATGAAGTGAGAGAATGTCTAACTATCCAATGTGGAGTTTTATGATGATGAATCTGTTAGTATCTAAGGACTTATGGGATATTGTCAATGGCACTTATCTAAGGTCAAGACAAGAGGAAGAAGATCTTGCTTCATCTTCTAGAAGATCTTTCGTTCTTATTTTCTGCTCAACCGGAGGTTAGTGAAGAAGAAGGAACTACTTCATCATCGGGAGTCCATACTACTACTAGATTACTTCCTACAGAAGAGCAATCCAGATGGGATTCAAGGGATGCACAAGCACTTTCATACATTGTTATGGGAGTCAAGAGCCATATTATACCCCAAATTAGGTCATGTAGAACCTCCCGTCAGGCTTGATTAGAGTTGGAGAATCTCTATCAGAGTAGAAACCCTGCTAGGAACTCAATGTGGGAGTCAATATTTAATATGAAGAGATGGTAAACACACTTCTAAACTCACTTCCATCTTCATATCGTGCTTCTATTACTTCTTTATCTCTTTCTACAAGAGATAGAGGACTTTTATGTGAAAAGTTGCAATTCTTGTTATTTCAAGATGAAGATCAACAAAAGAGTATGGAAGAGAATGATGAAGATGTTGCCATCATCAAAGGGGAAGAAGAAGAAGGGGACCACAAAGAAGGAGAAGAAGAGTCAGTGAACTAAGAAGATGTTGGAAATTAGGTAGGCCCATAACAAATTCCACAGGTCCCATAGGTCAAGGATCTACAACACAGATTTCAGTATCTTCCAAAATTGACAACCATGAACATACCACACTTAATCATACAATGATGAGACAAAGATAGAGAGAGATTAGACAACATGTTCAAAGTGTTACGTAAGCCACTGTTTACTCACACCATCATATATACAAATGTCAAATTACAATGTGGGAGTCAAAATCTCAACCACTCTATGTGAACAGAAATAGATGGAAGAGTGTATGTACAAAATTTACAAGAATATTCAGATGTAGGGACAGAAATCTGAATATGTATGAGATGTATGACCTTATTGCTTGTAGAAGAGTGTATATGAGTGACAAAAAGAGGAAAGATCAGTTTGAAACTGATTTTCAGCAAACCCAAATCTGATTTTAAGCTATGGAAGACCCTAAATCAGATGTGTGTGTGAAAGATCACATACTTACACAATTAGCATAAAATGCTAACATATTGCTGACAGAAATCCTCATACTCATATGGAAACACCTTCTCTAACACCTCATCTGGATGTATGTAGCATGCATGTGTTGGGGATAAAGGCCCCAAGGACTCTCCTTTTGTATATTTTGACCCTTCCATGTGAAAGCTCTCTTCGAGAGCTTTCCAGACATATTTTTGTTATATTTTTTGGACCCCAAATTGAGAAGTTATAGGCATTTAGATTATTTGTATGACTTTTGGTCATTGGCCATGTGTGAACATGCCCAAATGACCTAAAAGTCACTTATCAATAAGACTTGGTCCCAAATCTCTCGTAACTTGATTGGGACTTCTTCAAATTCAGCTTCTCCATCTTCTTCTCCAAATTTCTACGCAAGTTTCTCTCTCTACTTTCTCTCTCCTCACGCAGCAGCCCACTCCCTCGGCGTTTGGAACAACCGAGCACACCACGACGTAGCTCTCTGCGGCCTCTTTCAATTGGTATCAGAGCTTTGAGCTGTTCCATCGCGACAAAGTTGCTCGAAGTGCTTTTCTACTTCAGCCTATGTTAAGCTGAAGGTCTTTTCTTGCATTTGGGAGAATTTCATCGCGAAAAACAACCTCTTTTCACGATAAAAATGCTGTTTTTGGAGGATTACTTCAGCTCGGAGCAAAGCTGAAGCAAATTTTGTGCTTTTAAGAGAGTTTCATCGCGAAGAATCTCTTCTACTCTTCCTTTTGTATCCCCACAGATCATTTTCAGCATCCACATTACTGATTTTTTCATCTACAGGTCTTTTGTGGCAAAAATTCTTTCTCATTTCAAGTGGAGGACATGTACAAAGATTGGAGAAGTTCATACTTGCTGGAAACTTATTACAGAAGGTCATTTCTCTGATTTTACAGGTCATATTGCTGCAAAAAATTGGGGCTTTTGTGAAAACAAGCACCCATTGACTTGGTTTTGCATCTATGTATGCCTTTCGTGGTTGAAAAACAACTCAAATTTGTTGTTTTTGATGCAATTACAGCTTGCTGGAATTTTCTGAAATTTTTTGCAAAAAATTTCAGGAATTGATGTTTGCAAGTTTTGAACAGTTTTTGGGCTTAATTTTTGAGCTATAGTCTCGTAAAGTAATTGCGCACAGGACTACAGGTGAATTTTACCTTTCTTGGTGAAATTTTGAAGCTCTTAGTGTGCAAACATGGCCTCTACCTCCTCTGATGTCAAAAGCTTGTTTGAGATCAAGAGATTTGAAGGTAATGGTTTCGATTTGTGGAAAGAGAGAATGTTGGGAATCCTCTTTCTTGAAGATTGTGAAGGGGCTCTTGAGGAAGTCAAGCCTGAAGATATGACAGATGCAACATGGATGAACCTAAACAAGGCGGCCATCACTTACATCAAGATGGCTGTATCAGATGAAATCTTAGTGGATTTGAAAGGCCTTACAAATGCTTTTGAGGTATGGGAGAAGTTGAAAACCACTTATGAAAATACCACGCCTGTAAATCAAGTGCATCTTATGCGTAAGCTAGTGTGTATGCAGCTTGATGAGTCAAAAAGTGAAGTTGAACACTTATCTTCTTTTACAGGTACTCTTTCACAATTGCAAGACTCTGGATTACCTCCATCCGATGATAAGCTTAAGGCAATCTTCTTGTTGATGACCTTACCTGATTCATGGGAAACATTGGTTGTTTCACTTTCGAATAGCCCCAATCGTACCTTTGATGGTGTAAGGGGTTCTATTTTGAATGAGGAAATCAGGAGGAAAGTTAGTGGAGAGGGTAGTGGTTCAACCAATGTGGCTAGAGGAAGAACAGAAAAGAAAAGTGGAAATGTACAGAGGAACAGGGGCAAAAGCAAAGGCAAGGCTGAAGTGACTTGTTATCAATGTGGTAGGAAAGGTCACAAGAAGCCTGATTGCAGATTCTATAAAGTTGAATTAGAAAGAAAGAAGAACTCAAGTGACAAGAAGAAAAAGGACACCAAGAATGAAGCCCATGATAGCTCAAAGGACAAAGACAAAGAGAAGGCCAATGTGACCTCTAGTGTCATGATTGAGGAGCTATCAGATGCACAAGATATACTTTGTGCTACTATGGCAGCAGAGCATGCCGAAGTTATTGATGCTTCTATTAATATTCATGCACAAGATATGCAAATCACAAAGAGGGATTTGATTGATGCCTTGCTAACAGTGAATGATGCCTTGTCACAAACATGGATTGTAAATTCAGGTGCATCGTTTCATGTAACTCCTATGAAGGAGTGTGTTACTACCTTTCATGAAGGCAGCCATGGACATGTATATCTTGGAAATAACCATGTTCTATTGAAGGTATTGGCAAAGTGCATCTCACACTGGATGGTACTAATGAGCTGATTTTGCATGATGTAAGGTATGTACCAAGCATCAAGAAAAGCTTATTGTTTGTTGGGCAAATGGATATTCATGGATATAGTACCCTCTTTGAGAAGGGGTCATGGAAGCTTATCAAAGGCTCTAGGCTGATTGTTAAAGGTACAAAGAAAGGGAATCTTTATTGCTTGCATGGTAAAGCCTTGCTGGGCAAGTTTATTGCTTTGGCTGAAATCCATTCACATATGGAATTATGGCATAAAAGGCTTGGCCACATGGCCAAAAAGGCCTTGATAAACTATGTAATTTGGACAAGTTTGATGCTAAAGGCTCAAAACTTGATTTTTGTAATGAATGCCAATACGATAAGCAAGTAAATAATTCCTACTACTCTGGTCTCTCTCGTAAGACTAATGTGCTTGATCTTGTTCATTCTGATGTTTGTAGCATGCCCACAAAATCTATGGGGGGTGCTCTTTACTTTGTTTCTTTTGTTGATGACTACTCTAGGAAGCTTTGGGTATATTTGTTAAAATCTAAAGATGACGCCTTTGCTGCATTTAAGAAATTTCATGCATTTGTGAAGACTCAAACAGGTAGAAAGCTGAAATGCTTACGTACAAATAATGGGGGTGAGTTTACAAGTGCTGAATTCAATAGATTTTGTGAAAATCTTGGTATTAAGAGGGAGCTAACAGTCCCATACAGCCCCTCTTCCAACGGTGTGCTTGAAAGGTACAATAGGAATTTATGTGCGAGGGTGAGATGCATGCTGTCCAGAGCTAATCTCCCTCATGGATTTTGGGGAGAGGCTTTGAAAACTGCAGTTCATGTTTGCAATCGATCCCCTCATATGTCCTTAAAAGGTGGCATTCCAAAAGAGGTTTGGTCTGGCAAATCAGCTTCATATGACCACCTACGCATCTTTGGTTGTGATGCTTTTGTGCATGTAAGGCCTGAGTTGAGAAGCAAGTTAGATGCAAAGTCCATGAAAGGAATCTTCATGGGTTATGGAGATGAAGGTGAAATGGGCTACAGGATTTGGCTACCTCAACTCAAGAAGGTAATACGCAGCCGAGATGTTGTATTTAATGAGGCAAGGCTGCTCAAAAACAATTGTGCCTCTAAAGATGACCATAAAAGAGTCAAATTTCAGCATGTACAGCCACCTGTTTAATCTGATATGAACCCTCAAGATGCACCACATATGGCTGGAAATGACAATGAGCCCGTGGTTATTGAGCCAGATGATGCTGGACAGCAAAATGATGCTCCTGAAGGGCATATGCAGCCACCTATTCATGTTGAAAACAGGGCTGGAAATGATGTACAGCAGCCCGTTAACAATGAAGAAGTTAATGTACCTCCTGATGTAGATCCATTGCCTGGTAATGTGGATCATTAGGTAAGAAGATCTATACGTCCTAGGAGGCCAATGAATAGATATGATCCCTCTATACATTATATTATGTTATCATATGAGGGTGAGCCTCTTACTTATAAAGAGGCAAAGCTATGTGAGCACAAGAAGAAGTGGGAGTTAGCCATGCAGTAAGAAATAAAGGCCTTGCATGCAAATGATACTTGGGATTTGGTTGAGTTACCCAAAGGAAGGAAGGCCATTCCCAACAAGTGGGTGTACAAAATCAAAATTGTTGATGGCAAACCCAAGTATAAGGCAAGGCTGGTTGCTAAGGGGTATGCCCAAAAAGAGGGCATTGATTTCCAAGAAGTGTTCTCTCCAGTGGTGAAAATGACCACTTTACGTGTGTTGTTTGCTCTCACAGCTGCCTTGGATTTGGAATTATTCCAAATGGATGTTAAAACAGCCTTTTTGCATGGTGATTTAGATGAAGAGCTGTAAACAGCCAGAAGGATATGCCATTCCTGGAAAAGAGCATCTGGTATGCAAACTCAAAAGGAGCTTATATGGGCTGAAACAGGCCCCCAGACAATGGTATAAGAAGTTTGATGCATTTATGCTCAAACATGCGTTTAAAAGAAGCCATGCAGATCACTGTTTGTACACCAAAAAGGATGAAGATGGCAGCCCAATTATTCTTGTACTGTATGTAGATGATATGCTGCTTGCTGGGAAGAAAAAGAGCACTCTGAATGCTCTAAAACAGCAGCTGAACTCTGCATTCATTCTCAATGAAAGACCTTGGGGAAGCTGAGCATATTCTTGGTATGCATATAAAAAGGGATAGGCAACAGCATACTTTGCAGGTATCCCAAGAAAAGTACATTGAAAAAGTGCTGGACAGATTTAATGTGGCTGATGCTAAGCCTCTTGGAGTGCCATTGCAGCCACATGTTAAGCTTTCCAAGGATGACTGTCCCAAAGATGATGATGCAGCCAATTACATGGAGTGTTCCATATGCATCAGCTTGTGGTTCACTTATGTATGCTATGGTTGCTACTCGGCCAGACATCGCTCATGCAGTGGGAGTTGTTAGGAGGTTCATGGCTAATCCCCGTAGAGCTCATTGGGACACAGTCAAATCTATCTTGAGATATTTGAAAGGGACCAAAAGTAAATGCTTATGTTATGGAAAGGGTCCATTGGAGTTAAAAGGATTTTGTGATTCAGACATGGCAGTTCATGTGGACACACGCAAGTCCACAAGTGGCTATGTATACATCCTTGCAAGTGGAGCTATTTCATGGTGCTCTAGACTTCAGAGGATAGTTGCACTATCTACTACAGAGGCTGAATATATTTCAGCCATAGAGGCTTCCAAAGAAGCCATTTGGTTAGCCCGCCTCTGCAGTGAGTTTGGGATGCCTGAAAAGGCACCTGTTCTTGGATGCGATAGCCAGAGTGCCATATGTTTGGCAAAGAATGCCATGTTTCATGCTCACACAAAGCATATTGATGTGAGATACTACTTCATCAGAGAGGTGTTAGAGGATGGCCTGATCACTTTGATCAAGGTCAATACTTCACAGAATCCTACACATGCTCTCACGAAGTGTCTAGCCAAGGCACAACATCAACTATGTATACAGATGGTGGGAGTTACTTAGCTTAAAGGAGCCTCCTTGGTCCTTTAAGTGGGAGGTTGTTGGGGATAAAGGCTCCAAGGACTCTCCTTTTGTATATTTTGACCCTTCCATATGAAAGCTCTCTTCGAGAGCTTTCCAGACATATTTTTGTTATATTTTCTAGACCCCAAATTGGAGAGTTATAGGCATTTACATTATTTTTATGACTTTTGGTCATTGGCCATGTGTGAACATGCCCAAATGACCTAAAAGTCACTCATCAATAAGACTTGGTCCCAAATCTCTCATAACTTGATTGAGACTTCTTCAACTTCAGCTTCTCCATCTTCTTCTCCAAATTTTTGCCCAAGTTTCTCTCTCTACTTTCTCTCTCCTCACGCATCAGCTCAGTCCCTTGGCATTTGGAGCAAGTCCCTTGGCATTTGGAGAAGCCGAGCATACCACGAAGTAGCTCTCCGCGGCCTCTTACAGCATGTACTGATTCTCCTTTATGTATGTCGAATAGGACTCCTCCAAATATGGATGCCACTGCCTCCATAAGCTCCAAGTAGTACCTGTGTGCATAAAGAGAATATGTACCTAAATAATTAACATAAGATGCAATCTTATGTTAAGCTCCATCCAATGTCTTTGAAGTACACCAAAATCTTAATGTAGAAGACAATCTTCAAATACATCATGTAGATGGTTGATCCAAACCACCAAGCTGCTGATAGGTAAGTCTTCTCCATAAGCAAGAGTGTAAGCACACTCTTCTCCAAGAAGAACTTCATGGCTTCTCCTCAACATAGCTCCATAGCTGCTCCTAAAGTGCACCATGGCTGCCCCATGAGTGCTAGAGCACATCCATCGCCAAAAACAGCCCCAACGATAGTATGGACGATCTAACAAGTGTTCAAAGACTCTAATTTATAGCCTTGAAGTCTCCATGCGAAAAAATCTGAATTCGTGGATAAATAAAGCTGGATCGCACAAAAAAGCTAATCGCTAATCGTTAAAAAACTCAACGTAAGTTTTTTTTAATAGCTTTTGCTTTATTTTTAAACTAATAGCTGAAAGTTCTTTTTGACCTACTTTTTCACATGTCTAACCACTTGATGAATGATCTGAAACATTTTTATGATCTTCAAGCTCAGAGCTATCAAATGAGGTAAAAACCCTAAATCAGCAGAAAATTAGGGTTAGGGTTTTCTTCCAAATCTGATCTCTGATGACTTCATATCATATACCATTAGAAAGCTCTCTTCAAGCTCTACAAGATAGGCTCATAGAAATTTTACCCAAATTTTGTGCCAAAAATGACTAAGTACCAAAATAAGGGTTTCTACCCTAATAGGATTTTGGACTGATGTGACATTGTTTTCCATCAGAAAAAAAGTAAATACTGTACTCTTAAACCTTCCAGTCCTACCCCTAACACATATGTGACCATTTCATAGTACATATGCATACACAATGTTGAATGGACTTCACAATGCACATAGTTAGTAGTGTCATAGGCAAACTATAATGCACATACATATACACATACACATAATGTATGCACATGCCACATACACAATCCACATGCCGCATATCAATAATCATACATGTCATGACTCGTACATATACACGTAAGTTGTAACACAACGCAGAATACACAATGCACATACACATACAAATATGTCATACACAATGCACATATAAATATGTTAGGCTTTACCTTGCTTTTCACCAAGCTCCCTTTGCTTATGAAGGCAGACACATATGGATGTAGCATGGAGGGATCCACATGGCCTTTGTTGGAGGCTCAATCTCATCATCCGAATGGATGGTCTATGCATGGACGCTACTTGATGGGATCTATGAATTTGTGGCTCCCATACTATGTGCATGAGAATCATGATGAGTCCCACATGATGCCATAGATGCTGATGCAAAGGTGGGGCATGATTGTGCATACTTTTTTGCATCTCTCTGAGCAACCCAGTCAAGCATCTCGTCTTTAATATCTTTTGGCATTGCCTCTTTAACATTCGGCAATGCCTAGTCCGTACATCTCGATATGTGGGCTTTAATTGGATCAGCCCCACCACCTCCTTTGTAACCCCATCGATTACATGTCCATTTCTTTGATCCTCCACTCCCAAACTTACCTAAAGATGTCACGTACTTCCAACAATTTCACTTAGCTTTAGGCATGATGTCAAAACTCACAAGCGAGTTTTAGAGGCTGCAACGATCATATGATTGAAGATGCACTAGTGTCCATTGTCAACAGGGGCGAGCAAAGAGGAGAGCAAGGAGGGTGCAAGGAGGAAGCAAGGAGTGCCAAGGAGTCTTCGCACAGTGGATTCGCAGCTATATGTGCTCTTCAATGAAGTTGAAATGAGAATAAGGGTCCTTGTGAGTTGTTTTGGCTCGTGGGGACTCGCTTTTTTCTCTCTACATTGCAACACATCGCATGCATTGTGATTGTTCTGAACACATTGCAATGTGTTGTGATGCAAGTTGCAACCATTGTTTTGCACCTCCTAAGGATCCTAGTCCTACTCCGAATATATCCTTCATTGTCTTCAGCATGTAGTTTATCTATTCTTTGATCTTTGAATGATCTTGAGTTGACGTGCACACAGTTCCTACATGTAGGAACCCCTTGCCAAGAATTGGTAGGACACTAACAACCCCTCTCTAGCAACTCAATAATTCCACTAGAAAGTGAGCAATCCACACATGATCGTTCACTGTTGAACAAATAATCAAGACCTTCACCATAACTCAAGTTGGCCAAGGATGACTCAAATGGCATCCCAACCCTAACAAGGTAAAAACTATGTCATGATAGAATCCATAGAGGTGCTAGCTTTCTACTATCCGGACTTTATACACGAGACAATGCACTTGCATGTACCCTATGTTTAGCCTCATTGCATATAACACCATATGCACTCAAATGGATATCTCCTACCCAAGGTTCTAACCATATGCATGCTCCATGTGTGTAGCCTCAATTGGCATGGAGCCACGTTCATGTCAATGGATGTAGCCTCAATTGGCATGGCACCATGTGCATCTCAATGGACACCTCTTGAAGGTTTTTCCATGTAATCATGTAGAAGTACTGGTCTACCAGGGTGAAGGTACAATATATATGGGGATGCGATAAATTTTTCAATACAAACCTCACCCTAACATGTACGTGCCTACCTTGAAAATAGTCCATTGGTAGTGGATTATTTTCATACCATCTCTTTCTCTTATGATAGTTAGCCATGCATGTACTCAAGCCCTCGTGACTATCGGGCTACTAAACCTCCCTCGCTAATTATATACAGAAGTTCCCTCTCAAAGATAGATCTCCAACAATCAAGACGTCTATGGAACCAAAGAGAGTACATCTCATCCAATTGAGGTTAATTGTCACCACACAAGTAACACCCTTCTAAAATGTGTTGCAAAGAACGAAATCCAATATGTTTGCTAATGGAAATAAGAGTCCACATGGGATATCCATCAATATCTGAACTTGTGCATTTGGGGGAGTGATAATGACTAGAACCTCTAATGCATCCAACTTGTGTGGTCTATGGCATAAGCCAACTTGTGTCATCTCTGAGTCAAACAACACCAACAAACTCGTCCATCCATATGTGGACTAGAAACATGCTACTCTAGTATCCGTCATCAACAATATGAAGGTGGGGATAGTCAAACATCGTCTTCGGTGGTCATGCCCTATCATTTGGTCCACCAAAAAGGTGCCCATTTGCACATGAATGATTCACTTATTCATTAGCACTACCTACTCCCCATTACAGGATAAGAGCTGTTAGCACATGTGACAATATTCCCTGTAGGGAAGTGCTCAAGTAAAGTGAAGAAACTGCGTTGCTACTCGCGAGGTAATATATTTGGTTGCACCACTATCAAAGTACCAAACATCCGAGTCTACTGTAGACATACATTATTCATGAGAAGATGGGTCATAGCTGCAAACAGTGGGAAATGCCCATTCGTCATTCTGAACAAGATTAGGAGACTCAGTGTTAGGTGTAAAGGCCTCTTCTATATGTATGTGCATTATGCAATGTGTATATACTATATATTGTGTATGCGACATGTGTAACGTGTGATATACTAATATCAGATATGATATATATAATATGTATGTGCATTGTCACTTGTGTTACGTGTAACGTGTATACAACATGTCACATGTGAGTCATGACATGTATATGTGCATTGATGATTGTGTATGTGACGTGTATGTATCTACTATCATTGTATATGTATGACATATATGACATGTGTTACATGTATGTGTATGTACTTTGTGTATGTGGCATGTGCATTGTATATGTATTATGTACTAGTCTATGTAGTATGATGCCATAATGCACGTGTCATGTGTATGTATTTACTAGTATGTACTATGTACATAAAGCATTATGTATGTGCATTGTCACTTGTGAATATAGTATGTGACATGCATGTATCCATTGTCTATGTAGTTAGTAGTATGACATATGTATGTGACACGTCTAGACTCTATGTGACGTGTATGTACATTGTCACTTGTGTATGTGACACGTGTATGTCCATTGTCTATGACATGCGTGTATCTGAGATTCTATGTAACATGTGTATGAGCATTGCAATTGGTGTATGACATATGTGACTATGTGAAGTGTAATATGTGGCATCATGCATGTGCGGTGAAGATTTAAGGAAGCTCTTCATATAATGTGGGTTGAATGTCGCCACCTACATGAAGAGAGGCCATGGAGGTAGTTAGCTCACTAGGCTATTGTTCGCATGGTCCTACATAGGAGGAGCTACAAGGTTGTGAGCTACCCAAGACACAAAGATAGTTCCAAAAAAATTGGAGTCAATGAGGGGCACATGGGAGATAGGGCTTCACTATCATATGATGGATGGACAGATGTTAGAAAGAGGAATGTATATAATATATTAGTGCATTGTTGTAAAGGCACTATGTTTCTTCATGCTACTGATGCATCAACTATTCGACTCTCTATTACTTGTATGTTTAACGTTAAAACTCAAAACTAGAATTTGATATGAACTATGTCTTGAGTTCTAAGTTCTAACTTGTTATCTTTTTGAATTTGTATTACGTGCATATATGTTCTCTCACATCTCTCAAGTCATTCTAGATATTGGCCCAAAAAATGTAGTTCACGTCATTACAGATAATCGGAGTATTTGTAAACTTGTGGGAGAAATATTGGGGGAGTTCCCTAGCATTGTATGGAATCCATGTGCGCCCGCAACATTGATCTTTTGATAGAGGATCTAGGAAAGATCCCATGGATCCACTCCATATTCAACATATGTCAGAAGGTGGTCTCTTCATTCACAAAGAGACCAAAACTTTTAGCTATTTTCAATTCATATGGTGACCTGGATATGCTAAAGCCTGTTTTGATGAAGATAGTGGCATCTTTCAAGTGGATTACTTGGAGGTGGGATGCACTCACCAAACCCAAAGCGAATTTTGTAAGGATTACTTCCAGGGTGGGGGATGTATGGTGATGGTGCTCCTTAGTTGGTAAGTATATAATATGTACACTCAACACTTCATATGTATATACTATATTATAGTGACTAGTTACTACTAGTAGTACAATGGTACATTTTATTCTTTCTTTTTGTTAAATGTTTATATATGTATTTTGCACAAGGATTTGAATTTTGATTATATGCATCCTTTTGCAAGACTACAATGTGAGTCCTTGTGAAAGGAATTGGAGCACATAAGCACTCTTCCATACAAACATGAGGAACACGTTATCTAACATGAAGTTGAAGAGGTTTGTCTATTACCGCCACAACTTGCGCCTTTTGGGGAGAGGTAGTCAACAAAGGTGGGGCAGGTGAACATGGACAACGTGGATATAGTGAAAGTTCAATCTTTCGCCTCATATTCCTACACAAGAGCTTGATTTGTATACCATGTTGTACCATAAGTTGACATAAACTGAGCATGATACCACAGCATCTCGGAGACGACAAAGATCTTCAACTTCGACTAGTGGCAGTGGCAAAGCATCCTCTTGAAGGAGACCACAATGATGAAGAGAGAGCCACACCATGCCTAGGGATGATGTCGATGACGATGATCATGATCTTTATGTTGAGGATGATGATAATTTGTTATCTGATAATACTAACTCAAAAATCCGGAGATTTCGAGAGTGAGCTTGAGCCTTGAGCATTTGCCATTGACTGATCACTAAACAATGAGGACTCTTGAGAGACTGAGCTGACTCTTAAGACTTGAATTTTGACACTTGACTTGATGACAAATGTTGATAGTTTGTATCTATCACATCTGATCATTGATGATATGTATTTGACTTCGTCATATGTCTAAACTTTGATTATTGATGTCATTGATGATTGTTGATTTTTTAATCTTGAAAGTTGAATGATGAATCTTGATGCTTGCAGCTTGAAAATATTGTTAAAGCTTAAAATGTTTGATGATAATTTATGTATTATAATTTGTGTTATGTTTAAACTTTAATCATTATACATTTATGATATGACATTATGACATGTATGATCATTGATTATTGATCTTAAAAGTTAAAACTTAGCACTTAAATTTTAATCATGTTAGCACTGAGTCGTGACATGGATTCATGAATCATGACATCTGCATTGTATTTGTAATTTGTGATTCGTGAACTTTGAAGTTTGAAGTTTGAAAAGGTGACTTGATATCAAGCGATCATGACTACTGCCATGGCCAATGTATGATAATTCATTGTATCATTTGATGTCACTAATTCATGAATCATTTGACTTTTGTCTTATGTACATTGTAATCTTAAATGATGACTGATCATTGAAATAATAAATTTGAGAAAATGAATGGTCATTGTCACATGTGACATTGGTAAATATTGATGTATCATGGAAATCGTGATTTATAAATTAGATATTAGTCTTTACTATTTAGATCATAATTCATGCCATGACCTACGTCCTATGTAGTATGTAATCCTTAAGGTAACAAGACCCAGGTTTAGGGATTTATGCTCATGAACCATAATCTACTAGTACTTACTACTTACAAGTTACTAATATCATCTATGACACATACGGCTGCCGAGATTATTCATATGGTATATCATGATACAAAGTCAAAAATATATATTACATACCCTTGCAATGAACATATAAGATCATATACAAGCCATAGCAACACAATTTAAAAAAAAACAAAAGCAAGATGTATGTTCACAAGATTCTTGAGTGCAAAAAAGCTTGGGGATTTCAAGGAAGCTATATCCATGAAGGATCCAAGTTGAAGACCAAATAAGCTTGAGCTTGAGTGTTAGATTTATTTAGACCTCCATGGTCTACCATTGGTCTACCTGCATTTGGTCGAGGACCCTAGCCGGGTCAAGGACCAGAGCTCGAGGGAGCCAAGGCTCTAGCACGGACTTCAAGGTTATTCCATCTCCTCAGAGTGGCCATATGAAGATTGTTTGGACCTTAGAGAAGATTCTAGAGGTGCCAAGAGCAAGGGCTATTTAAGGTTGGGAGGAGAGTGGCAGGTAGCTAATTGGGATCTTTCATTTGGTATCAGAGCTTGAGTGAGAAAGGGGAAAGTCTAAGAGAAGAGGCCACTTCATCATCTTTCAAAAGAATTTTTCGTGGGGAAAGGAGCAGAAGCTCGCGCACATACAGGGTGTGATGCATTTTCGTTGCCTTGAAGGAGAAGAACCGCCTCGATTTGCGTGTAGCAAGGAAGCAAAAAGGATTCTGTGCAGCCATCGGAGGAGCTCGGAGGTATTGAACCCCAAACCTCCTGGATAGGAGGCGCTCGCCTTACTCAGTCCACCACACGCTCGTGCTATGCCTGTGCACGCTGCTGCCGCCTATACAAGGAGTAAGAGAGAGAGAGAAATAGTCGATAGAGCATGTTTTTTCTCTGAGTCTTACTTCTGAAATTCCTACCTAGGTGCACTAAAATGGCCATAGCTTGAGCTAAGAATATCCAAATTCAAAAATTCAAAGTGCTATTAATTCCTTGCTTCAAGAGCTTTCCAATGATAGGTTATATGATAGTTTTTGAGTAGATATGACCATCTGTACAGAGCTTGGAAGTTGACTGAATAGTATCGTGAGGGAGTCTTCAGGCATGAATGAATTCTTATTTCTTTCATAGATGTTTTGGGACATGGTTTCTTTTCATAAGAGATAATTTCCCTCATATTTATCTTCATTTACGATCATAAAAAGCATGTTAAATCTTAAATTTCTTATAGAAATTTTGTTGAATGCGTTTATGATTGAATAAAGAGTGAATATTCAATTGTACATGGACGTTCATTAGTGCATTTATTATTATTCTTCTTCATTGAAATTTAGTTGTATGAATTTGAAGATACAATTAGTATTACAACTAGTTGTTTACAAGAGAGTGAGTGGATGTATGCATTGAAAGAAAAAAATGATTTTGGTAATCTATGTACATTAATTTGCATGCACTCACCAAATAATTTTTCCTAATAATCAATATACATATACATATAGTTCTATTGATTTAAGCATTTAGAATTTGCTATGTGTGTTTTGTTAGAACTAGAACCAATGCATAATTTGCTTTTTGTAAATAAATAAATTCATGATGAATGATTTGTTGCACATGAATCTTTTTATTACTCATGAAACCATATTTATGCATATCACTTCATTATATGGTTTTATTATAGGTGAGTTAGCTCAAATGCATAGCAAAAAGCATGAAAGTATCTTTAATTGGTTGTTGGAGCAACTTGAAATGGTACCGCTGCATGTTGTGATAATCATAAAGTCATGTAGGAAGGTCCAATTGCCATGAAAATTTGTATGATGGTACCTGATATAGTTGTTAACCTACTCACCAATTTTTATGTTTTTTGGAGTTATTTTAGTAGGTCAAAGGATTCCAATACTTCAGAGCTGTTGTTTCTTGGAACACCCTCTGGAATGTTGACAAGGGTGTCTTGTCAGAGTGATAGCTCTTTGTAGAAATATCCATTTGGAGAGTTTTTTATTGGGTTTTAAAGCTTACCTAATGTAGCTTTTGTCCTCCAAATTTCATTACATTTGAAGTTATGAGTTAGGAGAAAAGTGAAATTCTCTCTGGTCATTGTGCAGGGAATTTTCTCTGGCAATTTGTTACAGGTGTGCAGAAACTTGGATGCTTCTCTCACACTTGTCCAAATGATATGAAATTTGGATATGTGCTGGAGCATAGGGTTGCCATAGACAAATATAAATTTCATATGATTTGGATAAGATTTGAGGAGTGTAAAGGCTATTTTAGCTCTCTGGTCCATCTCGCGAGGACTCGCAAGAGAAGTGCGCAGAAGTCTGGTGATTATGCCATTTCTCTTTCATGAAATGTCCAATTAGGGAAAACTCTTTTGAAATGTTTTGCAGCTATGTCATCTTAGTTCTCACCAAATTTGAAGTCATTTGGAATTCATTTGAGGAGTCTATGATTATAATCTTTCCTCTGGTCTAATTTTTGAGTAGTGAAAAATGTGCAGGTGTTGCAGACACTATTTTGCTTGTTTCTCTCAGTTGGAGAGTGATATTCAAATGAAACTTCAAATAGGTGCTTAGATAGGCTTTCGAATGACCCAAATTTCACTGAATTTGGAATTCATTTGATAGGTCTACTCAGTGGATCTTGGGAGCTATGTCTCACTCCCAGGACCTCCTGTACATAGGTATAGGTTTGCAGAGTTTTGGTCATAAATTCATGACCATAGAATCAATTCATTTGATTTCACTTGGAGGTGAAAGATAACTTCCTAGGCTATGTGTATACCAAAAATCATTATTTTTGGATATATTTAAGTATTTCTAATGTTCACTTACAGTTTGATGGATGTTGCTCATCGATGGTGGAGAAAAATAGAACAAGACAAGATAGAACCGGCCACTTGGGCAGAATTTAAAGTTATATTTTACAATACTTTTGTTCCTCCAGATGAGCGTACTAGGGCTCTAGATGCATGGTTTTTCCTACAGCAGAGACAGCTTTCAGTGAAGGAGTATGCAAACAAATATAGGGAAATCTTGTTGAAGATTCCAGATCAGGTGCCTGATTTTCTTCAAGTGCACAAATTTGTTCTTGGGCTTAGGGAGACGTTGCGTCCACTTGTGCGCAAGGAGCGCTGCCACACCCTAAATGAGGCCGTAGAACTTGCTTTGGTGTTGGAGGATGGGCGACGCTCTCGATTGCAGCCTTCTGGACAAAAGAATACTTGGACAAGATTCAAGAAGCCTTTAGCTTCAGTCCCAACATCTAACAGACAGATGAACGTCATTCAGACTTCGAGTCGTGGGAAGAGGAAAGTAAGTGCATCCATGGCAGATAGAGCTTTTCAGAGATCCAGTTTGACACAGCAACAGAAAGAAAAGGCTCGCCGTGAGGGTCTTTGTTATGAATGTCATGGACAAGGGAAACCATCCTGAATCTCAGATTCCATATGAATCCTATATCTCATGATTGGTTCAGAATTTGGGGAAACTAATGCTTCCATTGCATCCGGAACGTGCCAAAACTCTAAGATCGATTGTCTTCTTGCTTGATTCTGACATCCAGAGACCATGCTACGAATTGATGACATCATCAATTCGTAACCGCCCTTGGAAAACCTATATAAGGAGGGGTTGGCCACATTCATAATCAGTCTTGCCAATACCAGTCTTGGGAGCTCAAAGAGTCGTGACCGCCAAGTAAGTACTCTTCAAGTTCCAGTTCTAGTTCTTGTCTTGTTCCTTGTTCTAGTCTAGTTCTTGGACATACTATCTTGTCCCCTTGTAATCTCGTAGTACGAGATCCTGTCGAGTTCTTTCGTGTATCCAGTTCATCTCCCAGAAGGGAGTTCTTGTAATCCAGACATCTTGTCTCATACTTACAATCCAGAGTTGTGGGATCTCCTGTATCATCTCTAGTCCAGTTTTCCATACCTATTGGTCCCGGGTTGTGGGAAGTCTTGTATCAACAACGTATTCTTGTATTATTTCCCCTACGTGGGTGTTCTTGTAATCATAAGTGTATTTCCGAAATCTTGTCTACTGTAGTCAGAGAGCACAATCTAGTGCTCCCCTGATATTTTGGCAAGACTATCTTCTATCCAAGACCAGGCATCATGGAGAACGCTTATAAACAGATCGTAGCATCACTTCGGAGTCTTCAACAACAAGTCGAAGACCTAAGTCATCCAATGCATGTAGGTGCACTCCTCCAAGAATTACAAGAACGAATTGGGAGTCTTCAAGAAAATCAAGGGAGTATTCAAGCAAATCAACGGCCTAGTACATCATTTATGAAGGAACCCAAGATTTGCATGCCAAAAAAGTTTGATGGGGATCGCACAAAGTTTCGTGGATTTCTCCAGCAAGTTAAATTGTACATCCGTATGCAACCTGATAGATACTCTGACGAGGCATCCAAGGTCGGGTTTATTGGAACCTTTCTCTGTGGCCAAGCATTATCATGGTTTGCCCCAATCTTGGAGAAGAACACGGCAGTACTTCATGACTATGAGGGATTTCTCCGAGAACTCTCCGCCACATTTGGAGATGCAGATACAAGTCGAGTAGCAGAAACAAAACTTCGGAAGTTACGTCATGGTAACCGCCCTTCCTCTACCTATGCATCTGAATTTAGGCAGTTGATATGTGATCTCAATTGGCATGAAGATTATTTCATAAGCCAATTCAGATGGGGTTTAAGAGATGATGTGAAGGACCTTTTGCTCACGATGCCAGAGGTTAAAACATTGAATGAATATATCATGCAAGCTATTCAATGTGATAACCGACTTTTTGAAAGGAAACAAGAAAAACAAGTAGAAGGAAGACCTCGCCAGTGGAAACCTTTCCAACCCACTACTAAAGATGAATCCATGCCTGAACCTATGCAAATAGATGTAACTAGGTTTCAGCCTCTAACACTAGAAGAGAAACAGAGAAGGAGAGTTAATAAGTTATGTCTCTACTGTGGAAACCCTGGACATATTGCAATTAATTGTCCAAACAAGAGAACAAACTCCAGAGTCGCAGCCACTCTTGTAGAGCAGGGAAACGAGGAAGTCAAGTTATAAAAGAGACCCTGCAGCCGGACCATGATATAAGAAAGGGTCTCATAATTCCAACAACACCCATAGAAACATGTCTTGCACCTGTCAAGTTAATCATGCCCAAGAAGACCCTTTCCCTTACAGCCCTAGTAGATTCAGGAGCCTCCTCATGTTTCATCGTTGAAGGATTGGTTAAGAAACATGGAATTCCTGTACTTCGGAAGAACAAACCAGTAGTAGCTGAAGTAGTAGATGGACGACCTCTAGCATCTGGGAATATAACCATGGAAACCACACCATTAAGAGTACACCTTGGTGACCATGAATCCCATGTATGTTTCAATGTAATATCGAGCCCTGTACATCTAGTTATCATTGGAATGCCCTGGTTAAAGAAGCATAATCTAGACATTAATTGGGAAAAGAATAAAATCACCCGTCGAGATATCCAAAAGAACCCAACATATGTTGGAGCCAAAGCCTTCATACATGCAGTAAAGAAGGAACCTACATATATGATCTATGCCATACCAGTTCAAGAATCCAAGAAAGATGACCCAATAGAGCTACCCAATCAGTACAAAGGCTTTGAAGATGTTTTTGAAAAGAAGAATGCAGATATCCTCCCAGAGCATAGACCTTACGATTGCCCCATAGATCTTCAAGAGGGAGCACAGCCACCCTTTGGACCAATCTACAGACTATCTCCAGAGGAACTTACAGAACTACGCAAGAACATTGATGAGAATCTAGCAAAGGGGTTTATCAAACACTCGAAGTCTCCAGCAGGAGCTCCTATTCTATTTGTAAAGAAGAAGGATGGGACTCTTCGGATGTGTGTAGACTATCGTGGATTGAACAAAGTCACTATAAAAAACAGATATCCCCTACCACTCATATCAGAGCTCTTGGAACGCCTTGGAAAAGCAAAATTCTTATCAAAAATTGATCTTCGAGGAGCTTACAACCTTGTCAAGATCAGAGAAGGAGACGAATGGAAGACAACATTTCGAACAAGGTATGGGCATTTTGAATATGTAGTTATGCCATTCGGTCTTACAAATGCTCCAGCTGTCTTCCAACATATGATGAATGATATCTTTCGAGAATATTTAGATGATTTTGTTGTAATATACCTTCATGATATCTTGATATTCTCCAAAAATCTAGAGGATCATGAAGATCATGTAAAGATAGTCCTAGAGAAACTAAGAGAAAAAGGATTATATGCGAAATTGGAGAAGTGCTCTTTCCATAAGACAGAAGTGGAATTTTTAGGGTACATAGTATCAGATAAAGGAATTTTTATGGACCCTAAGAAGATTGAGACAATCCTTGATTGGCAACCACCTTCATGTGTTCGAGATGTACAATGTTTTTTGGGGTTTGCCAATTTCTACAGGATATTCATCAGAGATTACTCCAAGATAGTGACACCTCTTACCAAGCTTACAGGGAACTCCAAATTCTCATGGACCGAAGAAGCAAAGAAGGCCTTTCAGACCTTGAAATCAGCATTTACTATCGCTCCAATTCTAGTCCATCCTGATTCCAGTAAGCCCTTCTTCCTTGAGACAGATGCATCGGACTTTGCTCTAGGGGCCATTCTTTCCCAATATGGGGATGATGGACACCTACATCCAGTTGCATATCATTCAAGGAAGTTTTCCCCTCCAGAAATTAATTATGAAATTCATGATAAAGAACTTCTTGCCATAGTAGACGCGATTGATACGTGGCATCACCATCTAGAAGGAGAAGCTCATAAAGTCATTGTGTATTCAGATCACAAGAACCTAGAGAATTTTATGACCACCCGGATTCTCAATAGAAGGCAATCTCGATGGAGTAACTTTTTATCCAGATTCGACTTTGTCATCATATACCGTCCAGGACGTCATCAATGTCAGTCAGATGCCCTGTCCAGAAGATCTTACCTTGCACCAAAGAAGGGTGAAGAGGCCTTTGATCAACAAGAGAGTGTATTACTCAAGCCTGAGCATCTCTAGTTAGCATCTATCTCTTCAAGCCATCATGAAGATTCAGCCTTGAATCAGTTGATTCGTGAGAATCTACCATAGGATGAATTGTTTCGTAACGTTAAGCAAAAAGCTCAAGAAGGAAAATTCCAAGAAGTAAACGAATTTCAAGAAAAGGATGGTTTACTACTCTATAAGAACCTATTATATGTCACTCCAGGAAAGCCCAGGATCCAAGTACTTCAACAACGCCATGACAACCTTGCAGCAGGACATTTTGGAGTGAATAAAACAATAGAACTCATATCAAGGGACTTTTGGTGGCCTAAGATGTGGAAGGAAGTCAAAGAATACATTCGAACCTGTGATACTTGCAATAGATCTAAGGTACCCCGACATAAACCTCATGGCCTCTTGCAGCCTCTACCTATTCCAGAAAGGCCATGGGCTTCATTGTCTATGGATTTCATCATAGATCTACCAAAGTCAGATAAGTATGATGCCATTCTTGTTATTGTGGATAGATTTACAAAGATGGCACACTTCATTCGAACTACCAAGGCAATCACAGGTGCAGCCACTGCTAGACTTTTTCTCAAGTATATATTTAGGCTTCATGGATTGCCTGATGATATTGTCAGTGATCGAGGTCCACAGTTCATATCCAGCTTTTGGAACAGTCTTTGCAAGCTCCTTGGTGTTCAAGTTAAACTATCTACAGCCAATCATCCACAGACTAATGGACAAACAGAACGAGTGAATCAAGTCTTGGAGCAATATCTCCGTTGCACTAGCAACTATCATCAAAATGGTTGGTTTGAGATTTTATCCTTTGTAGAGTTTGCTTATAACAATAGTGTTCATTCATCTACTAAGCAGACTCCCTTCTTTGCTAATTATGGACAACATCCAAGGATGGATATACAACTATCAAATCATGTCAAGAACCCAGCTGCAAGAGACAAGGCCCATGGACATTCACAAAGAACTCAAGGAAGAGATCCATAAAGCTCAACAACAATATAAGTACTATGCAGATCAACATTGTGTCCAGAATCGATCGTATCAAATTGGGGATAAAGTATGGTTACTCATAAACAACTTGCAAACTTCAAGGCCTTGTGCAAAGTTAGATCATCAAAGATTTGGTCCATTTACCATCTTGGCCAAGATTAATCCAGTCACCTTCAAGCTCCAGCTACCAAGTACCATGAGAATACATCCAGTTTTCCATGTATCCATGTTGGAACCATATCAGATTTCACCATTGAGGGGGGAGAGACCTAGTCCTTCACCACCTATCGAGATTGATGATCATGAAGAATTTGAAGTCGAGCATGTCCTAGATTCGAGAATATCCCGAGGAAGATTAGAGTACCTTATTCATTGGAAAGGGTATGACATCAGCGATCGTACTTGGGAACCTACAGAAAACCTTCAAAGAGCACCAATCAAGGTCCAAGAATTCCATAAGAGAAATCCAATGAAGCCGAGACCAGAGAACGTGACCGCTCCTCATGGAACTCGTCGCTTGAGGGGGAGGTAATGTCATGGACAAGGGAAACCATCCTGAATCTCAGATTCCATATGAATCCTATCTCTCATGATTGGTTCAGAATTTGGAGAAACTAATGCTTCCATTGCATCCGGAACGTGCCAAAACCCTAAGATCGACTGTCTTCTTGCTTGATTCTGACATCCAGAGACCATGCTACGAATTGATGACATCATCGATGACATCATCAATTCGTAACCGCCCTAGAACTGCCCTTGGAAAACCTATATAAGGAGGGGTTGGCCACATTCATAATTAGTCTTGCCAATACCAGTCTTGGGAGCTCAAGGAGTCGTGACTGCCAAGTAAGTACTCTTCAAGTTCCAGTTCTAGTTCTTGTCTTGTTCCTTGTTCTAGTCTAGTTCTTGGACATACTATCTTGTCCCCTTGTAATCTCGTAGTACGAGATCCTGTCGAGTTCTTTCGTGTATCCAATTCATCTCCTAGAAGGGAGTTCTTGTAATCCAGACATCTTGTCTCATACTTACGATCCCGGGTTGTGGGATCTCCTGTATCATCTCTAGTCCAGTTTTCCATACCTATTGGTCCCGGGTTGTGGGACGTCTTGTATCAGCAACGTAGTGCTCCCCTGACAATGAATGCCGACAATCTAGTGCTCCCCTGACAATGAATGCCGAGGTCGGCATCCTTACAGGATGTGTCCTAAGAAGAAAAAGAAGATATCTGCAGCGATGGTGGTGGAGAGGCAAGAGTCCTCGCCATCCACTCCATCATCTCCTTCAGATTTTGATCTTCTAGCTACAGACACTGAGATGGATCCTCCATCTAAAGATAAACAACCAATCTTAAATATAAGAGTCACTAAGAAGGTTAAGAATGTTCCAGATGTGGTGTTATCCCCAGTTGCTCAGAAAAGGTATCAGTTTCAAGACACAGAGTTGGTTGTCATGAGTGGGGAAGTTCATGGACATCTCGTTAAAGTTCTATTTGATACATGATGCACACATAATGTTATTAACTCTTCCTTAGTCAAGAAACTTAAGTTGAAGACTACTCCATCTGCATACACCGACATGGTAGAGTTGGCATATGGGAAGGGATCTGAGATTTGGGATCGACGAGTTGTCGGATTACCGGTCCAGATACGGACTTATAGAGATGAGCTAGATTTCAAGATCGCCAGGTTCGCTAGATTTGATCTCATCCTCAGTAAACAGTGGCATGCAAGTAAGAAGCCAACTATTGATTTTCAGACTCACATATATCAGTTCAATCATAATGGTCGCCGCATTATCATCTGTGGAGAGCCGGACGTCAACGTGTACAGACGAGCATCTACCTCTGCGATGGTAAAAGCAGAGTGTAAGTATTTGTATTTCTTATATTTTGAGCATAAAGAGTTGTTAAATTTATAGATTCAAACTAGTCTAGAGGCTCGGCTAGCTTCTAGAATGAAAACTGAATTCCACCACTTGTTTCTTTCAGAGTTACCTTCAGTTCTTCCTCCTCGCAGAAAAGTGGAGCATAGGATTGAGCTAGTACCAAGAGCTCATCCACCGGCGAGTCAGCCGTATCGAATGAGTCTGCAAGAGGAGGCAGAATTACATCGTACTGTCGAGGAGTATCTTGACAAAGGACTTATCAGATCAAGTTATTCACCTTTTGAAGCCCCAGTGCTTTTGGTTCGCAAAAAGGATGGATCTTTCAGGATGTGTATAGACTTTAGAGCATTAAATAAAGTTACAATAAAACACAGATATCCAATGCCTCGCATTGATGATATTCTGGATGCACTAGGAGGTGCTATTGTATATAGTAAAATAGACTTAAAAAGTGATTTTCATCAAATAAGAGTCAAGGACGATGATGTACATAAAACAGCTTTTCGTACTAGATTTGGTCATTATGAGTATCTTGTAATGCCTTTTGGTTTAACTAATGCACAAGCTACTTTTATGATGCTCATGAATGATATTTTTCGTCCTTTTATTGGTCAATTTATGGTTGATTTTGTAGATGATCTGTTGGTTTATAGTAAAAGTTTGGAAGAACATGAATGTCATTTGCGTACAGTATTTCAAATGTTGGATGACAATACTTTGTACGTCAATCCAGAGAAGACACAGCTATGTTTATATGAGGTTGAGTACTTAGGACATATAATTTCTGCAGATGGAATTAGAATGGATCCATGAAAAGTTTCTGTGATCCTTGGTTGGCCGATTCCTCAAAACGAGCGCCAGTAGCGATCGTTCTTAGGATTATCGGGCTTCTATAGGAAATTCATTGCCAGCTATTCGCACATAGCTACGCCATTGACGGATTTGTTACAGAATAATCAAAAATTTGTTTGGAATAGTGCACAACAGAAAGCTTTTGACACATTGAAACAAGCAGTTTCAAGTGCCCCAATTTTATTGGTAGTAGATCCCCAAAAACCTTTTGAAATAGAAACCGATGCTAGTGGCATCGCAATTGTTGCAGTTTTGATTCAAGATGGAAGACCAGTAGCTTTTGAAAGTAAGAAATTTTCTCAAACTCAGAGAAACTGGCCTGTCCACGAACAAGAATTATATGCAATAGTTCATGCTTTGAAGATTTGGAGACACTATCTATATGGTGCAACTTTTAAAGTATACACAGATCATCACACATTGAAGTATTTCTGTTCCCAGCATGATCTTCGGGGGAGACAGGCTAGATGGGCTGAGTTGATGCAAGAATTTCATATGGAAATTCTATATAGAAAAGGAAAAATGAATACAGTTGCAGATGCATTATCTCGTATTTTGCATCAGATTAGCTTCACAATTCTTGATAGTGATTTGATCCAAGAGATCAAAGATTCACAGATTGAAGATGATTATTGTCAGTCTATAATCAACAAGTTATCACAAAATGATAAAGATAAAGCATTCTCAAATTTTCAAGTGGAGCAAGGTTTGCTCAAAAGAAAGGGATGTAGTTTCTTTTTTCCATGAAAAGCAAACTCAAAAAGCATAAAGAAACTCAAAAAGAAGACTAAAAGTTATGGAAACTCTAATTTTGGGTTTGATTATTATTTTTTTAGATTTTTGTGGGTTAAAATTATATGGTATATTGATTTTCGCTTTTAAAAACTGCTTTTCACGCATAAATATTGCTTTTCACACAAATTTTAGAAATGAGGGTTTGACTTTGGCTATCCCAGTGTGGTCCAAATTATGTGTCTTATATATCAATAGATAGCTCTTTATCTATACTTTCCAAAATATGCAATAAAAAATTTTTGAATCTTTTGACCATTTGGACCAACTTTTATCAACCTTTGACCATTTGTTGATTGCTCCAATTTTTGTTTTTATGAACCTCGTTTGTGGAAGGTTGCCCATTTTTCAACAACGTTGTCATGAATCGGATGCAATCAATATCGAATTGGTAGAGGAGATAGATCTTTCATCATAGATGATTCAAGTAGTGCTACTCAGAGTCATACTTGTTCACAAAGAGGTTACAATGCAGAAGAGAAGATATCTACTCCTCCTTTGCAAAATCCTAGGCACGGAACCCGTAGCACGTTCATATCCTTTGCAATAAAAAAACAAAAACAAAAGAATTCAGAGATACACATTGCAAAGTTCATTATTGAATGTGATCTTGCACATCAATGAAGTCGGTTCATGTGATGATTGGTATGGAATCAATTACAAAAGATTTTAGACTACCATGCTAGATGAAGAGAAGGACCTCATTGAGGTGCTCCTTGAGCCCATCAAAATCGAATGATTGACATATGGATGTTTAGTCATCTCTCATGGATGGAGTGATACACAAAGATGCCAATATTATCACATCCTTGTGTCATCATGTTTGGCTAGTTATTTCCTTTTGTGCATATTACAAGTGAGTTCACCTTTCAACACATCAAATTTGCCATTCTTGAACTTAGAGCAGAAAATGTGATAGAAATTATCACAAGTAATGCATCCAATTGTAAGAGAATGAGAAGGTGATCCACGATCAGGTCCCCAACATAGTTTGGACTCCTTGTGCATCACATTGTTTAGATTTGTTGCTAAAAGACATGGAAGTTGCCATGGATAGAGCCCATTATTAATGATGCAAATGTATTGTGAGCTTTATCATGAAAAATCATTTAGCCATAGCCATCTTTCGGTCTCACAATACCATTTAGATGATCCATAGCCATCTTTCGGCCTAATTCCCAAGAAGGGAAGTTTAGAAAAGAGGTTATTTTCGAGAACCACGATGTACCTTGTGCAGGACATCCTGGTATTGAGAAGACTTTGCAGTTGATCAGACTTACTTTTTGGTGGCCAAAGATGGTCAGAGATGTAAACAATTATGTAAGTGAGTGTTTTAAATGTTAGGTGAATAAAGCAGAGAGAATTAGTTCTCCAGGTCTGCTACAGCCATTGGAGATAACCATAGTACAAAGAGAGTTTTAAAAACGAGTTTTAAAAACGGGTTTTAAAACGTTTAGTACGTAGAGTACTAAAAAAATGGGAATAAAAAACGAGTATTATATTTTGTCGCAACATTTCAATTTTTTTTTCTCTAATAATCCATGAATAATGTATATCTAACACTCATTTACATACCTAGTGCTAAAAACACATAAAAAACCTTAATCTACTACCAGTACAATGATTTGGAGTTAGGAAGGCCCAAAATGAATCTGGTTAAATTAAACAAAAAATGGGAATGAAATCTTAAACAAAGGATTGATGACCTTAAAGCCCCACATAAAGCACATTAAAACTCTTAAGACAATGCATTTAGAGTGATTGACTCCAGAATGGATAAAAACAATGTCAACAATTTAATGATGTCCTGACTCCTTGCTGAATGAAATATCTTTTAAAATCAAAATAGGAACTTTTTTCTTATCCAGATAGGAGGGACTTTTGGTTCTTATTTTGGTAGAGACAGAAAGAAAACCATACATTTTCATAATACTGTTCATGAAATAAAAACAAAAATTGAAGCTGATCTTAAAATTATAAAAAAAAAAAAAAAAAAAAAAAAAAAAAAAAACTCAAAAAAACGTATTAGGACGTTCGGAACGTCCGAACGTCCTAAACGTTTTTTATTTTTCAAAAAAAACGCGTTTTATTGTACTATGGAGATAACACAATATTGTTGGGATAGTATTTCCATGGACTTCATAATGGGTTTACCTAGGACACCGCGACAGAAGAATGCTATTCTTGTAGTGGTTGATCGTTTGAGCAAAATGGCACACTTTATTCCTACAAAGGAATCAGTGGAGGCTCCGCAAGTCGTGGAACTATTTATTCAGAATATTTTTAAACTGCATGGTCTACCTAGATCTATAGTTTCAGACAGGGATCCCAGGTTTAAAGGAGATTTTTGGAAACACGTGTTCAGTAAGCTTCAAGTTCAACTCAAAATGAGTAGTGGAGAGCATCCACAGATAGACGGTCAGACCGAAAGAGTTAATCAGATACTGGAAGATATGTTATGGGCATATGTTTCAGAAAAGCAAACAGATTGGGATAGTTTTCTCCCATTAGTTGAATTTGCTTATAATAGTTGGAAGCACAAGACTAGTAGGCTTGCACCTTTTGAGGTGATCTATGGATTTATTCCACATAGTCAAGCTACCATTGGATTACCTAGGAAATCTCTGAGTGCTTCACAGTTTTTGACAGATATGCAAACTAACTTAAAAATAGCTCACTTCAATCTCCAACAAGCTGCTGAAAGGATGAAAGCATTTGTAGATCGACATCGAACACCATGAACGTTTCAAGAGGGAGATCGTGTGTTTTTACAGGTTCCACTTGGTTCATCATTGACAGTGGGTCAGAAACCAAAGTTATCCCCTAGATTTTGTGGACCTTGGACAGTAATCAAGAAGATTAGTGATGTCGCATATAAATTGCAATTGCCAGATGATTGCAAAGTTCACCCAGTTTTCCATGTTAGCAAGTTGAGACCATATATTTCTTGAGATGAGAATTGTGTAGATGGTTTAGTTGCTTTAGAAAATAGAGCATCTCAGCCAGATATTCCATTTCAGGTTCTTGATAAGAGGGAGCGGAAGTTAAGAAATCGCTCCATACCAGAGTATTTAGTAGCATGGACTAGCCGTTCACTCACAGATGCTACTTGGGAATCAAAAGCTGTGATTCGCAAACACTTTCCTTCCTTGATCACTGAGGACAGTGATCTCTAGAAGGGGGAGAGAGTGTTAGATTTATTTAGACCTCCATGGTCTACCATTGGTCTACCTGCATTTGGTCGAGACCCTAGCCGGGTCAAGGACCAGAGCTCGGGGGAGCCAAGGCTCTAGCACGGATCATCAAGGTTATTCCATCTCCTCAGAGTGGCCATATGAGGATTGTTTGGACCTTAGAGAAGATTCTAGAGGTGCCGAGAGCAAGGGCTATTTAAGGTTGAAAGAAGAGTGGCAGGTAGCTAATTGGGATCTTTCATTGAGAGGGAGTGGTGATAATTTAGGGTTCATGGATAACCATAACCAAAACTAAGACATTAAACTGAAGGGAGAAATTAATATGAAGGTCTCCAAGAGTCATACAATTCGGGAGCTTATCCAAATTTGGGAGTTGAAGCACCAAAGCTTAGGGTAGATGGAAGGCCAAGTAATAAGGAAAATGAGGAGTCGCTATGAAAGGTGAAGAGCCACTTGAGATGTATCCGATGCATCCATGACAATTCAATAATAAGGGAGAGCATGTTCATGCTATAGAAGAGCCATAACTATTCAGGGATGGACCCCAAAACTCCATTTTCTATGCATGACTTCTCTAGATTAGGTTCCTTTTGACAAATTCTATTTTGTTATAATTGTTTCATGTACTTTTTGAAATCAATATTTGTAACCTTGTACTTTTCCAAAATCTAGTCAAGTCTTACTTCATCACCCAAAATATCATTCTCATTATCTACGTGAACCTAGAGACATAATGAATTCTCTATCTATGTGTGATGTATGTTCACTATATGTGACATGTAATCTACTTTCCAATCAATAGTAGGAGAAAATGATGGTCCTTAAGACTTCTCTTTTTTCAAAATACAAAACATAAAGCATACATGGTAGCAAGAAATATAGCCACAAAAGTTGGAGAATAGACTAAGAAGGGGTCCAAAAACTCATATAATAATTCCAAGGCTAAAAGAGGCTATCATGGATTACTAATTATTTATTTGCATTCACTTTGAGTGTTATTTATACACAAAAAAAAGAAAACATACAACATTTTTGCAGCGTTGGAACTTGGCAACACATTGCAAAAATGTTGCTCTCAACTTTGGCAAAAACACAATGAAATTATTAATTGTTCATTCATTTTTATATTCGACAAATAATAGTCAATGATCTCTGGTGTAGTGGTAACACTTTGGACCCTAGATTATGAGGATCAAGGTTCAAAACTAAGACTGCAGCCTCATGTAAAGCCCCAAGAAAGTGGGGGATAAGGGGGATCCCTAGGAGCCAAAGTCACCTGGGGACGGGGACGGGGACGGGGACGGGGACGGGGACGGGGACGGGGACGGGGACGGGGACGGGGACGGGGACGGGGACGAGGACGGGGACGGGGACGGGGACGGGGACGGGTCCGGAGAGCGACGGTGTCCGGGGGACGGGGACGGAGCCTAGGGTGTCTCGAGAACGTGACCTCCATACGGGCACTAGAAAAATGCTGATTTTTTTCAAAAATATCCAATGGAAGTAATGTACAATGAATTTGTTACCATATGAAATGACCAATAACAACAACCAATAGAAAAAAAGTGTGTTTCAAATAGAAACATGTATGAAGCACGTTGAAGTTTGAACATTCAAAGTTGATATATATATATATTTCATCATTAAAAAAAAAAAGAGATTCTACATCATTATCATATAAAATATGTAATATCCATAATTAAAAAGCTAAGACCCAAGATAAAATATTTCATATAAAATATGATACTATAATATCATATTTCATATGATATTGTAGTATCATGAGTATTGAGAACAAAATGATGTTAGATCATACTACCGAACCTTGAGCAATAAGAAAAACTAGTATAGATTGAAAAAAGTAAAACCAAAAAATCTAGAGACTAAAACATAAATGTAATGACTATGGAGAAAGAAGAGAAGGGTGAAGAGAGGCCTAAGATGGTGGAGAGGGTTGTTGCATATGGAACATTGAAGGTAGATCAAACCTCCATACCAAGTCGGTAAGGAACATTTGGTACGGCACGTACAGTACACGTATGGTACGCGGTGCCATACCAAACATTAGGATATGGAATGATATGGAATGTTACCTTATCAATATATATATATATATATATATATATATATATATATATATATATATATATATATATATATATATATATATATACATACATACACGTATACGTATACGTATACATATACATAAACACACATATGTATATATATATATATTTTTATTTTTATTTTTTTTTATTTATGTGCATACATGCATGTAAAGTGCATACATTCAATGTGCATTCTATCATGCATGCATGCACTATGTATGTGTATGCATGCATTATATATGTGTATGCATGCATGTATGTGTGTATGTATGAATGTATGCATGCATGTATGCTCTAAGTTCTAACTTTTATGTGACATAATAGTACTTAGTACGTGTGCAGCATAGCACCATAGGTTTTGTGTGACATCATATATGCATTCAAAAATGCAACGAGTCATGAATGTATATATGTATATATGAATGTGTATGTACTAATGGACGTTGGGATGGGCTTGTGAGAGAGCTCACCGACTCCTAAGGCAAGCCGCTATCGAAAAAACCATGGGTTTCTTTTTTTTTTAGTCAAGGTAACATACGTTGTTTGGAACGTTGGTGCGAAACCAAAAGCGCCGAACCATAAAAGTTGTTTGGAACGAGTTCCAAACCAACTATGCTCCATACACATGAGGTCCAAGGAGTCAAGGTAAGCTTGTGTGTTATGAGGGAGCAATGGCCTCTATTTATGGTTGGTCATGTCCTTCAAGAAGGTTCCAGAGATCCCTAAAGCTAGCTCTAAGAAATCTTGAGAGAGAGGCCAAAAAGACTTGGAAGTTTTCTCGCAAAAAATAGCAATCCCGGATTGTCGTCCCCAAACTGGGTCATCACATGAAACTGTCCCCAAGACGCGTCCCGGGGACATTTTGTTGTTACAAACAAATGTATGGGGACGCCAACCATCCCGGTTAGGCGTTCTTAGGTTTTGGTTGGAGGGGCAGCATCCCGACGTCCCTAGGGGCCGGGGACGCATCCCCATGTGACTTTGCTAGATGCATGTGTTGTTCCTTTTGACTTCTAGCTTAAAGGAAAGAGTAGGTCAACGACCAGACCTTAAGTAATTCTTTTAGAAAAAAAAAAGGGGGGGGGGGGGGAGGGGGGGTGAGAGAAAGAAAGAAAGAAAGAAAGACTTTTTAACGTCTATTAGAGGCCAAAATCGGCCTATGAGACAAAACATATACATCAGTATGATCCAATCCACTGTGATCCCAAAAGGAAAATAAAGTGTGAGTACCGCAAACGGGTATAAAAGGAGTGGATAGTAACTGGCATCAAGGGTGTGGGGGTGCTATGGGTATGCACTCTATATGCTCAATGTGTGAGATACAAATATGATATGCACAGGGAGGGGAGGCTCGATGGTATCACAACCCACTAAATGCATCGATAGGGGTGCGCTGCTGACGTCTCCGTATCTCCATGTCATGGCGTGCGTGAATCGCATGAATCTCTCTCTGATGTGGACGGGCTCTCCGGACCGGGGGTCTCGGTCGTCGACGCTGTCGTCTAAGCTCCTTTGCTCTGTGTAATGTGACATCCCGCATCGAGCGGGGTCCTCGAGTGGTTGTGGGTCTGAAAAAATCTGTAATATAAGTCTGAGGGGGGGAGGGGCCAGGTGTATCTCCATCTGCTGTTCGAGGAGTGATGCACGGCGGTGCTGGAGCTCTACTAGGAAATGACCTAGAGGGCGCTGGTCCTCTGTCCCCAATAAAGCCCTGATCTCTCTGGGCCCCCTGAAGAGCTGTGGGTAGCGGTCTCTGATGTCCTCATATGCCTGGCATCTACATGTGTACTGCTCCTCGTCCTCCACCTCCTCTCTACATATCCTGCATAATCTCTCATCTCTCGGGGTATGTGTGGCTCGCCCAACCTCAATCTCAAGCTGGTGTGATGATACTCTGAGCTGCCCAATGGCCACTCTCTCAGCTGGTGCCATATATGTATCCATGTATCGTGGTCTCTAAATGAAACCATCCGCTGTCACAGTCAGGAAGTGCTCTCTGTAGTGTTGCCTCTTTGTGGGAAGAGGCTCCCGTGGTGCTATCCATGTCTCCCTGACGTGTATCTGTAGTAGGTCCTGACGGATGATCCTATTCCTCTCCGAACGAGAGAGGATAATGTGGGGGAAAGAGAGGTCATACTGAAAAGGGGGGAGATCCGTAATGCTCATGCCATGGTCTGCTAACCATCAGTAAGTCTGTGCATACCATACTCTCTCATGCCTTGTCTCTTCCAAATGTCTAGAGCTCTCAAATGCAAGCCTGGTGAGTCTACTGGTGGGGAGCTCTTTGACTCTCAAAATAAAAGTCACCAACTGGAAGAGGGCCTCCACTAGCATCGGTGGTGTGCCAAGCTCAGCTCGTATAATGTCATGTGGAACGGAGGGCTTGCTGCGCAGCAAGCATGAGATCATGGTGACCTGGGGCCTCTCAATCCGCGC